>CM053600.1:56277546-56332324 GCA_028646575.1 Pseudocheirus occidentalis
CTTCCCAGTGGGAGTGGGTGACAGGGGAGGAATTGCTAGAATCCATTATTTAAAGCTATACAATTAAATGCAACTGGGAAATAATACATACAGGGACAGGGGCAGGGAGGAGCTCCCTACCCTGCTAGAAAGCTAGAGAGGTGTTGGAAGAGGGCATAAAAGGGAACAGATTGTAGGAGGGGTCTTACAGTGGGATCAATGTTCTGGGCTGGGGGGTAGGGACAAAAAGGGGTGAAAATTTGTAACTCAAAACCTTTTGGAAATGAATGATGTAACCAAGAAAATAAATTAAAATTTAAAAAAATAAAAGAAAAAAAGGAATGGGAGGAGTTTGGATGGGTGATTGTTTTGAGCCTGAAGGAAGAGGCACTGAATTCTATCTGACAATAGTTTTATTCCCACTGAATGTGCAGAAATCAAGTGAAGACTCTCCAGAAATAGGGAACTATAACTTAGTTAGAATGGAGAGGAGGATGAGCAGTGAACTTACAGAATTCTCTCTCCTTTTATATACCTCACTTGTGCCTTATTACCTCACTTATGCTTATTGCACTTACCTCACTTGTGCCTTATATGTAATTCCTAAATTGTACATTTTGTTTCACCCTATTTCATATTTGCCTTAAGCAATCTCTAAATATATTATTGCCCTTTTGTTTCTCCCCAAGACTGTGAGCCAAACCTGGGCAGGTAAGGACAGCTTCTATAGAATACCTAGTCCCGAAACAGGAGCAGGCAGAGGTGGAGGAAATTCCATTCTTGAGCCGAACTAAACAAAGAAACCAGAACAAGAGTGGAGGGGGGGAAGGGAAAAGTGCCCACCTGAGCCCTGTGCTCGAGTGGGCAGGGACGGCCCCTTCCCTTACTCCCTTGATTAAGCACCCATTCCTGGAGTAAGGGGCAGAGAGGAAACATCCCAACCAGGAGCCAGACCCCTGGCTGAACAAAGAAACGGGGTGGGGATGGCCACTTACGCTCCTCACTCCTTCCCTAGTTTATGTGGGACGCCCAATCCTGCAGCTGGGGGAAGGGTGGAGGAAAAATGTCACAATCGGGAAGAATGAATCTGAGCCATGAGGAGAGTTTCTTTGTTAGAGTTCGAGCCCAAAATGTGTCCCACCCTCCCTCCAGTAGGAATGGACGGGGCAGGGATGAGGCTTGCTTGGCTCTTTGTCCCTCTCCTGGGCTAAGGGCTACGGCCAACAGGAATCCAAAATGCCAAGAGAATGTTATCTGACGAAACCTAGGGTATAATAGTCTGAGCCTAGCCTGGGGGCTTCAGCTTTCTCCTGCACTTTTGAAGTAGGAGGGGCTCCAGCTCCCAGGATCTGCCAATAAAGTTATTCCTGTTTACCAAAAGACTTCCTCTAAACTTTTTAATTGGGTAAGTGTATTCTCTTACCCCACACACCACAGACAAGGCAGAGAACCAGGGGAGAGAACCCAGGTAAGGAGGTAGGGCAAAAGTACCCTGAAGTACTATGAAACATGAAATGGCTAAGACAGTATTGTATTCCCTCCTTAGTTAGTCTGCTTATAAGCACTGAGTCTGGAGAGTGATTGCTATAGGAGTTTTTTAAAATTATACAACACCAAAAATATCAAAAGAAAAAGTCTTAGTAAAATTTCGATGCACCACCAAATAAATTAACAAGCAAAGATTGAATGACCATCTGCTAGATATGTGAAATGGCAAGAAAAGAAGTACTTAGTGTCTTGTTTCAGGTATATAGTTATTTAGCACCTTGCTTCAGTTCAAGTTTCTTTTGAATCTTGCCCTGATTGTATCAAGTGCTTGTTAAGAAACAGAACCTGTGAATCCCACAGTGGGAGGTACTTGCCAAAGACAGAAATAGTAAGGATTCAAGAGGTGGGTCGAACAAGAAGGAATTGATGATATAAAAGGAGGAGAACAAGCTGGGAGACAGCAGAGCTGGTAGGAAGCATGGTTATGGTGCTAGAACTTTGTCTGTGTTGATGTTACTTTATCAGATCTTTCTGCTGATAGAGGATATTGCTGTTGTTACAGAAGCCCTGGGACCTTACTCTTGGTTCAGAAGCCATGAAAGAGGACTTTCTTGTTGTCTGTTTACAGAAGTCCTGAAGGAGGGTTTTACTGATGTTTTTAGAGGTCCTGGGACTTTACTGATGATTTGTGTTGATTTGCCATCTTGGGGTGGGGAGCAAAGGATTCCATATATCTGTCCCACTGAGTTGTATCAATAGTTGGATGCCACTCCTTGTAGTAATCAGGCTATATTTCTTAGAGCAGTTACTTAGTGGTAAGAAGAGAATCAAGATAACTTCTTTTTTTCAGCTCTTTTTTAAAACTGATTTTTAAAATTGATTTGTTTAGTTTACAAGATTCTGTTCCACAGTCCCTCGAGTTTCAAATTTTCTCCCATCCTTATTCCTTCCCACCCCCAGGGGCCATCCAATCAAGTATAGGAACTGCAAATATTTTCACATTGAACTTTAGTCTGGTTGTTTAGAAGCATTGCAACCAATGAAATAAACAATGGGAAAGAGGAAACAAAACCAAACATGGAAAACAAAGAGAGCATGCAGTTTGCTTCAACCTGCATTTAAACTCTGTTCTTGGGGTGGAGCCAAGATGGAGGCACAGACACAGGAAAACTCCACAGCTCCCACACAGTTACCTCAAATACCCAAAAAATATGATTTTAAATAAACTTTAGGGCTCCAGAACTCACAAAATTACAGAAAAAAACGCCTCTCCTGCTGAAGACAGCTCAGCAGGAAGAGCTCATAAAAGCATGCTGAGAGTGGAAACCAGCCCAGCTTAAAACCTCTGCTTGGCCCTGGGGTGGCCAGGACAAGCCACAGCTAGAGCCTTCAGGTGAGTGGATCAGCGGCAGCTGTGGCAGTTTCCAGAATAATCAAGCCATAAAAAAAATAAGGACTAAGAGAAAAGTTAGTGGAACTTGGCTAAATTTGGGGGAGAGGATCTGGCTGAAATGCCTCCAGGGCAAGGAAGTGGCAGAAGTGGCAGACCTGCAGCCACTTCCATGTGGCTACTTCAGAAGCTCCTGGAATGCAGGTTGCAGGGGCGGAAAAGCAATCATTCAGAGGCTAAGTGCTCCTGCCTTAAGCTGCCTGTATTTGGATTGTGGTCTTGGGTGGTGGTCCTGGGATGCATTTTCAGAGAGCCAAAGCTTCCTGGGGCTGCAGCAGCTTCCTAATAGCTCCGGAAGCTGTGAAAACCCCAGTAATTTGGGTAGAGCTCTCCCCTCTGAAGTTTCACAGAGCTAAAAAATCAAGTAATTGACTGGCAACATGAGCAGGCAAAGGAAGCACAGTAAGAACAGCCATCCAACCTTAGATTCCTGTTTTGGGGACAAAAAAGATCAAAGCACAGAACAGGAAGAAGAAAACAATGAGAACTCCTACATCAAAAGCTTCCAAGAAAAGCGTAAACTAATTACAAGCCATCAAGGAGCTTAAGAAGAATTTTGAAAATCAAATAAGAGAAGTGGAAGAAAAATTGAAGAGAGAAATGAGAATCATGCAAGAAAATCATGATAAGAGAGTCAACAACCTGAATGAAGAAAATAACACCTTAAAAATACACTAACTCAAATGGCAAAAGAGGCCCAAAAAGCCAATGAGGAGAAGAATGCCTTTAAAAGTCAAATTTGCCAGATGGAAAAAGAATCTCAAAAGCTTGCTGAAGTGAATAATTCCTTTGGAATTAGAGTGGAGAATGGAAGCAAATGCATTTATGAGAAATCAAGATAGTATTAAACAGATGCAAACAAATGAAAAAATAGAAGGCAGTGTGAAATATCTCCTTGAAAAAGAAACACTGATCTGGAAAATAGATCTAGGAGAGTCAATTTAAAAACTATTGGACTACCTGAAAGCCATGATTAAAAAAAGAACCTAGAAATCATCTTTCAAGAAATTCTCAAGGAAAGCTGTCCTGATATTTTAGAACCAGAGGGCAAAAGAGAACTATAAAGAATTTGCCAATTGCCTCTCAAAAAAGATCCTAAAAAGAAAAATCCTAAGAATGTTATAGCCAGGTTCCAGAGTCCCTGTATCAAGTAGAAAATATTACAAGCTGCCAAGAAGAAATAATTTGAATACTGTTGAAACACAATTAGTATAACTGAGGATCTAGCAGCTTCTACACTAAAGGATCAAAGGGCCTGGAATATGATATTCAGGAGGCCAAAGGAGCTAGAATGAAAACCTAGAATCACCTACCCAGCAAAACTGAGTATAATGTCCTAGGGGAAAACATGGTCATTCAATGAGGTGGAGGACTTTCAAGCTTTCTTGCTGAAAAAAAACTGAAAGGAAAATTTGACACTCAAATACAAGAAGCATGAGAAGGTAAATATGGAAAAGAAATCTTAAGGAACTTTTCAAAGTTGAACTATTTACATGCCAACATGGAAAAATGATAATTGTAACTCATGAAACTTTTCTCAGTATGAGGATAGGTGAAGGGAATACAAATGTATATATACGTATAAATACACATATGTCTATATAGGAGGGTGTATATATATATATGCATATATATATATACACACACACACACATATATGTGTGTGTGTGTGTGTATGAAGACATATCTGACTTTGTGTACATATGGGTTCATAGAAGGCACAGGATCAATTGAATAGGATGGAACAGTACTTTAAAAGGTGAAATTCTGAGGTGGGAAAGGAATAGAATGAGGGGAGACAGGGAGAGATAGAATTGGATTAAACACCTCATATATAAGAGGTAAGAGATAACTTTTACAATGGAGGGGAAGAAAAGGAAGGCAAAAGGGAAAGCATCAACCTTACTCTCATTGAATTTGGCTTAGAAAAGCAATGTCATACACTCTAAACTGGGTATCTTGCCACACAGGAGAATCAGGGGTATAGGGATGAGAGGTAGGATGATTAAGGGGAGGGAATGGGGGGGAGGGTTTGTGGAAGCATACATTTCTGTAAAGGGACAGGGACAGGGTAGAAAACAGAACATGGCTGGGGAGCGAATTAGGAAGGTAGAACATATAATCAGTCTCTCACAATATGTCCACTGTGGAGATGTTCTGCATAATTATACATGTTCAGCCTGTATTGAATTGCTTGTCTTTCTGGTGGAGGTGGGTGATGAGGGAGGAAGGGAAAGAATCTAGGGAAAGAATCTAGAAATTAAAGTTCTATAATCAAATGTTGAAAATATAAATATGCATTTAAATATATATATATTATTATTATTATTATTAACTACATGCAACAAGGAATTAAGATAAACAGGCACTGGGGTAGGGAGATCCCTCTTGCCCAGAAAGTCAGAGGGGCAATGGGAGAGGACATAGGAGAGAACAGATTGGGGGAGGGGTTATACAGTGGGCTGTTTTGGGGTGGTGGGCGAGGGAAAGATGGGGAGAAAATTTGTAACTCAAAATCTTGTGGAAATGAATGATATAAATAAAAAAATTAATTAATTTAGGAAAAACTTTTTTTCAAATAAACTCTGTTCTTTCTAGATCTTTCTCTGAATATAGACATCTCCTTCCATCCTGAGTCAAAATCAGATATACTTTCAAACACATACACACACATACGTGTACATGCATGCACACACAGAAAAAATATACAACTTTCTTCATTAGCATAGTAACACGTTTTCATTTATTATTTTCTGATTAGTTTAGATTGTTTGCCACATTGCTATATTTATTCAGTAAACAGAATCCAAGGTTCTGACCTTCAGCATTACAAAGTATAAATTATTTTTGGTTATGCTTTGATTTTTACTACTATGTATTTCTTTCTATGTAACTGCAAAAAAAAAGTTATAATTTTGAAAGAATTTATGAGAGTAAAGTAGGACAGGATCAATATTTTATGTTTGAGGTTATTAAATTTCCACTAAGAGTTCTATTCATCAAAAAAGACTTACACAGGTAGGCTGCATTCAGGAAAGCACTGTACTTTATGCAGTCAAGACAGCCAGTAAAGAAAATATTTGTGTTAGGCTAGTTTTGTTTAAAAATATCAGAGAACATTTTGGTTTTTATATGGATCAGTGAATTCTCCAATCAGACCCTTCCCCCCATTTGTATGACAACAAACTGAGTACTAGCTGGTTAAAGCTAAATTTTTTTTCTAGGAATACTATTAGGGTTGTATACTTTTATTAACATTTTATATGCAGAGTACATGGTTTAAAAAAATAGCTTCCTTTTTTTCCAAACAAAGCTCATGGATTATTTTTAAGGCAAAGTCTATATTGAATAAATAAACTGACTAAAAAACTTGCAGGTTCTTAAGTACTTGCCTCTAAACAATGCTTTTGTTAATTATTCTAGGGGAAAAGTAATTATTTTCAAATAAGAAAAGTTATTCTTTCCTTGTTTATTTTTTGGTGTTGGGGGAGGGGGAGATGGAACAAAAGTAAAATTATCTTTAGATACATTACTTATGTTCACCAGAAATCTAGAAGACTCCAGAGATGGATATCATTTTGTTCTGGAGTCTACATAATGACAAAACAAAGAAAATATAGAATATCAGTGATAGAATATGTATCGTAAAATAACCTAAGTTATTTTCCTTCCCCGTTCCCCACCCCCTAAAATTAAGTCTTTGTCTTCTGTTCTCTAGCTTTAGGTAGATTGAAGACCATCACCTGCTATTCTGGTAATATTATGGTTCTCTGGTAGTCTGAAAAGAAGTAAAACTTCCTTTAAAATAATTAATCTATTTTATAAATATATATATGTGTGTGTATATATATAATGTATATGTATACATATATATTTTTATATGATATTAAATGAAATGTTTTATTTAGAACTATAGACATTGTCCAGTCTTACCCTTTTATTTTAATGAACATCTTGTTCTTCCTCTGCTGGCTAATTTTCTCAAGTTTGAGGGTTCACTATGATACTGACCAATGTAGAGGAAAGCAAGATTTCTTATTTTGAACTCATTCCCTCATTTTTGTCTGTCAGTCCAGTAAGCAGTTTCTATGTGAACATCATCAGCTTGTTTGTGTTCCATCAAGCGCCTCCACAAGTAAATCACATATAGTCTTAATGTATATCTATTCCTATAAAGGGTAGGGGGATACTCAGGCGTACTACATTCTAAACTCTATCAAGTAATTTTTCAAATGGGTTTTAGCTGGCTATTGGTTTGTCTCTCTGTGATCATCAGATATATAACAAATCATAAAATCGGAGAATGATATACTGTTATAGCAGGAATAAAATAGACAAAGCAAACTACGTGCAATTTCTTTCCCCACAGCTTATAAAGGTAGGATTACAGTATCTAAAAAAATCGGACATTCATGTTTACAGTACATGGCATATACTGAGCACCTTTCTTTGTCTTCCAAAGCACACATTCATAATGCTTAGTTCTCTGCACACAGCAATTGAATCTGTACTGCAATACAACATTTGCCATATAAAAAATCAGTATAAGCAAGAGACTGATGGATGACATATTGAATATTAAATTAGTCACTAAACTTCAAAAAAGGTTTGAGAAAATAAAAATTATTTCCTGTTGTGACAGAAAGAAATTGAGAGACCAAAAAACTGAATTCCAATCTTTGTTCTGCCATCATCTAGGTATGTGACCTTGGGCAAGTCATTTACCTCTTTACACTTGAGTTTCTCCAACTATAAAATGAGGAAGCTGAGCTATTCATCTTTAACATGCTTTCCAAGTCTAATGTTCTGTGATCTGAAACTCACACATATACTCTATCATTCAATCAGTCATATTTATCCTCTCCCCGTCCCTTAAAAGTTCTTCTCCTCCCTCATGCAAGATAAATTTGTCTCAAGGATGATTATCATCTAGGGAGAGCTGCATATTTAATGCAAGCTGCTAACCAGCCAGTGCATTTCAACTTATTCATTAAATTTCACCACAGCTCTACAGATGGGAACTTCTTCACCCTCACCTGCAATATTAAGCATCGAAGATTAAACAGAAAATGCTTACCCAAATATGTTTGCAACAAGTGACATTCTACTTCTTGTATTTCTATATTAACTTATTACCTAACTTAATCAGTATGCATAAGGTGCTGTGGCTCCCACACCTGCATCAACACTTTACATGGCAGTGTCAATTCATTTGATTCATATTCCTTTACATGCATTTTGTTATTAATGCAAATTATTTATTAATAGTGCCCTATCATGAAAATCACTGCCTATTTTTAGGTCTGTAAGCTTGAAAGTCTATTCCTGTATGCAGTGGTAGAATTTTTCATGACATGCTGAGCATTTATTTACAGCCAGCTGTCCAGGAGCTGAAAGAGCTCTGTTAACACAAACAAGACCACAGGTTCTTCACATTTACTGTCTGATGAAATTCAGATAACAATATGCATGCCAATGAAGTACTGATGCATTTTTTCATATATTTTCCATCCTTTCACTATTCCAACACCCATATTCCCTGAGGTGAATCAACAGTATTCAGTCCTAAAAGTATTCTCTCTTTGCACCTCTCATTGATTAGCCTTGGTAATATTTGCTTGATATGATCTTCTGGTGATTTTGTCTGGGCCATTTCCCTAGTCATACAGGAAAAAAGATTACTTTTGCTCCAGAATAAAACCAATTCAAGAATGGAAAGAACTGTGAATGAGTACAAGTATCATGCAGGTCAAAATGAATTTAAAATTTTCCTTAATTCAAATATTTCCTGATAAAAAGTTCTATTTGATTTAAAAGTCTTTGAAAAGATTATATGCACATTAATCATTTATTCAATTTAATATGAAACTATCAGTTTACATTCCATTAACCCTCAATTTCATCAGGTCCTCATGGTTGGGAAGTCATTCTAGTTCTTTGACCCCAGTTTCCACTGCATCACAAAGAGCTGGTAAGAAAGGGCACTCAATATATGATCAAAGGTAGTAGAATACAAGCTCTGAGAGAAAAGGCCAAGATCAATATACAAAGGGTCAAGGTCATGTAGTCCAAGACTTCTAAAAACTTTGTCTACTTGCACCTCTTTTTGCATTTTGGCAGTGTTGGTTGGTTTTGCTTGGCTTGAGGGTGTGCATGGTGCAAAGGGCATACTTTGTGTTCAGAACCAAGGCTTCAGTGAACTTGCACAATTCAACATGCGCAATCACTGCAAGAAACATCTCAGATTCATTCTATTTTGGTAGTTGTGCATTCAGAAATCTTTTACTGTTATCAAATTTTTCACAACCCCATATGGGGTTGCAACCCACTGTTTAAGAAGTGCTGATATAATCAGCATCCTCATTTTACAGAGATGGAAACCAAGACTCACAGTGGCTAAAATACTTGTCAGAAGTCCCACAGGTAGTGAGGAGAAAAGCCAGAAACAAATCTAGACTCTTAAATTTCATATTCACAACATTAAACAAAGTTATTACTTTCTCACAGACAGATAATACTAAGAAAGCCTGCTTAGCTAAGTTAGAGAGAATCATCACGTGATAAAATTTTTGTCAAAGAAACTCATAAAGTGTGGAAGAGTTTTGTTTTATATCACACCAATTTTATTCATTCCAAGTGCCAAAAACTGATCAAGTCACATACTAAAGTTTATTGTAAAATTAAGTTTAAAGAGGGGAAAACATTTTGTAAACTTCTGCAAAAGGAAAGTATTATTAGACTTGTTATAGTGAAGCCTCCTTTAAATCAATTCATAGAATGTTGATTCACATTTACCATTTCTTCAACATAAATATATATTAATCATAACCTTAGAACTTTAAATATTTTGATATTTTCCCCTATCTAAATGATGTTTCTATATTTTTACTAGAACTTGAGGGACTTATTCTTACATTCTAAAATATTTTTTTTTAGAAAAAATCAGATTTCAAAGGGCTTTTGATTATATTCTGAACTGTTTAACAAATATTTGTACTGGATTATTATAGAATGTAATGTAGTTTGTCACATGAGATAATACGTTGTTTGAATTTCTCACATCAATAAAGCAACTAGGTACTTTATTACATATAAATGTAAAGAATCCCATAAGAGCAAAGGGAAAAAATTTAGTGATAATTCTTTAAGAGCTACTCTTAGGATTCTGTTCAAGTTTTTAAAGAAAATCAGCTCACAAGAAAATGATTTATGAACAGCATTTCAACAACAAATGAAGAAAGCCTAGTGCAACACTGCACATCCTATGGGCACTACAACCAACTGATTAATGAGAGAAAAGAGGCAGGGTCCACAATATGAAGTAATACTTTTATTAATCTGAGAGATTGTCAGAAAAGAATGATTTCACTAATGTACAAATGAACTTAACACCAGCCACAGATTTGGCCTCCTGGAAAGATGAAATGGTCAAGTCAACAAATATTTGTTATGTGTCTGTTATATGCTCCACACTGTTGGAGGTACTCAGGGAATACAAGAGCAAGACTGCATAAGACATGTTCCCTATTCTGGAGTAGTTCACAGACTTATTGGGAAGAGAAGACACAAACACATTACAGTTAGAAAACAATGCAAAATAATATGAAACCAAGTACTAGGTTGTGTGGTTAAGAAGGAGTACTCAGAGAAGACTCTATGGGGTTCGTGGGACTTCAATCCTTTAGTTTCTACCTTCATAACATCTTTCTCATGTATTTTTTTCCATTCACCTTAGTTCAGTTCTTCATTACCTATCACCTGGGTCATTTCAACAGCTTCTTAATTGGTTTTCCTGCATCAAGTCTTTTGCCACTCCAATAATGATGCTTCAATATTGGTTGACATGGAAGTCTCTAATACCCCTTACATTCTTCAGTCTTCATTTCCAGGCTGAGAAGACAGATTACAGAGTAAAGACAAAGCTGAGAGAGGAAATATTTAATCAGACATCATCTTTCCTAAGGAACTTTCAAGTATGACTGAAACAGACTGAGTTCATCTCCCGTCTTGTTGAAGATGGAAGAAGAAGGAAGTGAAAAGAAGAGGCAATGTGAATTCATAGGCTCTATTCATTAGACACAGAAGGATATGTAACCTTAAGAACTAGATGCTTGCTACTTTATTTAGTTCTTTGTTGTTTACCTTGAAATATATTTTTTTCTCCACCATGCCCTATGCTCATCTTTACTTTGAAGCTGCCCTGCCAATACAGAATTTTTATTTTGTCATCTCTCTACCTCTCTTCTAAAACAGATATTTACTCATATGATTATTACCTTTGCCCTTAAGATATTACACTTAGGGTAGCCTTTTGGCATATCAAGGTAAGATGACCATCAAATGGTACTATTGTCTTTGATGCAAGTCTGCTAACACCTTTGTTTACTTCTCTAAGGAGAGCCTTTGTTCATCCATACTCACACTTTATGTTTTAAGTCAATATGATTCCTTTCATTCATCAATCTGTCACTATACTCACAGCTAGACTAATAACACTTACGTCAGTATTTATTTATCATAGGTACCTCAGAAGCAGTTCAGCACTTTCATTTTAAAGATGAGGAAACAGAGATTCAGGGAAGTTAGGTTGCTTGCCCAAGATAAAAATTCTAATAAGTATCAGGGAAGGGTTTTAAATCTAGTTCCTCTGAACACAGAGTCTGCTTTTCCCACCGTATAACTATGATTCATAATATCCTCAACTTCTTTTTCTGTTACTCTTTCATCATCATTACAGAAGCAAAAAAGGAACTAGAACCATGTTGAGATAGATCGACGGAAGATAGATAATGATAGATAGATAGACACATATGTCTCTGTCTCTCTATATGTGTGTATACACAACACATAGCAGTATTATTGAACAAAGTTAACATATAAATTTTAGGATGACCAACCAAAATGGATAAATTTTTATGTATTTTAATTTTAATACATAAAATTTTATGTATTATTTATTTTAAAAGATTTATAATTATTACTGTAGTAATAAGGATACATTTAAAAGCAATAGGTTTATAGAAAAGTATATAAAATAGAATTAACAAGGGGAATATATTAGTATTTTAAGTTAAATTATATGAATTAAAATTTTGTCAACACAGGGAGCTATAGCTGCAGAACCTTAACTTGAGTCCAATCTTCTTCTTGACAAAGACATCCCTTCCCCTGCCAGACAAGGCAGGTGGTGCTTCCTCAGCCGTGCCCTAGAGAAAAGACACACTCACACACTCACACACATAAATCATTTCTAAAGTGGCCTCTAAATCTGAGATCTTATGCTTCAAAAGAGAAATAATAACGAAAGCTGGAACTCAGAGGAAGTCCTTTTACTTCAGGCTTTATCAGTCTTCTGAAAATAAGTTCTTTTTTGTGGTAGAACTATGCAGCATTACTTGATTCATTATGTAAGTAATTAAGACTATGCCAGAGAAAACAACAATTTCCATTTGGGGGAGCAACTGTTTGACATTTGACATGTCCTATGAGCATAAATATTTATGAGTGATAAATATGAGCAATAAAATATATTTTTATATTTAGAGATATAAAAAAATTCAATTTATCAAAATCCAAATAGGAGTACTTAGAATTTATAGAATCAGAGGAAGAAAAGTTAGAGACTTCCTGGCCTGAAATAAACTCTCCATTATCAAATCAGTGGTTAATTCTAAAAAGACTTAGAAATGAAAAAAAAATTACATATATAGAAAAATGTTAAGAGAAATCTAAAACATTTTTTTTCACTCCAGTAATGAGTGAAGTTAATTATGTATCGGGGAAATCATCATTTTCATATTAAAAAATATTGGACAGTATACAGAAAGCATTAGAAGCTTAGACACTTCAACTTCTGCTAGATAATACCTAAAAGCATTACCTAAAACTTAAGGTTGTTTTTGCCAAGGGTTGTCATAGCACATGACTGTTAATTGCAAGTATAAAGGGCAAACATATGTCTATAAACAGAAATTCAATCATTTAAGTGTTTAAAAAATCTGTTATACCTTATGAAAGCCAATTATTTTCTCATGACAAATGGCTAAGGTTTAGGACACATCACTGGGAATAAATTAATGTTAGAGATGTGACTATGGCAAGAAGGATTTTATGACTAGCATTTCAGATAAATTAATACAAATCATTCAATTAATTTCTATTAAAATCCTACTGGTAATATACTTTGAAATATTTATTGCCAAAAATTTTTGAAAATCATATTAATCATGAATCAATGAATAATTTTGACTTTGTTTAAATTTTCTGTTTTTAAAATATCAGAAATGGCAATATGATACAGCTAAATTTAATATACAAACAAAAAAAGCATCCTTGAATTTTTTTCTCTTTTTTTCCTCTATTTTTATCTCATCTCTCCTTTATGAAATAGAACAGGGATGTTATCAGATTTGTCTCTTTCAGTGTACATATTCATGTGTGTGTTTTAACATTACTAAGGTTTAAAATTTCATAACCTATTTTTCATAGAACTCCAACAATTCAATAAAATACTTCTTTGTACAAATATTTGACAATTAAATGCAAAAACTTTAGCAATTACGCCAAAGAATCATAAATGTTAGATGTGTCAGAGAGATCTTTATAATTGTCTTGTCTAATCAGTTCACTTTACAGATGAAGAAGGTAAGGTCCAGAACAACAAAATGATTGGCATGAAACACACATCTAGCTAGTGGTAGACTTAAAAGAGACACATATGTCCTTACTTCCAGAGCTTTGTCTATAAAACACTGCTTTTATGAATCTCAAATATTGCTTCAAGCACATCAATTTATTTTTAGTTCTATTTTTGCAAATATAGGATAGGATTAGAAATTAGCAAGAAATATTTTCAATAATACTGTTATAAAACAATGTCATCATTTTATTTGAGTATAGCAAAACAAAAGAAAAATTATTTTGACAGGTGGTATGCATAAAAAAAATAGGCTACATGCAATCAAATTCAGGGAAGCTAGGTGATGCAGTGAATAGAGAACCAGCCCTGGAATCAGGAGGACCTGAATTCAAATCCAGCCTCAGACACTTAACACAAAACTAGCCTGTGACCTTGGGCAAGTCACTTAACCCCAACTGTCCTACCTTCTGCCCTCCAAAAAAAGCAAAAAAAACAAAAAACACACAATCAAATTCTCTTATCCCTTAGAACTTTTTGCATTAAAGGGTAAATTATGATACATTTGCCAAGGTTAAAATTTTATACTGATATTCAGAATATTCTGCTTTAGAACTTAAATGGAACAATATCTAGTTGTCTGTTTGTAAAATTTTTCTTTCTTCAACAAAGTTTTTGCAAGTAAAGTAAATGGAAAAATAGCATTTAATACTTAACTATGATCAAAAGAGGGCTTGAATTTCATTCTTCCCGTGTAGCTGTCACTACAAATCAAAGGTGGAAATGAGTCTCACAAAATCACTAGGAAAATAAATATAAATGATAATGCTCTTAGAGGTCTCAAATTGAGTACAGCTCAGCACCTCTGATTCAATATTCTCTTGTCTCATATCCTTTCCTTGGAAAAGTCAGAAAAGGACTAAAGAAAATTAACCTTGTATTAAACCATGGAAATGTCTCTGTGACTGATTAAGGAGAAAAAGGAGGACATCTGGTTCCTTTCATTGTTCATTCATTTTTGTTCTTATTGTTGACTTCTTTTTTTTTTCCAAAAAAGAAAGAAAAGAAACAAACAAAACAAATTCTCTTGTGTCTTTCAGGAAAGCAGCACAGATATCTTTATCCTTTAAGAGTTCTATTGGGATTAGGCACTGTCTTTCATACCTAATGGAAAAGATTCTTTTAGCTTTGGGGGAATGTTTCTGCTACAGCCTTCTTTTCTCAGTAATCTAGATAAATTGCTAAGCAAGCACATTTTAACCTTAGTGAATTTATCTATGGGAACATTCACATAAGCTTGAAATTAGTATGCCCCTGGAGAATACCCTATTTTCCTCTCCTAATCAGACTTTTAGGTTGATAGTCACTGTCTTAGAACTGAGGAGACAGTATTTGCAGAATGTACAATATGGGTGCATAGAATGTAACTTTTATATGGGAGCAAGGAATTGTGAGTGCTAAAGTTTTTCTTTGTGTATTGCTGGTGACCTTCCCTGGCTAAATGGAGACAAAATTTTCTTGGTTGATAGCATGGATCTGTGTACCGATCAGGAGAGAGAATTTACATCTACTTTACCTAAACATTCTTCACATATAAGGACCACTGGTTTAAACAATAACAAAAAATACATCCCACAAACTTATATTTAGTTTAGAAAATCATTCTAGAAAAAAGGTGCATTAGAATTTTATATTTATTCAGCATTCTTTTCTAATATTTTCAAAAGGTATGATTGTTTAAATGAAAGAAAAAGTTTAGAAAGCTTGAACTAATTGTAAGAGGACCCATCTTCATATGTGGACCCAGAAATTTAGCAACTGTGTGACCCTGGGCAAATTACGTAATCCTGTTTGCCTCAGTTTCATCCTCTGTAAAATGAACTGGAAAAGGAAATGGCAAACCACTCTATTAGTTTTTCCAAGAAAAACCAAATGGGGTCACAGAGAATCAGATATAACTAAAAAAAAATAACTGACTGAAATCAGAGTATTACTAACAAGAAAATAGGCTTTTTCATAACATCTTCAGACAAAAAATTTTCATTAGAAAGGATGTGAGATTTGAAGTTTGAGGGTATTGGTTTGAATCTTGCCTCTGTCATTTGCTAACTTATATGACTTGCAGCAAGTAACTAAACTTTGAGTCTCAGTTTCCTTATGTGTAAAATGACATCAACGTCCTTTCTAGCACTAACTTTAAGATCCTATGCTCTTATATGAAATACAAAATAATCACTTTGACAATTTTAAGAAATATAATATTTTACTGATTAATGATCCCAGAAATCAAAAGATTATCAGTGGTCATAGTAATAGCAGCAGCAAAAGCAGCAGCTGTAGTAGTAGCAGTAGAAGTAGTGGAAACAGTAGTAGTAGTAGTAGTAGTAGTAGTAGTAGTAGTAGTAGTAGTAGTAGTAGTAGCAGTAGTAGTAGTAGTAGTAGTAGTAGTAATAGAAGTAGTAGTAGTAGTAGTAGTAGTAGTAGTAGTAGTAGTAACAGTAGTAGTAGTAGTAGTAGTAATAGTAGAAGAAGAAGTAGTAGTCAAATTAGCTCATTTGACCAATTTAAGTTATAGAATTATTAAGCTATGGACAAATGAACATGGGTTCCAAAGAATGTTTCCACCCAAAATGTATGTTTGTTTAAAAGGAATCAAACATTATTGCAAAGGAAAGATCAGTCTTCAAAAGAGGAAAATATGACTTCCATCCATGGCATGATATTTAATAATGTTGTCATAAGCTGAAATACTCTGGTACTTGTACTTGAATAAAAACAGAAATGGTCCTTGAAATTGTTTTATTTTTCCTTGTGTTTATCGATATTTTTATTTAAATTCCTCAGTACCCTGTTGGGGGGTGGGAGGTAGGGTAAGGTAGAAGGGAGGGGTCATATAAATGGAATCACCATGAAACAAAAGAGAACTCATTCTCAAACTCTTCTCCCAATTACACTATTTTTTTCATGGAATTTCAATTACCTGTTACACAAGCTGAAAATCATTATCTTTTATTCTTCTCTTACTCCCTAATTCTAATCAGTCACCTACATTTCTCAGGTAGTACTCTCTTATATATGTGCTCTCTGTCTTTCTTCTATTCAATTCATGCTTATCAAAGTTTCTGTCATATTACTTCCCAGATCAAAAATTTTCAGTAGCTCTTCGCTACCTAGCATCAGCTTACATTTTGTAGTAATGCAATGTTTTCAAGCTTCACAATAACTTTGTGGTATAGATAGCTTTAAGTATTAGTAATACTATTTGACGGATAAGAAAATTGAAGCTTAGAGAGTTTAAATGAATTGCCCAATATGAAATAGTGAATAAGTGATAAAACTGAGCTTTGAACTTCTGAACCTATGGCTCTTTTCATATTATAACATATTTCTATTCAATGCATTTCCACAAATATTTTAGGAAGGTCCTTTTTAGTAAGGTTTTTCTTTTGAAAGGTCTCTGAACCAAGAAATCCAACTGCTAGGGCCCACGAAAGTCAAAGACATAAAGAAAAACTCAATGTATGCCAAAATATTTATATCAGTGCTGTGTGTGCAAGTGCATGTGCATGTGTGTGCGTGTGTGTGTGTGTGTGTGTGTGCACTCTAACAGAACAGAAAACAAAATAGATGTTCTTTTAGGGGTATTACCAAAAGAAATTATGTTGCATGAGAGTGGCTGTGTGATAAAATATTTAGGGCACCGGACTTGAGTTTAGGAAGTCTGGGGTTCAAATCTTGATTTAGATACTGGCTAGCTACTTTATTTAATCACCTTGTGTCTCACTTTCCTTATTAGTAAAATGAGAGGGTTGAATTCAATGGTCGCTAAAGTCAATTGAAGCTGTGATATGTATATATTGAAGCTATGAGAGTAATAGAATATTACTATAGTATAAAAACACCAAATATGAAAAATACCAGGAGTCATGGGAAGACATACATGCATAAACTTATACAGATTTATGTAAGTAGGACCAGGAAAACAATATGCACAAGTACCACAACAAAGTAAATGGAAGGCACGACAAGAATTAAAGAATTAATTGAAACACAGAATTAAAATTGATCTATGACTATAATGAACAAATCTGGCCTCACTGAAGAGACTCAATTTCCTCCCTATTTGTGGAGGTAGTAGAATGCAGCATATATTGTATGACCTGATGGCTGTGTTGGTAGGTCTTGTTTAATTGATTTTTTTTCTCTTTTCATTATTTGTTGTTGTTATTACAGATGACACTCTGTGAGAGGAAGAGGGATATATGGGAAATGAAGGTGATGTACAAAAGTATAATTATGGAAGCATTCCTCTAATGATTCATCTTTAAAATGGAGAGGACTCTAGGTAGTCAAAAGTTATGCCAGCAGAGCACACACAGGCTTTGAGAGATTCTATCATGGTGGAAAGGCTTCAAGTATGGGCCCAATGATGAAGTACACAGGTTTGTCATCACACAAACACACAGTCAACAAGACTGACTACAGCATGATGAATTTTTCAGCTATCACAACTCATGAAGATGAGCTACTAAGATATAGAGGAATTATGACCTGCATCAGGGCAAGCTGTATTTTTGGCAATAATGTTCTAGATCAGTGGTTCTCAACCTTTCTAATGCTTTAATACTCATATGTGGGCGTATCTACATGTGGGCTGACAGACCTGGAGATGGATAAAGGAGCAGTGCTTCAGTTCCTAAGACCATCGGATATATGTCTTTTCCAATGGTCTTAGGTGACCCCGTTCGACCCTGAAAGGGGCTGTGACCCACAGGTTGAGAACCACTGTTCTAGATCCTTTTAAACTCCTTGCAAGTAGGGATTGACCAGTTCTTTGTATCTGTATCTCCAGTGCCTAGCACATAGCTTGAACTTAATAAATATTTGTTAGATGATGGATCCTTAAAATATTCATGTCAGTAACACTAGGGGAAGCATTGGTAAATCTACCTTGGTAATATTTCTAGCAACCCTCCTCTCTATCCCACTAATACTGTCATTGCTCAAGATTAGGCACACAAGCCTCATCAGGACCATTGAAACACCTTTTAAACTAGTATTGATGCTTCTAATCTGTTCTCTGGCTAATACACTAAACATAGCTGACAATATTCTATATGCATAGGTTTAGCCATGTCACTTCATGCTCAAAATTTTCTGTGGCTCCCCAATAGTCTGCAAAGAAAAATATAAAATCCTTACTGTGAAATGTAAGAGATTCATGGTTTACTCCAACCTTCCTATTCAAACTGATTTCCTATTGATCTTCACTATATAGAACATATTGGGGCAAACTGGACTTGTCATAAGATTCTAGATTTAGAGCTGAAAGGAGTCTTGGAAAAACTGGGATTCAAATTCAAACTGGTTACAAATATAGCACTTTTATCCCTGCACCATGCTGAATGGCCTGACTCCTCTTGCCTCTATGAATTTAGACACTGAGCTAAGCTTCTCTGAAATTAATTTCTGCTAAGTGTCTAAGGCCTAGTCCAGGTATCAGTTTCTCCATGATGTTTCCTTTGATCTTTCCTAGAAAAGAGACCTCTCATCAATCTCCCATGCTTTTCTCTTTGCCCTCTTTAAGGTACTCTTCTAATTTTAATTTTCACATTTATTTAATCATTCAAAAAATATACTTGTTAAGTGACTTTATTATGTTCCAAGTAATGTGTAAGACTCTAGGGACACAAGAACTAAGAATGAAACTATGCCTATTCAACACAGTGCTTACAGTCAATACTGACGTAAATTGCATTTGAAATTGTAAACACAAAGAGCAAAAAAGTGTAATTTAAAAAAAAAATTGTTGTCCATGATAGCACACATATAACACCACCCCCATACCTCTCCCTGTCCCCCCCTCCCACTCCATCTCCCATTTCCTGGACTTTGCAATGTCCTCAGCCTGGAATGCACTTTCTTTCTTCTTCATAGAATTTTTACCTTTCAGTGTTCAGCTCCCACTCCTTAAACTAAGTGAAACCTTTCCTGATTCACTTAGCAGTTATTTCTTCTTTCCTGCAATATTATATTGATTTTATGTGCATATATGTTTATGCACATATATGCATACACATGTACATATCTTTATATATACATGCTTCTGCGTGTGGGGTGTGTGTGTGCATTTACAGTTGTCCTTGTATTTCATTTCATCTTTTCATCCCTATTATCTAGCATAATGAAAAATGCATAGTAGGTACAATAAATGTATATTGATTGAATGATACCTTAACCCAGCAGTACGCAACCTGTAACCTTGAGGCCACATGTAGCCCTTCTAAGTCCTCAGTTGCAGCCCTTTGACTGAATCAAACTTCACAGAATAAATCTCCTTAGTAAAAGGATTTGTTCTATAAAACTTGGACTCAGTATTGGACTCAGTCAAAAGGACTCACCCAAGGACCTAAAAGGCTACATGAGACCTTAAGACCCCAGGTTCTCCACCCCTGCTAGCCCCTTATCACTAAGATGGTTTTCTCAGCTGGGAAGGAAGGAATGAGGAATCAGGGGAAGAAAAATCAGAGCATTGAGGGAAAAACAGTGGAAAAGAGCAAAAGAGATGGATAGATGTAACAAAAGCCCACTGCTTTTAAGGGAAGGACACTGCTCTCTGAACTGAATGTAATCATGACCAGTAGGAGCCTCACATGGCTCACTGATCTGCTGATCTCACTGATAGATGAGATCTCACTGATCTACCCAGTAACTAAACTGGGTAGAATCTTCTCTACATCCTTCTCCTTCTCTGTATTACTACTACCTGGCAAACTGGCATTTTCCACTCTAAAGTGCATTTACTTGCTGCCTATTCTTTCCTAAGGGACTTTGTCTCCAGAGTAAGATAAATTGATTTTGATTACATTCTGAGTAAACATTTGCTAGCAATGAATGAATCACACTTTAGGGAAGTTCAAAGTGTAAATGTCTACACAAAGAGCCCTTAACTGCGAGTCTATAACGTTCCTCTTTTTCCCTCTTCCCTTCTCTTCCCCCATGCTATAGGGGCATCAGTACAAAAACAAAACTTTTTAACATCAGTATTTTTTCAGTGTTGCTAATCATTTACAAATAGTGGAAAACCACTATCCCTAAATAAATAAACTGTAGATAACTCAAACAGCAATGGAAACATGCACAATAGTTATAGGCAGATGATATCATACTAGAAATGAAGAATTGTTCAAGAAATGCAGAATAAAAAGCATCACTAAAAAGGCATGATTAGAAAAAAAAAGGTAGATTATTTATGCAGCAAAATTGATAGGGATAACAAGTAGCTCCCTGTTGTGCATTGGTATCTCTGTGATATCAAGAGGCCTTGGATACTTGCTTTCCATTCCTGGCTTTACTAAACCTATCTTCTGGTAGTAAAATCAGTGTCTTCTGTCAGACATAGGAGCTAGCAAAAATCTCAATCATCTCCCAAATTAATAATTTTACCAAAGTTACATTGCCAGTAAATGGATTAAAACGTGTCTTTGATTTTTGGTCCAGTAGCCTTTACTTTCTTCAAAAAGAGAAAAGGCTTATTAATGCATTTTTTTTTAGACATTACTATTACCTCCTACTGACTACCTACCCCTCCTTCTACTGGAAAACTTTCCTTTGTAACAAATAAGTACAATTCAGCTAAAAAAATCAATATAGCACCTGTTTCTGAAAATATATCCCTCATTCTGTACCTCAAAAATCTGCCACTTGTATACCAAGAAGTAAGATGTACGTTTCATCATTAGTCCTCTCAAGTCATAACTGACACTTAAGTCAATGAGGGTTCTGAAGTGTGTCAATGTTTTTCTTTATATAACTGTGCTCATCTTGTCAGTTTTTGTTCTTGCCTTTAGTTCAAGTTGCATGCCAATCTGAAAAGAACAAGTTGACAGAGCTTTCTGACAATAGGTCCAAGACTGCAGAGCAATTTTGTTTCGATTGGCCATTCGATGATAAATGAAAACAATTTTTCTATTCTTTGTTTATAATCCTACTTGTTTAATGCATTTTTATATATGTGTACATTGATTTATGTTTTTGTATACATATGTGTGTTCAGCTGTATTATCAGTGCAATATCTCTGCGGCAGGAAGACATGTAGAGTTGCAATAGAGATTTTCACTTCACTCTTCTTTTTTCATACCTTCATAAAGTATCAAATGCTTGTCAACTAATTTTTCTCCTAAAATATTCCCACAAAAGGAAATAACTTAAATAATCCAATAAATTAAAAAAATCTACTTGATGCCCAAACCATCTTCAAAATAAGGCACAGTTTTAGAAGACAAAACTGTTCATTTCCACCAAGTTTTTTTTTAATTTAATGTTCCTAAAATACTCTTTTCAAATTCCTTCATTTTCTCAAACTTTGGCCATTTCCTTAATATCTGATCACAGTCAAAGCAAGTCCTACAAATCTTTAAAGTCTTCTCACATCATAGAAACACCAGCAGAGAAACACTTTACCTTTATAAATTTCTCTGTGTGTGCATATACCACAGACTTCCATTAGGTAACTATTCATGTGTTTATGTCCTATACCTACAACTCATTTGTAAGTTCCCTAGTGGCCAGGATAAATTCTTTTTGTTTGCATTCATCGCACCTAGTTCCAAAGTGCCTGGCATACAGTTTTACAAAAAATAGGTAGCTAAGTAAATATCTCCTTGGGTGTATATATGTTTATAATTGTATACATATAGAAACTATGCATGCACAGGTATGTGACTATCTAGCTATAGATAAACATATGCATGCATACATATGTACATGCATACATATATAAATAATTGTGAGTCGACTGAAAATAACAAGGTGTAAGATGGAGTATATAGTATGCCATTGGCTATTTTTTTCTTAGTATTTAACTATAGAGAGTCTAGGCATAAATTCTTAGATTTTATCAATGAATAATATGTCTGTGCATATAATATATGTGTATATATATATGCAATATTTTATTATATACTATATATCATGTACATAGATACATATAACAAATCTATCTCTATGCCAAATGGACACAGAAATATTTCTTTGCTAGAAGGAAATGGTATTTTCCTTAGAGATTATTTTACATCCTCTTGTATTTTAAATTTCCTTATGTTCAATAGTTCATGTGACAATATCAGATCAGAAAATTGTTGCATTGCCCACTTGGATATTGCTTTTGGTTGTATATATGTCAATACCTTTGTTAAATGACAAGATTCATAAAGGAAGGTACTAAACACCCAACAGGCACTTGTAAACATGAAAACCCCTCAACTTTCAATGAGGAAAAAGCAGCAGAAAGCTTTAAAGAAATCTTGCACATTAGCTAAATATTTTCCTTATTCAGTACCTTCTTCTGTTCCAGTTTCAAACTGATCTTTAACCTTTTCTCTGTACTTTTCATTGAGTAAAACATGTCAGGAATTTTGCACATATACTAGTTTAACTTCTTTGTGATGTCAGAGATAATTGTTTTGGCCTCAGGCAAAAAATGTGCTTTCTGCTCCAAATGATAGAAGACCATCTGAGTAAAAAAAAAAAGAACTATTTGGGAAGTCATATTTCTTTATCTTATCATTCACTGAAGAAAGTAACTTTCCTTGGCACAAGGAGAATACTAAACATGTCAAAAAATCGTGGGAAATGATGTTTATAAGAGGAGCTGGTACAGTAAATAAGCTCTTTAATGAATGAAGTAGAGAAAGTGCAGCCACATCTACATTTTATCAAGTGAAATTACTTTCTACTTTCCAAACAATAAAAAGGAAAATTGAATTTAACTATCAAGGGGGAATGTTGAGTAAAGTCTATCATCTTCAAGATCCATATTCATTTCTTTATATGGAAATAAATGTATTTGACTATTAAAATAATGAGAATAATCAGAGGTGTTGCCACAAGTCAAAAGTATATAAACTATATGCCATGTGCATTTATACTCAAGAAAATGAGTTTTAAATGGTCTCGTTTATTAAAAAGGATAATAATCTAATTTGTGTGTTTCTGGATGCTTGCTGTTGGAGAATTCTATGTTCAGGTAGCAAGGACACATAATCAAGTTTTCTGTGTTGGCACATCATGATCAAATGGAAAATGATACTGGCTCTTTGGAATTGCTGCCATTTTGAAGCATCATTCCAGGAAATATCTACCCATTATCTATCTATCTATCTATCTATCTATCTATCTATCTATCTATCTATCTATCTATCTCTGTCTGTCTGTCTGTCTACCTATCCATCCATCTACTCATCCATCTATGTGTATGCACGCACACACACACACACACTCTATACATGTATATATGTGTATAACTTTAATGTTGGAAATTCTGAAAGTTGTGTATAAATTTTTTCATAGGGGTGGCTAGGTGGCACAGTGAATAGAGCACCAGCCCTGGAGTCAGGAGGACCTGAATTCAAATCTTACCTCAGGCACTTAACACAAAAAGCTAGTTGTATGACCATGAGCAAGTCACTTAACTCCAATTATCCTATCTTCCCCCTCCAAAGAAGCCAAAAAAGAAATCATTATTCTTTAAAAAAAACTCATAAAAAATTGGAAATATGTACCTTAAAGTCAGTCAAGAAACATTTATTTCATGCCTAATATGTGCCTGGCATCATGCTAAGCACTAGGGATTAAAAGAAAGGCAAAAACAGTCCCTGCTCTCATAGAGCTTGCAGTTCAATGTAGGAAGCAGTACAGAAACAACTGTGTGCAAACAATCAAATAGGATAAACTAGAAACAATCAACAGTGAATAGGTAGGTACTTGAATCAAAGTGGATGAAAGATTTACTTCCCTGTAAAAGGGAAGATTTTAGTGAGGAGTTAATGAAGCCAGTGAGGCCAGGAGGCACAGAAGATGAGGAGAATATTCCTAGGGGAGAGCTAGTGAAAATAGCTAGAGTCTGGAGATAGGGACTGGAATGATTTTCTTGGTTCACGGAACCCTCAGGTGTGGAAACTCCCTCTGCCAATTTAGGACAGCACCTTCTCTGAAATTTATAGTCCTATACACCTTGACACTAGATACCTAGTCCACAGAGAGTTTAAGTGACTCGCCCAGGGTCACATAAATACCATGTGTCAGAACTTGAATTTCAGACTTCTAAGTTTAAAAACAGCTTTCTATCCATAATGTCACATTGCCTCTTACTTAGCACATTTTAGCATACTAAATGGCTATTGAATTGAATTGAATACAATCAAACAATATATTAGTCAGCATTGGAAAAACTGAAAATCTCTATGAGAATTTGATAGGTATTTATGGAAGATTTTCTATCTGCCTAATACTGCTAACATGTTTAGTGTATAAATAGATTCTTGCACATTTTGGCAATAAAGCAGCAGTCAGGAAAAGCAGTGATAGATTTAGACCTACAAGGGACTGAAAAGGTTATGGAGTCAGTTCTGAAGTATGTACCTCTGAGCAAATCATTTAAAGTAACAAGATATTCTGAAGCCATCTCTGGTGCAAGTGTGGCTTTGGATGCCCTAGAGGAGCTAAAAAAGCAGCATTTGGAGCTAAAGATCCAAAGTGGTTATGCTTCATTTGGTCAATTTCTTTCCTTATAGAACCAAAGACAGTCAACAATTTGGTTCAGGTCCAATCATTGTGACTGTTTTGTTTTGGTGAAGATAGACATGAGAGCAGGAACAGAGGAAGAAAAACAGAAAAAGAGAGTGCCCGTTATATAAGGTTTTTGCAAGTGATATGTCAAAAGAGTTGGTTAAATGTGACAAGGAGCTTTAAACGACACATACTGTTGTTGAAACAGAAGCAATCAAGGGTTTTTGATTCCTGGAAATGAAATATCTTATATAAAAATACTTAAGATTTAGGCAGTAATTAAATTAACAGAAAGGCAGCAATGATTTTCTGCCAGAGGTTATGCCCTTTAGTTTTATTTGGAGAAAAAAATAAGGTAAAAGAAGATGGAAGAAAGCTATCATAATCAATTAAAATAGTGGTTTCCAGGTCATGTAAAAAATTCTGTATAAATTCATTCCTGCCTCTTATTCCTTCTACAATTCCATAACAATAATAGATCTCTTCTTTATAATACATCTTTATCACCTTAGGGACCTGAGAGTTTATTATTATATGTATTTCATTGTATTATAATTATTGTGATGCCACGTTATAAGGTTTTTTTTAAAGTGTTGGATTTGGAGTCCATACCCAAGTTTAAATATTACTTCTGCCACTTACTCTCTGTCTGATCTTGGACAAATCACTTAACATGTCTGGGTCTGTAAGTGCAATCAAGGTGGAATATTTGTTTTCTTTTTGGAGTTCAGTTTCCCAGGCTCAGGCTAAATTGTAATCATCTGAAGGATTAATCTCCTTTGAACCTTGATAATTCATAGCTGTGCTGAACCAAGGAGGGTTTGTACCTTCTGGTTCTGAGTGAATCAGGGATGAGTAGGTGAGGACAGATTCAAACTCAGAAAGAGGAGTCTTCCTTACTCTAGTCTCCACATATCCACTGCACCACTGCTCCAAGAAAGGATATTTACTAAACTATTGTAGCAAGGACATTTGTTATAGAAACATCCCTACACATGGGGAAGAGTAAATACACTCTATCCTAAGTCCCTGTGAAAAGTGGGTTTGAATTTAGAGAACACATAAGATTAAAAGATAAATTTATTTTTTTTTTAGTTATTGGGAGAAATTTTCTCCCTTTGTAGAGATCTCAAGCATTTCTTCTTGGGTAGACCTCTCTTCAGCTATCCTTTCTATCAGCCATTGCAGGTCTAGATAGATAAGCTACTGTTGTCTCTGGTGGATTTTGCTTCCAACACTGGCAAGACTTCCAGGTCTTCCAGTTTTTTGAACTTCACACAGTCACAACCTAGTCAATATCATCTTACTATGTTGTCTTTTCTCAAAACCCTCTGTTTTTCACTTTGATATTTCTCTTTCTATTCTCAA
The DNA here is from genome assembly GCA_028646575.1 of Pseudocheirus occidentalis. Lineage (NCBI taxonomy): Eukaryota > Metazoa > Chordata > Mammalia > Diprotodontia > Pseudocheiridae > Pseudocheirus > Pseudocheirus occidentalis. The sequence goes on from CM053600.1 coordinate 56,304,037, forward strand.
TGCATTATCTATCATTAGTCTCTCCAATAACCTTATCAATGGTAGGTAGGGAGGAAGAGGCAGAGGGAGTGATTCTTTCCTCCCCTCTCCCTAAGAATGATGTATTTTGGAGATCTGGAATCCTCAGTTTCCAAATTTGACATTTCTGCTACTTGAATGACTTTATCTTAACCAGCTTACTATTTGTACATGTAGCCCAAAAAGAATGACTTGATTTTTTTATGAGCATCACAAGATTTTTTCTATATGGTATCATTTATTTTTATTTAAAGACCCAAAGCCTCTCTGATCCTTCAAATTTCTCAAAAAATTATTCATATTTAGCTTTACTTTTGATTGATTTATTGAATCCAGATATCTGGGCCTTCTGTGATCAATTAGAGCTGGAGGTAGTGAAATTCTATTCCTAAATCTATTTTAATTTTGTTGTTGCTATGTTTCTTTCCAGCTACAGAGAATCCCAAAAGATAAAGTATGGTTTTAAAATTTAATATCTTAAAACTGCCTTAAGACTCTTGGGACACACTGTAGGTCCTATTGCTGCAAATGGTGTACAGCTGAGGACTGACAAAGGCCCTCCTGAAAAGATTTCATTTTAAACATACCGACACATCACACAAAAATAATTAAGTTTAACAGACATCATTGCTTTGGTTATATTACATTTAATCTATATTTTACAGCTTACTGCTACTTTGTTTTTACTTGCAGCCACTAAATTCCATCAGTCTGCATATATAGAACTATATAGACTAGTAAATCATGCAAAGCACAATTGCAGGTATTGTAATGAAACAGAACATAGCAAAAAGCTTATCCTTAATGCCAACAATGGTGCTTAATAAATGCTTCCTTACTGACAGAACATCTTTGAATATCCACTTATCTCTCTATTCAGAAAGGAAGCATGAAATTGTGGTTAAATATATGAAGTTGGAGTTGGGAAGATCCAGGTTCAACCTCTATTTCTGAAATGTAGTTTGTGTAACTTTAGGCAAAGAACCTCTCTTTGCCTTGGTGCTGTCATCTCTAAAGTGGGCATGTTATTAGTACCTGGAGTACTGTGTCACAGAGTTTCTTAAAGGCTTAAGTGATGTATGAAAGCACTTTGAAAGTTTTAAAACACTTCATATACACACATTTGCATGTAAATGTGATTTGCTATAGTGAATAGAAAGTTGTCCTCAGAGTCAGGAAGGCTGTGTTCATTCATGTCTCCAAGGTTGTGTAACCTTTGGTAAGACATTTAAACACTCCTAAATAGCTCTTATACTCTGAAAACAGGAGTTGCAGATGTGCCTTAGGAAAAAAGAGTTCCCTCACTAGAAGTTCCTTTAAAGAGATCTAGTTAAAAATTCAATTAGTATCAAATGGATATGAAATGTAATATTAAAAATCTACTTGAAATCATAAAATATCTCCAGCACTGAAATAGAAATGTGAAGTTCTCTAAGAAAAAAAAATGTTGAATTCAACCTAGTTATGTTTCTAAACTACTAGGATAAGAAATATCATAGTGGTAATTTATCTTCCTTCTTTCAGTAAAATAGTGAGAGAAAACTTTGCCATGTGAGTCTATAGTTAATCTTTGCATGGAATAAAGCCATATGCATGGCCAGAAGAGCTGTCTGCCCAAAAGTTGTAGTTTATGGGGTCCAAGACCTCCTCTACACCAAAAAGGTCCTCTGTCCTGCCCAAAATTCTTCCCTTCCCTTTTTGATTGGGATCTGAAATTCTTTCAATCTGTAATTCACATCAACTAACCAGTCATTAACACCTCAGTGCTAATTTATGCAACATTTCTTATAGACAATTCTCCTGAGATCTGTGCTAATGAGTTAGTAATAGTTTTTACTGAGGGTGGAGAGAATGAGGAAGAATGAATGATTTTGCAGAATGAGAGAGGGTATGTCTGAAAAGCATGAAGAGGGTACTATATCTTTGGGGAACATAGGGAAAAGGGGACATCAGAATGTGGAGGTTATGTAGGATTAAACTTTACTTCCTTGTTAACTTTGTCTGAAGTTCAGGCATCATAGGCTATTTTCATTCTAGTCCACTGTGATCAATGTTAAAATAAAATGGTGTTTGCTTTACCCAAACTGCCAAGCATCATTAATCCCATCAATTCCCCTCCATGGTTAAAAAATTGCAATTATTGGTCATATCCCATTTCTACTAAGAAAACAACTTCTTATATAAGTTAGTAGGCTATATTAGAGATAACAAGAGATAACCCAGATTGTCATGCCATTCATCATATCTTGAATGTAACAAAGCATGAACCTAAGTGCCAATACTAATTCATTAAGTAAGGGTCAATGCTGTTTCTCCTTTAGTGAAACCATGGAACTAAAAATGAACAATTTCAAAGAATGTGATACAAAACTAAGTTCACATCAATAGTTAAAATTCCAGCATGCAGCACAATTCAACCATTTCCCCCCAAAAAAGTACTGAATTCTTAAAATCTCATTTAATAGCCTTATATTTCATCCTGGAAGAAATGTTTGTTCAGTAAATGAAAGTTAAAATTGTGCAGTTATGGTGCTTGCCTTTTTTTTTACAGAAGTTTGATTATAGTTGTAATAATCTATAGACTAGAAATCACAGTTTTGAAGAAAAAAAGAGGGGAAATGTGCTATACATGCTGGTCAGTCTTCTCTCTAGAAATATCTGATCTTTTTTAGTGCCCGAGTCTATCTGTTCATGATGTTATTTTTAAACCTTGAAGATGGAAGAAGCTTATTGATCTTAAATGATCTCTAAAAACCTATTTTTCCCCTCTTACTTTGCCCATTATAAGCCACAGGGATCAACCTGCCCCCTGCTGATGGACTCCATAGATTGAAAACACTAACCAAAGAAGAGAGTGGTGGAATGATCAAAGTAAAGCAGTCTGATTCCTACATTCAGCATATGACATGTCTATGAACTAAAGGTTTTCAAATAAAGACTAAAAGAGCTCCTTTAAAACAGTTCTTTTGTACTTGGAAATTTGTTCATTTTGAGTTATAAAAAAGGGGGAACTAAAAGCTTAATAAATTCCTTTTATCTGGACAGGGCAAGTTTTAAAGCAAAAATCTAAAAGGTTATATATTGTAGGTTGTTGTTCCCTATAAATTAAAGCAAGAATCATAATTTTAAAACTCCCCAGATTCTACATTTCTTCATTCAAGAAGAAGGGAAACAACAGAGGGTTTCTAAGTGCAGATATTCAGAACAAGAAAATAGCAGGCTATCTATGCACTCTGTTCCTCCCTCCTTTGTTCTCAGAGTAGTACACATACCCTCTGTAACACTGTCCCAACTCCTTCAGAAAAGGGCATATGAGTCATTGTGATTTTTTAGATGTAAAGAATGAAAAGAATTACCTATGAAATGTGTGAAAATAAGTATGTATTCATTTCAACTTTTATAATTGAAATGTGTTTACAGAAAACAATCAAGTATTATAAATGATCTTATAACTTTACTTGATAATATGAACTAAAAAGAGAGAAATGAACATAAGCAATAGGATGAAGTGTCAAAATAGTTCACATTTTATTTGACATTGATTTATTTCTTTGCTATGACCACACAATCAGAATGCATAGGCTAAAAAAAAAAAAACAAACAGTCTGCTGAATAGTGGAAAAGATGAGAATTTTCAAAATTAAGTTTTCCTGAGTTATTGAAGATACTATAGGCTGGTTGAAAGAACACTCAAGAAGAAAAAAAGATTTTAGTACTTATTCCAACTCTATCATTAGCTAGCTGTGTAACTGAGAAAATTCTTTAATATTTTCTGGCCACCAATTCCCTCATCTATAAATTGAAAGGATAAGCTAAGTCCATTTTTAAAGTTATTCCCTCATCCAACATACTATGAACCATGAATGTTTCTCAATTACTTCTAATGTCTGCAGAAAATGAACTTAATATTTACTGAGTGAGTGTATAGGCAACAGAAGGTGTGGTGAGAGGGAGCTTGGCATAGTATATAAAGTGTAAGATTTGTAGTAAGGAAGAAATGGTTCTAAATCCTAGCTTCTGGCACTTAGTGACCACTGGAAAGATGCAACCTCTCTGAATATCACTCCTCTTCAATCAGAAAATGGGAATAAGTCCCAGTATGAAAAAAAATTGTTAGGCAAAAATAAGATAAAGTATTTGAAAGATATATAAATGGTAGCCATTTTAAGATCTTTAACACCCTAAGTCCTGCACTGACATGGGCCAGGTTGAATCTCAAGAGGAAGCCTAAAAGATCACTAACTCTTTGTTTCATTTCATTCCACCCAAAGTTTATTCAATTTCTAACTTTAGGTTTCTATATATGTATCTAAAAGGAGCTCCAAGTTCTGAACAAGCACTGAAGGAAATAATACAGATACTGCTACAGGACAGCTTTTATTTCACTCCCACCAAAATACAAATAATGCAATGGACTAAAAAGTTCATAAATTAATGTTGAAAAAAGGTGGGGGAGGCTCAAAATAGTCTAAGAACAATAAAAATAATTGTTCTATGTCAATAATGTCATCTAATTGTCACTAGAGTCATTTTGCCTTCCTAACTAGGGATCACACTATGATTCAGAATCATGGGAAATGAATTGAACTTAAGGTTATCAAATGGGCATGACCCTAACATTTCAGTGAGTATGTCTTTTCCCTTATATTAGATCAACATGGCTGCAAAACATATATTCTTCTGAAATTTCAGACTCCTCTAGAATGGAGTGATATATTTGCATCTGCTAGACAATCAATACCCCACTCCCCTTCATCTGATCTCTATCATATGACAACTCATTTTAATACAGCAGTAGGAAGTTTTTAAATTATGTGACCTTAATCTTTTGCCACTATTCTTCCCCAAATCAGAGTCTCCTGTACAATCATCTTCTCTTGACAAAAGGTATGCTATTAAGGAAATTTCCCATTTCTCAATTATATGGGATGGGATAATATTGAACCTATGACTTCATTGATACAGGGAACTACCAATCAAGAAATTTTCTACCAGCATGGACTGGCACTTTCTCTGAGAATGATAGTCTTGCAGACTTGCCTGGGGCACTGAGAGGTTAAATAATGTTTTGGGGTTTTTGTTATTTTTTGCCCAGTCTCATGTCTGTCATAATTAACATTTGAACCCAAATTTTCATGATTCTGAGGCCAGCTCTCTATTTATTCCATCAAGATGCCTTTCAATAGACAAGAGAATACTTGAACTTTTGAAATTGGAGTTATATGAAAATTGCCCAGGAAATTTCCTCTTCTTTGACTGGAAAGCCAGATTCTAGAACTCTTATACCTCCTACCTGCTAGAGAGGCAATCCCACAGAAACTGTAACCACTTCATAGCTTACAGCTAACAGCAATATAATTTTAAACTTTTCAAAGTGTTTCATAAATATAATCTCATTTTATTCTCACAACAATCCAGTGAGGCAGTTGTCATTATCACCATTTTACCCATAAGGAAGCTGAGACAGAGATTAAGTAATTTATGCAGGGTCAAGTGGCTAGAAAGTGTTTGAGGATCAGTTTAAATTCAGATCTTCCCCAATCCCTAAATCCAATGTCCCAGTTGCCTCTTTCTACATAGTTCCTTTCTCCATGCTGTCATGTACTAGAGAGATTTTGCTATTACTTCTTGAAGATTAGGGGGTCTGGAATTTAATATTTTTCAGGTGTCCAAAAAAAATTCTATACTAAAAAGTTCATATTGTATGTAGCCCCAGTTACTGAGATATAGTCAGAAGATGCCTTTAGTCCTCTTACTAAGATTCCAATGACCAAGTCCACAGAATTCACAGGGATAGATTATTTCAAAAATTATAAACCAGAACACTTCACCCCATTAACTTATGAAATTAATCAAGAAACTCTCTTGATCAACTACCTCTTAATTATTATTGTTGTTTCCATCACTGTGAGGTAATCACTGAGAGGTAAGATAGAAAAGTCGTCAATCCAGTCCCTGCCTTCATACAACTTAAAATTTAACTGGGGAGATGATATGTATAGGGAAGGTTAATTAGTCATAAAAAAGTATAAAACTATTAAAATAATAATAATGGGACCATGAAGTTTCTGAGGAGTGGGAATTCTCTTGTATTCTACACATTAGAGCATGCTGTGAGGAATCTGTCTGGTAGCTGAATGAGCATGTTGACTGGAGATGCTCTGACAGTCAGAATTTCTCAGCTCCTTTGGGTAAAAACAGGAGTTGTCCAATATACTTCATGGGATTTTTTCTCTGATCTATGCATTTTGTATTCACAGAAGCGAGACTTCCTAAGGCTTTCAAAGCTGTGATCATTGTGTATCTCAGGGGCTGGTTTCTCCAGTTTACTCTGTTTCCAGACATCTGTCCCAATTAATAAAGATGACTTTGTTGAGCCCATGCTTTCTACAGAAGAGTATGTTGTATGCTGTACAGTACATATATAAAGGATAGCAAATAGGGTGGAGTGATAACTCCAGGGTAGAATAAACACATGACTATACTCTCTCTTTTAGCTGGATTTGGACCACCCCAAGTCTCAGGGTTGCTTGCTGTCTTCCAGGTTCATTTCCCCCTACTATCATGCCACTGTCTTTTCTTCCATTTGTTTCCTCTAAGGGATTGGGGGTAGAGAGTTAAGAATCATCAGCTCTACCACAAAGGTACTATACAGGTCCTTGCTTCTCTTAGCATAATTGTACCCTTAGGATCACTGTTAGACCCTGGAACCCACACAAGACCTTTAAATTAATACCAGTGGAGAGCAGAACCAGACTTGAATAATTTTCTGGCCGCAGTTTATGTAAAACTCAAGAAATACAACTATACAATAAAATAGAAAAAAAAATTCTATTGTGTCCTGGACTGAGACAAGAGTCTCAGTGTGTTTCCTTTCTCCTTAATTTGCATGAAAGAGCAAAACATTTTTGGAAATTAGAAATTGTAGAGCTCCAAAACTCAAGCACCCTTGACATTTCATGAAGAATGACTTCTAAATGCATATGGATGAAGTATAGTTTAGTCTTCAGAAACTGGACAGGAAGCTTACATGGACTTTCTTACTATACGAGTCAATTTTATGACAAAGATGAAAACTTTCATCACATCATAGGATAATTTTGATCACTAGTCACAAATCCACTCACTCTTCCTATGAAGAAGAAGTTACATATGAACTAAATTCACAAAAGCTAGAAGCAAAGAGGAGCTTCTATGCCTTCTGTCTAGTGAGACCATGTCTAACAGTGATGAACATATAACTTGAGACCAATAAGGGCAATACCTTTACACTATCATTAAAGACTGGCAACCCCGACACATCAAAGGCAGTGGATGTATTAAACCTTCCTAATGCTGCAACCCTTTAATACCCATATGTGGATGCATTTGCATGCAGGCGGACCCGCCTGGAGACGGATAGAAATATGTGTTTTCCAATGATCTTAGGCTACCCCTGTGAAAGTACCATTTGACCCCCAAAGGGGTCACAACCCACAGGTTGAGAACCATTGATCTAAGGCATGAACTGCTCCAATAAGAATGTTGATCCTCCAAACATGTGGGCTTTATTATGCATGTTCCTTGTATGTGGTATTCTATATGCATGCATTGGTCGCACATTCTCTATATGTGCCTACTTTCCCCACCAATAGCAAATATATTTGTGGGAGAATATGACCTTGGTTTATATGGAAAATGTTTTAACACTATTTTTCATAAGATTGTAGGATTTTCTAAATATGTTTCAATAAATAACTTTGCTGTCACCTAACTGTGCTTTATTTCCTATTAGTAAAGTTAAATACATCCACAGGAGCTTGTTAGTTAAGGTTTTAAGTGTATATAGAACAAAAGAGCACCTTAAACCAGGCATATCCTTCTTTGCAGAATCAATTCACTGTGAGATAACCTCCCAGGGAGAACACTAAACCATGAAGTAAATATTATAAATGCTATAGTAGTCTAAAAAGGGGAGAAAAAATGATGAAGGCTAGAGTAGTTGGAGATGTAGACAACTGCATAGAAAAGGGGAGATTTTGGTTTGCTGTTAAAAATGGTCATTTCCATAAAAATTTGGAATAACAAAATAAAAAATTTTCCACATGAGTACATAAACATTTTGTACTCCTTTCTATAGTCCTAGTGAAATGGTATCCCTTATTTCACCTATAACAACAACAACAAAACAAATAAAGTATTATTAAACCTTATTGTTACATTTCCCCACCATGGTTCTTAAATTTTTAATATTTCCCCCCTTTAATTAGAGAGACTTGGAGTCAGGAAGGTCTGGATTAGGTTTTGTCTATGTCAAATACTGCGGTACCCTGAGAAAGTCATTTAATTTCTCTGTGTCCCCAGATAAGGAGAATATAAATTGAGGATGAGGTGCCAATTCATATTGGTAAAGGGAATTCCTCACCAGGATCTCCCTTTACTAATAAAATGATAGATCCAGGTCAAAACAAACAAAAATCATGTTTCTTATCTGATATTGCCTTCTTAGAAACTATAGTAGGTAATATGCAAACAGTGAGTATTACAAAATCCATAAGTATTAAACTATGCATGGAAATCTAAGTGGCTGATGTACAAATCCCCATAGGCAGAACTAATCTGAAATTGGTTTGCATACTTGTCATAGCTCTTGCTGAATAACCTTTAATTTAACCTACAAACATCCATACAACCGAAGAATAACAATGGGAAGTCAATGCTTATAATCTAATTCAAATTGCTTAGACCAGTCATTTCTTCAGTAATAATAGTAGTAATAGTAATAATGATGATGATAATAAATAATTGTTAAAATTTCTAAAGCACCATGCCTAAAGTCACTTAGAATGGATGATTTTTAGAAGTGGCTTAAAAACTTACACTGTACTTATAGTTAGATAAGGAGATCATTTTTTTAAAGTCAATAGGAATATGAGGATTTGATAAGAGTAACTTATCTACTTCTTTAGTTTTTAGAACCATATATATATATACATATATATATATATATATATATATATATATATAAAACACATCACTTTTTTTAAACAAAGAACTAGAAACAAAGTAAGAAGAGTATCAATTGGGAAATGGTTGGACAAATTATGGAATGCTGATGTAATAAAATATTATTGTGATATAAAAATAACAATAGTGAGAAGTTCAGAAATGACTGGGAAGTCTTGTAAAATTTGATGCAAAGTGAAGTGAACAAAATTAAGAAAACAATTTATATTGTGAGTACAACTCTGTAAAGGAAAATGACAGTGAAAGACTTAAGAATTGTAGTCAATGCAATGACCAATCGTACCCTAAAGAATCGTATGTTTTACTAATGACCAAATAGGTGACTAGAGATGTGGAATGAAGCATACATTTTCAGATTCAGTCAATACATAGATTTGTTTTGCTTAGCCATACCAGATATTTTACAAAGGAATGATGATGTGGATACAAAGATTCCCTAATGGTTAATAGAAAGGATTACTTTCCCAAACCCCTGATGGGGTTTGAGGCTTATTCTTAGCCCATCCAATAACTTGAGGGTTCCTTAGTGCCCCTTCTCCTTATCTCAAAATACCATGCAACCTGTACCAAAAGAATTGCTTTTGTCCCCCCCTTATCCTGTTTTCCCCATCATGTGTCATTCATCTTCCCCATCCTGTGTCATGACAATTTCTCCTTATCTTGCAAGCAACCACCTTCTTCACCTTATTTGAACTTATCCAGTTTCTAAATCTCCAACCCACATTAGCAACCCTAAAATTACATCATCATCCTATATTTCTCTGTATATAAGTCTGGTCCTTTTCCTATATCAATGCCTTTGTTTAGCTCCCTGATAAGTCTTTGGCCTGCATGCTTTTGCATTAATAAAGCTCCCTTTGGCTAAAGAGAAGATCTCATTGAATTCTTTCAAAAAACTTGAACCAGCTCTCTCAGCTCCGAACATCGACAGGAGGGATTTTATCAGAATAAAGGAGAGTGAAAGATTAATTTATTTTGGAGGATAAGAAAACTCATAGTAGTGATTTCTAACAAAAGGAAGAAAAAAGAAAACATCAATGAATCATTAAAAAAAAAGTATGCATTAGAAAACTGAAGGAAGTTCAAAAGGGGACACAGACAAGGAGGGCCTCAAGTTAAAATTTAAATATAGTATACTAAAAACAAAACAAAACAAAAATATGCTATATATAGTATGGATTCATAGTTTCACATGTAGTCTTCTTTCTGTGTATGGAGAAATATTCCTGTCTTTGGATGTTTATCAATTTTATAATAATAAAATGTAAAAGTTTTATAAAGAAGTACAGAAGGTACTATATTGAATAATAAACCTGATTTTTATCTACATTTAACTTATTAAAGGGAAACTATGAAATGCATTATTATTTCAGTTTCAAAATAGATTACTTTGTACTTTGCAATTCATTCTAAAAATTAAATGTGCAGTTGCTATAAAGTTATATTCTTAGATACGAGGTAGCAAAATATTAAATTACATTAAGTGATTCAGTCAGCACCAAGTTCTTGTTCCATGATGCAACTTATCTCTTACAGGCTATATTAAATACATCATTCTCTAATAAACCAAGGACAATGTACAGAAATTGGAAATTATTCCATAAGGTTATTCAAAAGTATCATAGTCTGAATTCAAATCCATGTTTTAGCTGACTGGAAATGCCACACTATTTGTATTTTATAATTCTATTTCTCTCAACAAATTCCAGTCTAGACCCTAGTTTTACTCCATTTTAATTCAACACTCTTTCCACAATACCCTGTAAATAGATGAAAACTGAGTGATTTGGGCTTAGACCAACAAAATCAGAATTAAATATTATTTTTGAAGATTTAAAAAAATATTAATACAAAAGTGTTCCTTTTTTTAAATGAAAATTAAGTTCTTCTTGGAAATACAACTCGAACTATAAAACAAATCCCCAAATCAGTTTGCTTTATTTTTCTCCTTTTGAGATTATTTAAAATTCCTTAGTAAATAATCCACCTTTGTAACAGCATAAATTTAATTTATACTGTTAAAACATAATCTCCATCATCTAGATACATAGTCTCAAAAAGCTTGCATTTATTTGAAGCAAAAATAGATTTTCTTAGGAAGACAGTTTTTAAAAATTACTTTTATTGATAGGTTTTTTTATGGCACAGTAATTATATATATTTCTGGATTGCAACCAGGTGAGATCTCACTCAACCAAAAGAAAAATCCAAATCTTCCCAAAGGGGGAAATTTCTCTAAGTTTCTATCTAAGGAGGCAAGTGGGAATTGAAGGAGTTGTTGAGTCTCTGCCCTTGCATACTGTGGGTCTTTTTCTTTCTCTTTCCTGGACCCAATCCCAAAAGAAGCCTGGGACTAATCTCTCTCTTTCTCTGTATTTTTTTGTCTTTGTTTCTGTCTTCCTATCTTTGAACATGTTTAGCCAGTACACTTTTTATGAATATCTACTGTTTTTCATTATTTGCTACTACCAAAAAAAAGTGATGATATAAATGCTCTGGTTCATGTGAGGTTTTCTTTTTATAATTAACATCCCTGGGGTATGCATCTAGCTTTGGGACCTCTAGAGCAAAGGATATTTAATTTTAAATAATAATTTAAAAAATTCCAAATTATGTTCCTGAATGGTTGAACAACTTCACATTTCACATTTCTACCTCAGAGTACATTAACATGTCCATCCTTCAACAACAATTTCAGTATTGACTATGGCCATCTATTTCCACTTTGGCCAATTTGATAAAGATAAATTGTTTAGATTTACATTTGTCTTATGATTTGGAAGGTGGAACATGCTTTTATGTGGTAAAAAGGCAGGGTTTAATGTGTACTTTTCATAAATATATGGAGAAAGAAGCACCAAAAATACGAGATAAAATTTATTTAATAATAAATTAAAGTAACATTTTATCTGTTCAGAGTGAATATTCTGCTTGTTTTGAACACAAAAAAAGAATGTGTGCAAACAATACTAAATTACATCGTGACTCTACTTACTTGGGGAATTAATGTTTGTTTCTTTAGCGATAATATTAATCATATCTCATTCACAAAGCACTTTAACATTTGCAAAATACTTGATTAAAAAAACTATAAAGAAAGTACTATGTCAGTATCATATCTTCAATTTATAGATAAGGAATCAGGTTGTGACAATGCCTTTTAGGGTACAATTATTTCCCCTTGTGAGGATTAATTTACTTCATATGTAAAATGTGTAGGTAAACTTATGATCTCCAAGCATCTTTGCACTTCCAGATTCCATTAGAAACCACTAAGTAAAAAAGAAGCAGAAAAATACAAAAACATTTTGGTAAAATGTGTAAATAGTTGTTAGTTGTATGTGATAGGGAGGCATATGGGATGGAAGAAGCTTCACAGGCAGGAAGATCTGCATTAAGTCCAACTTATAATACACAATAGTTCTGTGACCTTAGGAAAGTCATTTAACCTTCCAGTGCTCCTGACAATTTTAACACTTCAAGGTGCAGAAGCAAAGTTGTGAGGGCTAATGAAATCCCAGGAAAGGTCAAAGAATAAAAAAGCATTAAAAAAAGTAATCACTAACTATTCTTTTTGTTTAACTTTAAACTTAAAAAAAAAAGTTTTGAGTTACAAGCTCCACCCCTTTATTTCTGCCTCTCCTTCACTATTCTTTTTTTATTATTATAAACTTGACAAATATCAACAAACATAAGCACTTCCCTCTGCAAAGAAGAGAAAAATAGAATTACTATGTAACTAGGATCTCCACTACAGCTGTTATTCATGTGTCACATTTAACATGGCACTACCAATACTACTTCTCTGTGTTCCCTTCTAAACTTCCTTTTACTCTCGAATATATATGCTTAATAATTCATCAACCCTCTTTTCTTTCCTTTATTACTTTTTCATATGATATAACTATCTCCACTATCCCTAATTTCTCCCTAATAAATTTTAAGTGTTCCTTACAAAAATAAGTATAATCAAGCAAAATAAATTTACTTATTGATTGCATATGAAAATATATGCTTCTTTCTGTCTGTCCCTCCAGCCCAATGGTTCTCAACCAACCCTTTAATACTTTAATTTGGAGGGAATAGTTTAAAAGTTTAAAAAAACTTTGACTTTCTTCTTTTGAGAACCTTCTGTTTATAGATTTTCACCACTTATATGTTGGGTGAACAGCTCTTGCTCCTTCCTATGTGTGTTGAATGAGAGAGACACAAACAGAAATAAAGACAGAGAAACAGAAAGACAGACAGCTAGATGTCACAATGGACTTCTTGGAATCAGAAAGATGAATTCATATCCAGTCTGAGAAATTTAGAGGTTGTGTGACCCTGAGTAAATTATTTAATCTCCATTGGCCCCCATCTTTAAAATAAGGACAAGAATGGGACCTACCTCCTAGAGTTATTGAAAGGATAAAATGAGATGCTTTTCAAAAGTTACAATGTTGTGTACATGCCAACTATCATTATTATTATTTACATTAATTTCCAATATATCTTGAATATCAAACTTTTAATGGAGAAATTTGTTTTCTATATTTATTTTTGTCTTTTTATTTGTAACATTTAAAGTTAATTTTTAATTGTTAAAATTAATAATTTAGTTTTTGTTTAAAAACAAATGCACTTTAGTCATTATCATTTGAATTAGGCTGTAGCTAATAAGAATATGTTAATAGAGGTATTTCTGTTTTTCTGTACTCATTCATGAGAATTTTATTGCCCTAATGTATTTTGCTAAGGTTGTACACATAGCTAAGAAGCATTGATTTTTCCCTCCAATTACTATTTAACCAGAGAGACAACTTTTCAAAATTATACTCAAGTCCTGAAATTCATTCTTATCTGTCTTTTTTGTTAGATTTCTCTAAGTCTGAAAGGAGTGCATCAATTATTATTATTTTGCAGGCTATGTGTCTCTGTAATTATATTATTTTTCCTCCAAATACTTATGTATTGCTATTCCTTCATTATCCACAATGTCTTTAAATAGAATACAATTTCCCTGATTATCTATTTAAGACTATAGCTATGTTTACTGATGTCATGTCTAAGAACATAATTGCTATTCCTGGAATTCTTAATACATCTGAAACATTAAATTCTGATTCAGCCCTTCATTTTAACTCTCAATGAAACTTTATGTTTCAAGTATATTTCTTATAAACAATATAATTCCTAATAATGCTTTAATTTCTATCCATTTTTGCTGTCCTCCCTTATTTTGTGGAAGAATTCATACCATTAACATTCATTACTATGATTGCTGATTAAACATTTCCCTCTATCAATCATAAGCTATTAAGCTTTTTTATCTTCCCCTCCTCTCCACAAAGAAGAAAAGCATAGAGAAAAAGAAGCAATCTGATCACCAATAATGATTTATAACTGAAACAGTCAATTTTCAGTCCTCAGGGTCTTCTCTCTTCCCCAAACCTAAGTCCTGATCTCTAATTTTTAAACTTAATTTCTTTTTATTCACTACTTCATGATAATAACTCCAAAGCTGAAGTTTGTATTATTTTGCATTATTTAATACCATTCCATCCTTAACTATACTCCCTTTTTTCTTTTCCCTTTGTTTACCTCTGTCCCTGTTATTTAAAATCTCTCTCTCTCTCTGTCTCTCTCTGTCTCTGTCTCTGTCTCTGTCTCTCTCTCTCTCTTTCTTTCTCTCTTTCTCTTCCCCCACTTTATCTGTGTGCGTGGTTTAGATGAGTGTAATAACATGCATGTTTGTACAGTCTTCTCTTAGACTCCATGTATGTGAAGCAGTAAGTTCCTCTCCCATCCTGCTAATGCATTTCTTTTCCCTTGCTTTTCTTTCCCCTCTTAAAACCAACAAAATAGGGAAGACAAGATGACAGAGTAAACAGTAAGTCACTGTCACCCTCCTATACTGACCTCTAAAAACCAAAATGTTGTGCACCAGGATAAATCCTGAGCAACAGAGCCAACAGAAAGATGGGGTAGAGCAATCTTAGCCTAGGAAACTTGAAGGAACATCAAGAAAGGTCCATTTCACTTGATTAAGAGGAGAGAACATTGGAGGACAAGAAGTTTCCCAGCAAACTGACACCAAGCCCTACTTTAGCAAAACAGTGGGAGATCCTGAGCCCCAGGGTGGTAGAATAGGAAAACGCCCAAGACCAGGACCTCCAATGTGTCTTAGATAGCCAGGAGAACCAGCAGACTCTAGCTCAGAGAACCACCATATGAGCCAGAGCAGCCCCAGACAGTCAAATGACCTAAAGCAGGAAGATAGATGATAGATAGATAGATAGATAGATAGATAGATAGATAGATAGATAGATAGATAGATAGATAGATAGATAGATAAATGGATGGATGGATGGATGGATGGATGGATGGATGAATGGATAGATAGATAATAGATAGATAGATAGATAGATAGACGGATGGATGGATGATAGATATGTATATACCAAGAAAAAGTGAAAATGTGCATACGATTTAGATATAAAGGGTGATACTATAAGCAAATTAGGAGAGCAAAGAATAGCTTACCTGTCAAATCTATGGAGAAGGGAAGAATTTATGACAAGAGATAGAGAATATTATGAAATGCAAAATGGATCATTTTGATTACAGTAAATTAAAACATTCTTGCACAAACAAAGCCAATGAAACTAAGATTAGCAAGGAAACTAAGATGGGAACTGATTTTTACAGCCAGTGTCTCTGCTAAAGGCCTCATTTCTAAATATATAGAGAATTGAGATGAATTTACAAAAAAATTACAAGTCATTCCCCAGGTGATAAATGGCCAAAGAATATGAATGGACAGTTTTCAAATGAAGAAATTAAAGCTATCTAGAGTCATATAAAATGCTCTAAATCACTAGTGATTAGAGAAATGCAAATAAAAACAACCCTGAGGTTCCACATCACACCTATCAGATCAGCTAACATAAGAAAAAAAGAAAATGATAAATGTTAGAGAACATGTGAGAAAATTAGAACATTTCCAATTCTTCATTGGTGGAGTTGTGAACTGTTTCAAGCATTATGGAGAGCAATTTGGAACTCTGTCCAAATGGCTATAAAACTTCGCATATCCTTTGATCCAGCAATACCACTTTGAGATCAATATTCCAAAGGGATCGTAAATATAGAAAAAGGACCCACATATACAAAAATATTTTTAGCAGCTCTTTTTGTGGTGGTCAAGAATTGGAAATTGAGGTGGTGTTCATCAATTGGGGAATGGCTGAACAATATTTATGAATGTAATTCAATACTAGTGTGCTATAAGAAATGATGAGTAGACACACTTCAGAAAAAACTTGAAAAGACTTATATGAACTTATATGAACGGATGTTCAGTGAAATGGGCAGAACCAGGAGAACCAGTAATAGCTGTATTGTATGATGACTTGGCTCAGTATGATAGACTTAGCTCTTCTCAGCAATGCAAGGATCTAAAACAATCCCCCAAAGGCTCATGATGGAAAATACTATTCACATCCAGAGAAAGAACTATAGAGTCTGGATGGATACTATTTGCTCTCTTTTTTTTTTTTGTTTCTTCTGTTGTATGGTTCCTCT
The DNA here is from genome assembly GCA_028646575.1 of Pseudocheirus occidentalis. Classification (NCBI taxonomy): domain Eukaryota; kingdom Metazoa; phylum Chordata; class Mammalia; order Diprotodontia; family Pseudocheiridae; genus Pseudocheirus; species Pseudocheirus occidentalis. Next base: position 56,320,627 of record CM053600.1, read on the forward strand.
CATTGTTTCTAATTCTTCTTTACAACATGACTAATGTGAAAATGTTTAATATGAATGTGTATGTACAGCCTATATCAGACTGCATGCCATCTTTTGGAGGGGGGATGAAAAGGAGGGGAGAAAGCTTAACACTCAGAATCTTATGGAAGTGAATGCTGAAAACAAAAGAAAAATTAATTTTAAAAAATTGCAAATGATGTGTAACTTATCTGAAAGGAAGGCTCTAAGGCATTTAAATGCCAAATTTAATCAGCCTGTATGACTTCTCTATAAAACAACTATCTTTATTTATGTCATAGGGTAAAAATCAATGTCTGAAGACATACACTATGTTATAAATATTCCTATCAGTTTTAACATTCAACATCACAGCAACTCATATCCTAATTTATGATCAGTGTAAAGAACTTCTAGTCTTGTAGTGATATTTAATCCATTTTAGAGTTGTTAAATGATGATATATCTTGCTTCTGTCTTTGCATTTCACAGCACTGTTTCTGTTTTCCAGAAAAAACCAAAACATTTTCAAGAGCAAATCAAAATTGCTGCACAAATGAAGTAAATACTATTTATACGATTCAGCTGTTCAAAGAAGACAATTAGAACACTGAAAAAGGTTTCTTCTTTGAGATAATGTTAATACTTGCTACTTACTTGATCAACCACTACCCCAGTCCAACCTGCATACTGCCTAGAGATAAAAGTGAGACATTAAATAGGAAAAAAATCTGTCATATCAATGGAACTAATTGAAAGTAAAGAGATGGAAAATTCTAATTTACTTTGTGAACTGGCTTTATCTTTGTCAATTACCTAAATGTACTATAGAAACTGTATTCAAGTTTCAACCCAAGGCAAGAGTTTAGTAGGGAGAAAGGATATCATGAGAAGGGAAGAAGAGGAAAGTTGAAATAAATGAAATTAAGCAGAAATATGTGTGGGGAGAGAGAAAAATAAAAGAAATACATTTGAAATGTCAGGGTAAAAAGTAGAAAGCAAGCTGTTTTAGGTTTTGGGCAGGGGAAATATGGGGAGAAAATTTGTAATTCAAAAATGTCATGAAAATGAGTGATGTAAACAAGAAAACAAATTTTAAAAAATTTTTTTAAGTAGAAAGCAAGGTGAAGTATGAGGCACCCCCCCCCCATATTATCATTTAGAGTGAAAATTTCAATTGATTGATTTTAACGTTGGTTATTTGGGATGAAATGTGAGATCATATCCATGGGTATTAAATTTATATTCTACATCTTCAAAACAACAAAAATGGATTCATAGAAAAAAATTATAAGAAATAAATTATGTGTGAAAAATTCTTAAATTATATTGTATATAGTTTAAATAATTTTATGTGCCCTTTATAGTGCTTGAAAATAAAATATGTTTATTTTAAAATTTAATTCCAAGAAATCATGAATAGCACCAAAGCATAGTGGATAGAGATTAACCATTGAGTCAGGGAAATCTGGGTTTAATTTCTACATCTAACACACACTAGCTTTTGGACCATGCGCAAAATACTTAATTTTTCAGTGTTCCCATATAATTCCCTAGGACTCTAAACCAAAGCAGAGTTGCCAGAGCATAATTAAAAGTTGGGTATCTCTATAAAGTTTCACAAGGAACTTATATAGATGAATCACAAATGAAACCACACATCTGAATCTCTTCCCCAAAAATTAATGTAATTAAGCATGACTCATTCATATGCTTTGGAATTTTGCTAAATTAGTATTTAAATAAATTGGGAAAACACGTTTTTCTTTGTCTTTTATTTTTAAATTTAGATAATGGTAATTTTGATTTTTAAAAGGAAATTATTTTTAAGTTAACTTATTTATTTTTAGTTATTAACATTCACTTCCATAAGTTTTAAATTTTCTCCCCCTGCTTCCCCTTCCCTCTCCCTAAGATGGTTTGCAGTCTGATATACTAGCTATACATTCCTATTAAACTTATTTTCACATTAGTCATGTTGTACAGATGAATTAGAATGAATGGGAGGAAACATGAGAATTAAAAAAAAAGAAGAAAATATTTTCTTCTCTCTGACTTCAACTCCATAGTTCTTTCCGTGGATGTAGATGGCATTTTCCATTATCATAAAAAGCTCTTAAGAAATATACAATGATATGTATGTTTTCCAATGTTTTTGTTCAGGAACACATGTTTGTAAGTATATAAGTATGCAAGTGTATTTTTTTACAAAATATGACAGCATTCTCGATCATTATCTTGTGATTTGCTTAAATCATATTGCTATTGTGCAAATAAGTGAATCAAAACATTCTCTACCCAAAGCCAATAAATGCCCTCGTATCACTGTCCTGCTGGGCAAATAGTAGGCACATAAGAAATATGTACTTTTTGATTGATAATGTTTTTTCTGTCTTTAAGGAGGAAAATCTTGATATACTGCCAGTCAAACTGAAATACTTATTTGGGGGGAAAAATTCCATTCAAGGTAGAGAGAACAAACATAGAAATATAGATTAAAATAGTGTTATGTTTCAGTGAGCTAAAATTTCCCTGCCTACAACTGCTGTTTTAATCTTGCAATATTATGTTTTAAAGGTTGAAAGGACATTTAGGATCATGTGATAAAATTCCAAATTTTTACAGATGATGAGCTTGAGGTCCATAAAAGCTAAGTGTTTTGCCCAGTGTAGAATTAGAACTAGAACCCAGGTGTCCTAATTTCTTACCCATGGATCTTTTTATTGACATCATGACTCCAAACCTTTTTTCACTATTAAAATCAAAGTATTTTCAATGACCAAGTATTTTTTCCCCCTCTACATCCCCCTACACACTTTAAAAGAGGAAGGAAAGAAAGAGAAAGAAAAGAGAGAAAGAAATAAGTAAAAAGTGGAAAAAACACTTTCCATATGAACATAGTCAAGCAAAATAAATTCCCAAGCCTGGCCACATCCAAAACTATGTTGCTGCAACAAATGAAGAGAGATGGTTTTGGAGACAGATATCTAGATTTTTATGAACTGATGAAGAGTAGAGTGCTTTTCAAATGATATTTATCAACGTATTTTGGCCTTATGCATGGGAGACTAGCTATATCATATATTTTGAGTATATATGTGTGTATATGTGTATATCTGTGTGTACATATATATAGTGCTATTCAAAATACATCATATATAAAATATGTTATATATGTGTGTATAGATATATAGTGTTATATATGTGTGTATATATGTATATATATATATGTATATAGATATAATACATATACATATGTTTCTACACACACCTGTCTTGGTGTCCAAAATTTTATTATTAGAATATGATTTATTTAAATCATAAAGTCTTTTAGGCTTTTCAGAGACACTTAATAAAATTTGAAAGAAAAAAAACTTAAGGGAAAGTGCTAACATTGTTTATTATTCGCTAATACCATACTAAGACTAGTTGATAATCTTTAAGTCTAAAACCAGAATTTGTTTATGAGTTGCTGCATTGACACTAGACCTAGAATAGGTATGGTAGCAGAATATTCAATGAGCCAATCCAGTTTGGAAATTCCACCACCCTGTGATACTCTGACTTCTGTTATGTTCCTGGATAACAATGGCTCATATTTTTATACAAATATGTGTGTATGCATGTGAGTATGTGTATAATTTTACCTCATAATTATTCTTTTCCCATTTCACAAATGAATTAGTATCTAAGGAAAAATTAAATACCTCGTCTAATCCTATAGATAGCAAGTGAGAATTAAGAAGTAGGTTTTCTAATTTCTACATCTAAATCTTTCCTCTAGGCCACCACCACTTGGTGATGCAATGTTTCTACATAACAAGATTCAGTCTGTGTATGAATGAAAATTTCTGTTGTTCTCTTAAAATTAGTTGCCTCTAAAAGGTTTCCATATTCATTTATGTTCTTCCTAGTGATACAGAGGAATAAATACATGTTATGTATGAGTACATGTATAACTATCATGCCCTACTAGCTTGAAAAAAATGTGATGTAGTCTTTCAAGCTCAAAGTGAGACATTTGAAGCTTTATTTAATATAATTTTTTTCATGATTCCAAGTAGTTTTTTTTCCTTCTCACTCTTACCTCCTGAAATGAAGTTTTAGAAATATAAATAAAAGTGCCATTTTAAAAAGCTTATCTTTTCTGTAGCCCTAGGTAGACACTACTGGCCTACAAATGATCAACTTTGGATCTTTAAATACTGAACATAAAAAAATAATCTCTAGGGCAATCTACAAACATCTCTCTAAACGTTCCTGTGCAGTATTTTAAAGGTATTTTATTTTCACTTTAAAAACTTAGAAATTGGGCGGCTAGGTGGTGCAGTGAATAAAGCACAGGCCCTGGAGTCAGAAGGACCTGAGTTCAAATCTGGCCTCAGACACTTAACACCAAAACTAGCTGTGTAACATTGGGCAAGTCACTTAACCCCAACTGCCCTCAAAAAAAAAAAAAGCAAAAAAGAAAGTACTAAGTCAATAATTTTTTGGGCAACTAGGTGGTGCAGTGAATACAGCACAGGCCCTGGAGTCAGAAGGACCTAAGTTCAAATCTGACCTCAGACACGAAACCCAAAAACTAGCTGGGTGACCTTGGGTAAGTCACTTAACCCCAATTGCTCTCCAAAAATAGAAAAAACTTTAAAAAACACTTTAAAATTTTCCATTAATGCCAAATCTATATTCAAGAGGAGAGCATTAGGTGACTATATATATACATATATATATATATATATATATACACATATATGCATGTGTGTGAATATATGTATATGTGTATATATCTATATATGTGTACATATGTGTGTTTATGTATGTATATGTATGTAGATGTGTGTATGTATGTTGGTATGTATGTATGTATGCATGTATATAATTGGCAGCAGAGCCAACAAAAAGTCAGAAGGAGACACTCTTCAGCCCAAGACAACTTGGGAGGTTAGAAAGAAAGATCTGTGACATGAGGGTCCAGAGTCCATGAGGATGAAGCACCAGTTGTGGGAACAGATGGCAGAGACAGAAGCAGCAGCAGCTTTGAGAGCTCTCAAGTCAGAGATAAGAGGACCTGACTGGCCAGAAACTGATTCCAGGGGACCTCTGTGCTAGCCCTGGACATAGTATCAGACACTTATACCTATACCCACTTCTGAGTTCAAAGGTGGAAAAGAGGTATATTACACACATACAAATATACATATATAAGCATTCAACCACTAAATACCCTTGAATATGATTGTGAAGAAAAAACTTTTAACTTAATACTTATTCAAAATCTCTATTTGAAGTTTAACTCTTAATACCAGTCTTTTTCTATTGTCTAAGCCAGAGACCTTCAATCTTTGAGTAATAATTGCATTAATTTCCTAAAGCCTTTTTATCACATGGTTGGGAGGATGTTGCAGAAATACTGACTAACTTACTGATTGAATGAATATTTGGCTGACTGAATAGGAGGGGAAAGTGGTATTGACACTAAAAGTGAGTGAGGCATAATTTGGGCAATAAATAAAATGTTCAGTCATACTGATAGATTCTGATTACCTTAGGACAGTGTTGGAATTATTAGCAGAAGACAATAGCTAATTTGCTACTATTCTTTAGTACACTATCAAAAATTATTCTGAAACAAATGAGAAAATTGTCTTTCAATGGATACAAGAATTTATTAGGACCTCTAAAAATGAGAAGCACAATAAATCTTCCCATAAACCAGGTAAATGTGTTTTTCATATGTAGAATTTAAAAGTCATTTAATTTTTTTAACTCTAGTAAATATGCCAATCATAAAAATCGTATGCTGTCTTTTCATTGAAAACTTCCTGCCTGATTATGCTTTTTTTTAATGGGATTTATTTTGATAAAATGACTATCTTGCTACATTAATCCCTATTTGTGTATCCTTTAGATGCAAAGGTCATACTGTCCATATGGCCTTTTTCAAAGTAGTCATTTACTTATATGATTTATGAATAATATTACCTATTTTGTGTTTTGGTAACTCAAAATTTATCTGTGTTATTTTTAATGTATTTTGTTTGTTTCTTTTTGGTAACAATAATCTCCACTTATATTTATTTAAAACTAATTTCTGCTAATTAAAATATACATATTATAAAGGTATTATCTTTTTCCCTTTGTTTTACTTAAGCATGAATCTTGAAGTATTAACAAATTTATTTTATTTTAAAAAGTACATTTTTCTTTCTCTTTGGTTTAGTCTAGGTTATTTTTAGACAACTCTGTAGAGATTTTATGTGTGTGTCTAAATGTATGATGGCTTGTTAATTTCTCCTGAAGGTTTCAGAAGAAATTACTAGAAAATGCAGACTTTTTTGAATCCTTCAAAAATTTAATCTTGAAACTCCAAAAGAACAATAAGTCATTCCTTATTTTAGTCCTCTTAGAATGATTTTGTAGGACTCCCTTCCTTAACTTAAGCATGTCAAAATGTGCAATGCTTAGCTAATTTGGTATGTGGAATTTCTTTACATAACCTCCACAAAATATGTCAATTACTAATTATTTTAGGAGAAAAAGTTTGCAAATTACCAAAAACTAACTTTGCAAGATAAAACTCCAGTAGAAGAGCAGCTTTCTCACCATTACCTCATTCTTGCAGCAAAAATAACTTGCTGTCAGTACCCAGAATTACTTGCCAATCAATCAAAAATTCTAAGCACTTCTAACCTCTTCTTTTTTTCTAACATTAGTAACAATAGATATAACCATATATATTAAAAAGAATAAAAACAACAAAAACTTGTTAAGAATCCATTAGAGGCAGGGACATGTTCTCTGTCCTTTATGGTTTTGTCTTAATTACATTTTACTTATGGTTTTGTTTAAAAAAAAACAGAAATATATTTAAAAGGTATTACTTTTTTATTAAATACCTTATTAAGTGTATTTATTTCTTACAAACAAAATGTTTTACTTAGGTGAATTGCACTTATATTTCTTAAAATTGTCTCAGAGCTATTCCATTTTTAAAGACTTTGAAGGAAAATAAATAATTCTATTGTGAGAGTCTCTGCAACCTTTCATCATATTCTTTAAAATGACAATTCTTAAAGATGGATAAAATAATAATTACATATGGGGAAAACCTTATGAACATTTTAAATTTTAAATTAAATATAACCAAATCACCATAGAAACCCCTAAAATCTTTATGAAAACAAAATTTAAAAGATATAGGAAAGTTCTAGGAGTAGAACATTATTCAAGTCTGAAAATAAGATTTTTATTGTTTTAAAAAGGCTGCTTCTCTGTTTTTTAACCAATATTATGGAAATTAGATATGAAGAGGTCACTATGCTCCATATCCCCATTATAAAATAGAGAGGTGAATGAAAACATAAGCCTAAAGCAAATTACCAACTAGACTTTGAAAACTTAGGTAGTCTCACTATTATTAAGGCATTGATGCCCCCCAGAGAACACATAAAATAAAAACCTTTACGGATTAAATAATTTATAAGGAGAAGAAACATTTCAAGTACTCTATCTCAACTATTTTGCCTGAGGTGGAAATAAAACAGTAGATTCAATTCCCATATAAAAAAAATCTATGAGAGAAAATATGATACCATGTTTTTAAAAGCCAAAATAAAAGTAACTGGATTGAGTCAAAAGTTCACTTTAATAAACTAAAATACAACTAATACAAGTGCCACAATACTTCTCCACAAACATCTTACTTTCTTAGAAATGTTGCTTTATTGCCTATTCCACTGAGCTGTGGAGTAGATCCTACTCGGATTTTTGAAGGCTTTTTTGGTGGTGCTCAACCTCAGACTGATACTATCAAACTGAAGAGGCTTTAAATATAGTTCCACTGGGGCGGAGTCAAGATGGTGGTGACAAGGTTCCGCAGCTCCCACACAGCCACCTCAAATACCCATAAAATATGACTATAAACAAATTTTAGGGGCCCAAAACTCACAAAAATTACAGAAAAACACATTTCCTGCTGAAGGCAGCTCAGCAGAAAGGGCTCATCATAGCATGCTGGGAGGGAAAACCAACCCAGCCTGAAACTCTGGCTTGGCCCTAAGGTAGCTAGGACAAGCCACAGCAGGAACTCTCAGAATAGTGGATGAGAAGCAGCTTTGGAAGTTTCCATGATTATTAAGCCATAAGAAAAAAAGGACAAAGTGAAAGGCCAATGGAACTCAGCTAAATCTGGGGGAGAAAAGTGGTCTGGCCAAACTGCCTCCAGGGCAAGGAAGCAGCAGAAGCTGTGGGCCTGCAGCTGCCTCTATGTGGCTGCTTCAGAGTTCCTGGCCTGCAAACTACAGGGGGTGCCAAGCAATTGTTCAGAGGTTAAGTTCTCTTGCGTTGAACGGCCTGGATCTGGATCATAGTATTGGGTGGTGGTCCTGGGGTGTGTTTTCAGTGAGCCAAAGCTGGTGAGGGCTGCAGCAGCCTCCCAATAGCTCCGGCACTTGCAAAAATCCCGGTGATTTGGGACAGAGCTTTCCCCTCTGGAAGCAGAGTTCCACAGAGCTAAAAAATCAAATGATTGACTGGCCAACATGAGCAGTCAAAGAAAGCACTCAGAACAGCAATCAAACTTTAGATTCTGTCTTTGGGGACAAAAAGGATCAAAGCATGGAATGGGAAGAAGACAACAAAGTCAGAACTCCCACACCAAAGCTTCCAAGATACATGAAGAGTTCCTACAAGCCATAGATCAACTTAAAAAGGATTTTGACAACCAAATGAGAGAAGTGGAGGAAAAATTGGGAAGAGAAATGAGAATGATGCAAGAAAATCATGATAAGGAGTCAACAACCTGACTGAAGAAAATAACACCTTAAAAAAATAGATTAACTCAAATGGCAAAAGAGGCCCAAAACCCAATGAGGAGAAGAATGCCTTAAAAAGTTGAATTTACCAGATGGAAAAAGAAACTCAAAAGATTTCTGAAGAGAATAATTCCTTCAGAATTATGGTGGAGCAAATGGAAGCAAATGACTTTATGAGAAATCAAGATACTATTAAACAGATCCAAGCAAATGAAAAAAAATAGAAGGCAATGCGAAATATCTCCTTGAAAAAAACCACTGACCTGGAAAATAGAACCAGGAGAGACAATTTAAAAATTATTGGACTACCTGAAGCCATGATAAAAAAAATATATAACTTAGAAAGCATCCTTCAAGAAATTCTCAAGGAAAATTGTCCTGATATTTTAGAACCAGAATGCAAACTAGAACTTGAAAGAATTCACCAATCACCTCTTGAAAAAGATCCTAAAAAGGAAAGTCCTAGGAATGTTATAGCCAGGTTCCATAGTCTCCAGATCAAGGAAAAAATATTACAAGCTGCCAAGAAGAAACAATTTGAATACTGTGGAAACACAATTAGGATAACCCAGGATCTAGCAGCTTCTACATTATGGAATCATGATATTCAGGAGATCAAGGGAGCTAGCATTAAAACCAAGAATCACCTACCCAGAAAAATTGAGCATAATGTTCCAGGGGAAAATATGGTCACTTGGTGAGGTAGAGGACTTTCAAGCAATCTTGCTGAAAAAAAAAAGAGAACTGAAAATAAAATTTGATATTCAAATATAAGAAGCATGAGAAGGTAAACCTGGAAAAGAAATCATAAGGAACTTATCAAAGTTGAACTATTTACATGCCAACACAGAAAAATGATAATTGTAACTTTTGAAACTTTTCTCAGTATGAGGATAGGTGAAGGGAATACAAATGTATATATATATATATATATATATATGTATACATATACATATAAGAGGATATGTGTGTATATATGTGTGTGTGTGTGTATGAATACATATCTGAGTATGTGTATATATGTGTTCACAGAGGCCACAGGATCAATTGAATAGGAAGGGACTAAAAGGTGAAATCTTGAGGTGTGAGAGCATTAGAATGAGAGGAGACAGGGAGAAACAGAATAGGATTTATCATCTCATATAGAAGAGGCAAGGGATAACTGTTACAGTGGAGGGGAAGAACAGGAAGGCAAAAGGGAAAGGGTCAACCTCACTCTCATTGAATTTGGCTTAGAGAAGGAATGGCATAAACTCTAAACTGGGTATCTTATCACACAGGAGAGTAGGGTGGATGGGGATAAGAGATGGGATAATGGAGGGGAGGGCAGGGTGGGGGAAAGGGTTGCTAGAAGTACATGCTTCTATAAAGGGACACCGGCAGGGACAGGGATAGGGTAGAGAGTAGAACAAGGAGGGGGGGCGGGATAGGAAGGAGGCACATATAATTAGTCTCTCACACTATGTCCACTGTGGAGATGTTCTGCATAACTACACACATACAGCCTGTATTTAATTGCTTGTCCTTACAGTGGGGGTGGGAGACGAAGGAGGAAGGGAAAGAATCTAGAATTTAAATTGTATAATCAAATGTTCAATATATATACATATAATTATTATTATTATTATTATTATTATTATTATTATTATTATTAACTACATCCAACTGTGAATTAAGGTATACTGGCACTGTGGCAGGGAGATCTATCCTGCCCTATAGAAAAGTCAGAGGGGTGGGGGGGAGGACATAGGAGAAAGCAGATTGGGGGAGGGGCTATACAGTGGGTAGCTGTTTTAAGGTTTTGGGTAGGGGAAAGATGGGGAGAAAATTTGTAACTAAAAATCCTGTGGAAATTAATGATGTAAACAAAAAATAAACAAATGAATACAAAAATAAATGAATGAATGAATATAGTACCAGTGACAAAATCTGTATCCACTATCCCAGTACTATTCTAGGTAAATTCAGAAAGGCTCCCCATCAGATTGGCCATCTGTTGATGGATTATTCACCTATAGAAATCTTGGAAGACCTTCAGGGGTTTTCATCTTTTACAATCACCGGCCCTTTTGGCAGGCTAGTGAAACCTATGAACCACTTCCCAAAATGTCTTTAAATGTGTAATGTAAAACACATTATTACAAAGAATTCAGATGGATTGAAAAATCATTGTCTATTAAAAACTTATAGGACTCAGTTTAGGGCCCCTTGTAACAATCTGAGTCATAAAGTAGTTGTTCTACACATCAGTGAAGGGAGAGTTCATCTCCATTATTATCACTGGTCACTTAAGTATTGAAAAGTTGAATTACTTATTCAACTATAATGGACTTTATGTATTAGATATTGTAAAAAGCATCTTTTCAAAGTGCAAAGATCATCCCCAAATATATGGGTACAGATACTTTCCATAAAGATCATTGTTGTTGTTCTCTTGTTTCAGTTTTTTCCAACTCTTCATAAACCTGTATGGCATTTTCTTAGCAAAGATACTGAAGTAATCAGCCATTTCCTTCTTCAGTTCATTTTACAAATGAGGAAACTGAGGCAGAAAGGTTAAATGACTTGTCCATGGTCACACAGCTAGAAAGTTTCTGAGCATAGATTTGAATTCAAGTCCTTCTGACTTCAGGCTATCCTCTATCCACTCTGCCACATGGATCATTATCTAATTTTAATTTTCTGTGTTAAAATACAGTGTATTAATAAGAAGAGATGCAGTATTTAGAATAGCAGATAGAGAACTGGCCTCATAGCCAGGAAGACATCAGTTGCAGACCCACTCTGACACATATATGGGAAAATCATCTAACCCATAATGCTCTAGGCAATTTTAAGAAATCAAGCTGCTAGGGAAGGAAGGAAGGAAGAAGGAAGGAAGGAAGGAA
>CM053600.1:56338637-56355025 GCA_028646575.1 Pseudocheirus occidentalis
AAGGAAGGAAGGAAGAAAGAAAGAAAGAAAGAAAGAAAGGAAGGAAGGAAGAAAGAAAGGAAGGAAGAAAGAAAGGAAGGAAGGAAGGAAGGAAGGAAGGAAGGAAGGAAGGAAGAACTTTGCATTGGCAAAGGAAATTTCCTCCTTTGAGAGTTCCAGTCTGCCCTAAGGAAATAAGAGGTCTAGTACATATCCTAATCAATAAATAAAATAATGAAATAAACAATAATTTTTTAAATAGTCATATTTTATACTACTTCGTTGGATTTCCATACTTTGATATTTTAATATAACACTTTGAAATTTAGAGAGCATTTTTCCCAAAATAATCACATAAATTAGGTAGTGAAATACTTTCATTTCTATTTTACAGACTGAGAAATTAAGGTACAGAATAATTAAGTGACTTCCCCAGGATCAGAGGCCAGTATGTGTCAAAGTGCAGTGAGAATGTTCCCTCTTATCTACCACTACACTAAAGGAACCTGGGGGGAAGGGTGGAGGCGTCGGGACACTGGTCCTAGAGTCAGGAAGCCTGAGTTCAAGCCTTAGATATTTCCTAGCTGTGTGACTTTGGACAAGTCACTTAAACTCTGTCTCAATGCCCTCAAATGTAAAACGGGGATAATCGTATCACCTACGTCAAAATGTTGTAAGGATCAATCAAATCTCTCTTCACCCTAATCTATTCTCCATTCAGCCCCTAAAGTGATCTTCCTAAACTTCAAGTCCGATCATGTTTTTCACACACACAATAAACTCTAGTGGTTTCCTATTGTCTTTAGAAGAATACTGTAATACAAAATTTTCTGCTTGTCATTGAGAGCCCTTTATAATATTTCCCCCTCCTCCACTGCAGTCTTCCCCCACATAAACTCTTTGATCCAGTGACACTGACCTGCTAGCCCTTCCAGGGAACAAAACATTCCATCTCTGCTCTGGGCATTCACTCTTGCTGTCCCTCATGCCTGAAATACTCTTTGTTCTCCACTCCAGCTGCTGATCATCTTGGCTTCCTTTATTTCCCTACTCAAACCTTACCTTCCACAAGAAGCCTTCTCAAGCCCTGACTTAATTTCTTTACCTTCCATATTTTCATTATTTCCTATTTATCCTTTAATATATATGTAAACAAAAATTTAGAGGGTAAATTCAGGGTTTTTTCACACTGTTCTCAGAGCTACTTCTGGGGGTTTGGAAGATTTTGGTGTTTGAGGGTAAAGACTGTCATTTGCTGCTTTTTTTAAGCTCCAGCTCTTTGCAAGGTTCTGGGCACATAATAGTGTTTATCTAAAAATGGAGATAACGGGAACTTTCAGGGGATGGAGTCAAGGTGGTGGAATACAGGAAGTACTTAAATGGGTCCTCCCAACATTCATCTCCACACAACTTTAAAATATTCCTTCAAAATTTATTCTGGAGCAGCAGAGCCAACAAAAAGTCAGAAGACCTCTTTCAGCCCACGACCCGTTGGGAGGTCAGAAAGAAAGATCTGTGACATGAGGGTCCAGAGTTCATGAGGATGAAACACCAGTTATGGAAATAGATGGCAGAGACAGAAGCAACAGCAGCTTTGAGAGCACTCAAGTCAGAGATAAGGGGATCTGACTGGCCAGAAATTGATTCTAGAGGGCCTCTGTGCTAGCCCTGGACATAGGATCAGAAACCTCTACCTATTTCAGAATTCAAGGATGGAAAGGAGTACTTCCCATGTAGGGAGAGTAGAAGGCTTGAGGGGAACTATCTTTTTGGTCCAAGAGGATCAGGACCCTGAAGAACACCATCACTGTTGATTCCAAGACAGGAAGGGCCCTGAGGAAAAGTATCATTTGCCATTGCCAGGGGCTCTTCCTGGGTAAGGGGGCAAGAGTGCAGAACAGATCGGTGCCACACATCTTTCCACATAATACAACCTTAGAAACACCAAAATCTTCTAAACCCCCAGAAGTAGCTCTGAAAAGAGCAGTGTGGAAAAAAAAAACAACCCTGAAGCTTGAGACAGTGGTCCTCCAACTCCCATGCAAGAAACAGAGCCCGAAGTAATATAAAGTTTTAAATTAAGAAATAATATGAAAAATGAGCAAAAAGCAAGAACAGCAAAAGAATCTGACCATAAAAAGATGCTTAGGTAAGAGGGAAGATCAAGACACAAATGCAGAAAACAATGAAGTTAAAACAGTTTCAGGAACATTGCTAGCATAGTGAGAGGGCCAAGAAAGCTTTAAACAGAAGGCTTTTCTTGTGCTGAGGCTTGAAAGAATAGATTCTATGAAGTGGAAGGGAGGACGGAGTATATTACAGACATTGGAGACATCTGTTGCAAAGGTATGAGGATGAAAAGTGGAATGTCATGTGTGAAGAACAGTAAGGAGATCATTTTGGCTAGACCCTACAGTGTGGAAAAGGGAGTAATATGCAATGAAGTTGGAAAAGGAGGCTTGTCATTTGTAAAGGGCTTTAAAAGCTCCCCAAAATAGGATTTTTATTTTATCCTAGACGCAAAAAAGAACTGCTGGTGTTTACTGAGAAGTGGAAGGGTCAGATCTATAATTATATAAAATAGCTATGTGGATGAAGAATTGGAGTGAGAAAAAAATTGAGTCAGGGAAACCAATTAGTAGGCCACTATTCCAGATGACAGGTGATGAGGGCCTGAACTTTGTTGGTGGCTATATAAGCAGTGAGAAGGGGTTGGATGTAAGAGAGAACATGAAGAGAGTAATAACAAATTTGGCAGCTAATTAAATAACTGGTTTCAGGAAGAGTTGAGGACTCAAGGATAACACCAAGGCTATGAAGCCTAAAGAATGAAAGGATATTGTATCCTTACAATGAATAGAGAAATTCAGAGGACATTTAGATTTTGGAGGAAAGATAATGAGTTCTGTTTTGGACATGATGAGTTTGAAATGTCTAAACAATCATCAATTGGTGATATGGGACTGAAGCTCAGGAGATGGGTACCCTAAAAAAATAAATCTGGGATCATTCTATATGGAAATGATGATTAAACCCAAGGGAATTTATATAGTCACCAAGCAAAAGAAAGATGCGGACCTAGAAGTGATCCTTGGGGTATGCTAGTATCAGCTCAAATCAGCTCCTGAACTGATTGTTAAATTCTTAGTGTGAGCATTTATATCTCAAAAATCAGCAAGTGTCAAAAATCAAAGCTTGATTAATGGTTTTGTTGATGATTGACTATACTTCAGATAGTGATAGAGAAAATGTTAATAATGCTTGTTGTTCAGTTTTATCTAAAATAGTGTGTGGTGGTGAACTCTAGAGTCAAGAAGAAAATGAAGTAAGAAGAACAATGACTGGGGCATCTAGGTGGCGCAGTGAATAGAGCACTGGCCCTAGAGTCTAACACAAAAAAATAGCTATGTGACCTTGGGCAAGTCACTTAACCCCAACTGCCCCTCAAAAAAAAGGCAAAAAAAAGAGTAATGATTATAAGTATGTTGACGATAACTTGGCAAAACTTCCTTTATTATTAAAATTGGAAAGAAAATATGTAGAAATAATTGAGATGTACAGGTATGGGAAGTGTCAGTTAGGAATAAAATTAAGTTTGGAAGAGGGCACATGAAGAAATAGCCTGATAGTAAGTTGAGATTGGATAAGGTAATGTCTTAATTTTTGATCATAGTAATTTGATACTTATAGTGAATGGAAAAATTTATGGCACGAAAACGAGTAAGTTATGTTATGAGTGTATGGTGCGAGATATGTATAGTATGAGATGAAGAAGAAGAACAGGATCTGGTTGTTTAAGGGAACATCAGTGCATATGTTGAAGTTCTCAAGTATATAAGGATATATATTAGAGAGAAAAGAAAAATGCTTTTAGTGAGCATACAGAAGATACTTCCATTCCAATGAAGGGAGTAAGAGCTTCTGTGAGACTAAGTTTAGGAGAGAGAGTAGGAGAGAGAGTATTCTGAGGCATGGGGAAAGGAGTACAAAGTATGAGGAACAGTAATGTGTATGAGAGGAACAGTAATCAGGCCAGTCTGGCTACATATTAAAGTGGAAGAAGGTGAAAACATCAAACTAAGATTAGAAAGGTAACTTGAGTCAACATTATGGCAGGTTGTAAAAGATAAACACATGAGTTTATATCTTATTTTAGAAGCAATATAAGAAGCCATTAGAGTTTACTGAGAAGGGAAATGACATGGTCAGATCTCAATCTGGAAGATGTGGAGAAGATAGATTAGGATTGGGAGAGACTTGAGGCAGGGAAACAAATTAGAAGGCTATTAGAACACTCCAGGAAAGGGTCTAAATTAAAAGGCTTGAAGTAAAGATAGTAGTTTTGTGGGTAGTGAGAATAGAGTGTTACACAAACCAAAGAATGACTGCTTGACAGGCATTGCCAGGTATTGTACTGAGGGAATTACTACTTAGAATGAATAACCCCAGAAGTCCCTTTCAATTCTGAGACTGTGTCCTGTTAAAGGAATCTGAAGATCTTCCATGCCCCTTTGTATTGTCAAGTAAGCAGGTACTTAGAACCTGTTTCAAGTTAACACCTTGATTAAGCTATTTAATTAACACAGAAGTAGTTAACACCTTGGGAGGAAGTTGCTGATATAACAGGAGGTGGCAGAATAGAGAGGAGCTAAGGCATATATAAGGAAAAGCCCCAGATGGGAATGGCAGAATTTCCTGGAGTAAGCATCTGGAGGCTGGGGCTTCTGCTGATACCTTTCCTTTGGGAATTTTTGCTAAGAACTTCCAAGAACCAGACTGGGGAGCTACCTGAGTGAGAAAGGAGGATCCCTGCTTGAGGGACACTGTTCTGTTGTAAAGGCTTGGAAATGTGGGTGTTCACTGCATTAACCATGTGTACCAACTTCGTGGCAACTGTAATGACTTTGGCTTTCTGGTTCTGGGACTTGGCTTTCTGGTTCTGGGACTTGGTTTTCTGGTATTTGAATAAAGGCTTCGGTTCTACCCTCCATGTAGACAGCCTGCTACATTTTGTGATTCATAACTATACCAGAATATTCATAACCACCGTGGGTGTTGTGAATATTGCTTTATTGTTCCAGACAGTAAATTTCCTCTAATGAATTGCAGATTTTATATTTCAGTACAAGAAAACCACACACTAAAACTAATATTAGTAGTCAGATGTACCTCTATATCTAACCATTCATTAAATACTGGTTTTCCCACTTATCCTGCAAAAAATTTATCTAACATAAATAAGGTATATGGCAAACCCATAATAACAAAATTTCCAATTAAGCAAATAAATAGATCAAAATACTAGTTTATGGCATCATTCCATAAAAACAATTAAAAATATGTCAAGGTTGGAAAAGACTTTAAGTGGCATCTTTCCCCTATTGTACATAGCAGAGAGGGCTGTACTGTATCTGGAGTATAGACAATTCCCCTCCCCCATTATTTAAACTGCATAAACTATAATTTTAGTAAATCAAGCAAAGAGCTAATCAAGTTTTGATTTGCTAATTACTTCTCAATTTGATTAGAGCTGGCAGCTAATCATCTCTGAAAATTTAAAGTCAATCTTTCACTCACATTTGCAAATCAGAACTCCAGTGTAGAGACATGGCTAGGATATAGTAGCATACAACGTCTTTGTAATATCAAATTCCTTTATTCCCACATATTTCTCCAATTTTAATAATAATGGAAATTTTCTAGGATATTATCAACAAGTTAAATAATGAATGTGGTTTGAAGCTCTATGCCGTTAGACAAACAAGCTGGTTGATAGAATTTTTGAATCAGCCCACACTAGAACTAACAGAGAGTACATGCTATGTTACACAAATACAATAAAATTCCAAAGTACAATTTCATTTTTATGGTCAGTTGTCATTTGAAAAAAGGAGTTTATGCCAAGAAATTCGACTATGAATAATCAACATTACAATAGTTTGCCTAGGTGAAAGACAACTTTTTGAATACATTTTAAAACTAGTAGGATTCCAAAGAAAATACCACCTTGAAAAACATGCCCAGGAGGAAAAAAGAAAGAATGTCAAAATACTTTAAATCCATTCTGGGCAGATATTACAATGAAACTGAACGAAAAAGTGAGGGAGATGATTTGGTTCTAATTTCTGGAAAAAATGCTTTTATAATGGTAATGGGACTTAAAGATCTTCCATGCCTCTTATACTGGCAAGCTAACAGGTACTTAGTCCTTAATTTCAAGTTCATAATTGTGTCAAGTATTAAAACCCAGCACTTGTGAATTCCACAGCGGGATGAACTTGCTGACATAATAGGAAGGGATGGGGCAGGGAAGACCTAATATCATATATAAGGAGAGTCCTGGGCCAGAGAGGGAAGAGATTTGGAGAACAGAACTTGTGGTGGCAGAACTTTTTCTGAGAGTCAGCCAGAATTTCTGCTGAGAACTGCAGGGAATAAGAACCACTAGGAGTGAGCAACATGGAGGCTGAGGAGCTACCATGAGTGAAGAGAAGAGGGTCCTTACTTGAGGGAGTGAGTGAGGAGAGGAAGATCTTTGCCTGAGGGAGCCTGTTTTGTTGTGAAGGCTTAGGAATATGGGTGTTTACTGTATTAACTATGTGTACCAACTTCATGGTTACTGTAATGATTTTGACCTTCTGGTTTTGGGACTTAGTTTTCTGGTATTCGAATAAAGGCTTTGGTTCTGTCTTCCATGTGGAGAGCTTGTTACATTTTATGATTCACAACTATATCAGCATATTTATAACCATCATGGGCTTGAGGTGAATATTGCATTGGTGTTACAGCCTTTCATAATGATTTACCCAAATCTGTATTTGAATTGTGGTCTATAGCATAGTTTCTCATTTCTTTGACACTCTCTGCTCCTATAACAATTATGCAACCTTAAAATTCCTAGTCTATATTTAATCGATTTTGAATTATTTTCTTTATTAGGGTTTCATAATAATTATTGTCTTATCAATAAGATTTTCATTAAATCTATACAAAATAAATGACATGGGAGATTTAATAATTACCTGGTAAAGATAAGCTATGTGGAAAAATAATATCAAACATTTGTTTATTTTAAATCTAACATAAGTGTATAATTGCCTCAATATTTCAATTTCTTTTTTCTCCAAGTAGATACAGGCTTAATATTCAATGCATTCTCATTGGTCTCCCTTCCTTGCTCTCCATTCAACTTCTTCTGAAGGACTCCTTCTTGAATTTACTACAGTTCTAATTTTTTCTTTGCTTTGTTTTCACACTTCCTCTCTTAAAACTTTACTTGATTATTAGGAAAAGAACAATCCTTCAACTATAGTTACTATTATAGTTTCCATTATACATTTATTTTGTCTTCTTTTCTCCAAACTATGGCATCTTAACTACTATTAATCAAGTCTATTAAAACTGAGCTTGAGTATCACATGGCTTAAGTCATACATTATTTTTAATGTATGGAATCAGTTAGGTGGAACAGTGGATAGACTGTTAGATTTTGAGTCAGGAAGACCTTAGCCCACCCCACCTGAGAAACATAGTAGTTGTCATCCTGGGCAAGTCATTTAGACTCTCAAAGTCTGAGCTTTCTTATCTTTAAAAGATACTAACATCACCTAACTTAAAAGGTATCATGAAGATCAAATCAGGTAAACATGTTCATGCTTTGTAAAACATAAAGGATTATATAAATGTTGGATATCATTATTCAATATTCTACCAGTGAACACCCACATCTATGAAACAACAGAAGACCCTGAGGTTATTATTGTTGGAAGATGGTGTGCATCAAGATATGAGAGAAAGTCAACATACTATCTTGAATACCTCTCTTTGCAATGCAAACATCAGCAGCTTTCCATTAATCATTGCCAAATGCATGGATGATTTCTTTCATTTTCTATATATCCATTTTTCCTCTGTACAATGCAAAGTGGATTTGCCAAATTCTTTTTGAAGGTCAAAGAGATTTAAAACACCATAGCTGCGTTAAATGCACACACCTCATTTGTACAGACTCTCGTGCCCACGTTATTGCTGCTTTTTCTTATATGGTTAAAATTAAAATTATTTTCCCTCTCTTGTTAAGTAACATTCTGCTAAGTAAAATGTCAAATCTCTTTTTTTTTTTTTATCCGACTGGTTGAATTCGATGAGATAGGCACCTAAGAATGTAGGCCTCTTTAATCTGGTTCTGGTATTCTGAAATTCACAGCAATTATCACTGCCATTTTTATATACATGGTTATTACTGACCTTATTCAAGCCAGCATAGGGTGACCTTTTCTAACTATAATTGATTTTCCTGTATTTCAGTGCTGTAGATGATAGTGTTAGAAAGAACATAAAATCAGATCAATGGTTAATTTAATGAGAACATACTGTTTTCTAATGCTAGTACTGAAATTGTGATTGTGGTTTGTCCTTCATTCTTGAAGATGATGTCATTAGTTGCAAGTGAATTACACTTAAGTAATGGAGGGCTGTGCAAAGTCACCAGTCTCACTTTCTCCTCCAGAGCCATCTAGTTCCAGTGACCAGATTCAGATCAGGACAACTGGATGTGGCCCATGATGCAGTGGGTGACCGTGGCCTTTTTAAGCTAAGGTCTTTCCAAGTTCTCATTTGTGAGGCAATGCCCATTCAGTAATAAGGTATATTTAAGAAGTGAATCAAGGGATAGTCCCTTAAATTAAAAAAAGTCAAACTGGGAGGGGAATATTCTTAGGGTTGCTGGCAATTACTATTTACAATCTCTATGAGCCATCTGGACCAAAAAAAATAAGCATTAAGTGGAGCTTGGCTAAGGACATAATATTGGCCAATCAATGAGAAGTAAATGTAGTTTAGTGGAAGAGCTTTTATTTAAAGGAGAAAAAAAAGGTTAATCTAAGTCCTAAGTAATCTATGAGAATACATGTGTGATTTTGGCCAAGTCATTAAACACCTCTGCGCTTAAGTATAATTGCAGAATCTCATCATGTCAATTGTGGAGGTCAATCAGTCCAATTGCTACCTAAACAGGAATTTTCTTTATAGGCAGCTAGGTGATGCTGTGTATAAAATACTGGATCTGGAGTCAGGAAGACCTGAATTCAAATCCAACTTCAGATATTTACTAATTGTGTGATTCTGGGCAAGTCATTGAACTTCTATTTGCCTCAGTTTCCTCAACAGCATCCTTTGAAAAAAAAAATCTGACCTGGGAGGAGGTTGTTCTTCCAAGCTTCATCCAAGTGAGATAAGGAGTACTCAATAACCTTCTGGATCACTGCCTTGTCATGATGGAGGGGTTCAAGGAAACTATGAGCTATGCCATCCAGAACCCTGACCTAATAATATAGATAAGCTATAATACAGAGTTCTGACCACTGGAGAAGGAAATGGTAACCGCTCTAATATCTTTGCAAAAACAAACAAACAATAAACACCCCAAAAAACAAAAACCCACAAGCAGAATTAAAATGATAAAAGATATACCAGAAAATGAGCCCCTCAAGTGGGAAGGTTTTCAACACACTCTTAAGGAAAAGAAGAGCTGAACTACAAGTAGTCCCAGAATTAATAAAATGGCTGAAACAAAGTCAAAAGGAAGCTCAGCTGTGGATGTATCTGGTGATGAAAGGAAACTCTGATGCTATCAAGGTCAGTATTGCATAGGAACTTAGGATATTGTATAGGAATCTGGAATATTGCACAGGAACCTGAAATCTATGAACCAACATAAGCTGCATGTAGTCAAAGAGGATATGACAGAATTCCAGCTGAGTTAATTGAAATCCTGAGAGATGATGCTATTTAATACTCTGCAGATTTTGAAAACTCAACAGCGGCCATTGGATTGGAAAAGATCAGTTTGTGTCCTAATCCTAAAGAAATTAAATTAACAAACATTTATGCTATATTTCACATGCCAGCAAGGTTGTAGTTAGGATTCCACGAGTTAGACTTCAGCAATATGCGATCCAAGAATTACGGGAAGAGCAGGCTAGTTTTCAAAGAGGCAGAGGAAGAAGAGACCAAATTGCCTTCATTTATTGTATCACAGAGAAAACAAGTGAGTTCCAGAAAAAAAAATCTACTTCTGCTTAATTGACTACACTGAGGCCTTTCATTGTATGGATCACAACAAACTATGGCAAGTCCTCAAAGAAATGAGAGTATCAGATCATTTTATTTGACTTCTGAGGAACCTGTATATGGGCCAAGAAACAAGAGTTGGAACTGAACAGATTGGAAAAGGCTCATGACAAAGCTGTATATTGTTATTTTGTTTAACTTATATGCAGAGTACATAATGCAAAACGCCAGGATGAATGAATCAAAAGCTGGAATTAAGATTGCTGAGAGGAGGAGGCTAGGTGGCGCAGTGAATAGAGCACCAGCCCTGGAGTCAGGAGGACCTGAGTTCAAATCCGGCCTCAGACACTTAACACAAAAACTAGCCATGTGACCTTGGGCAAGTCACTTAACCCCAACTGCCCTCCAAAAAGCAAAAAAAAAAAAAAAAAAGATTGCTGAGAGAAATATCAGCAATCTCAGAAGTGCAGATACACTCTGATGGTAGAAAGTAAAACAAGAAGTAAAGGTGAAACAGGAGAGTATGAAAGCTGCCTTGAACCTTAACATTAAAAAAAAAAAGCAACCTAAAATCTCAACAGCTGGCTTCATCACCACTTCCTGACAAATAGGAGAAGAAACAGAAGCAGTGTCAGATTTTATATTCTTCAACTCAATGATCACTAAAAATGATGACGGTGTCCATGAAACTAAAATATACTTGTTCCTTGGAAGGAAAGCTATGGCAAATCTGGATTGCATACTAAAAAGCAGAGATATCACTTTACTGACAAATGTCCATAAAGTCAAAACTATGGTTTTTCTAGAAGCAATGTAAGGTAGTGATTGTTGGGCTATAAAGAAAGATGATATCTATAGAATTAATACTTTCAAATTGTGGTGTTGGAGAAGACTTTTGAGAGTCTCTTAGACAGCAAGGAGATACAATGATTGAATACTTAAAAAATAAATTCTTCACTGGAAGGTCAAATATTGAAGCTAAAGCTTAAATAGTTTAGCCACATAATGAGAAGACAGGATTCATTAGAAAAGACATTGATGTTGAGAAAGATTGAAGGCAAAAAGAAAAGGGGATGGCAGAGGATAAGATGGATAGTGTCTTAGAAACAGTGAACATGAAGCTGTTGTCTTTGATGCTCCTCTAGTCTCTGTTTTCTTTGCATACTATTTTCTTCTTCAAGATGTCTTCTTGGTAATGCTCCTGCTATCCCTATTCCCCAGAAAAATCTGCTCTCAGTAAAAGTTCTAATAAATGAATTCACACTAAAGATTTACTGACAAGGATTAATAAAAGGATAGTAGAATTTTTAATAAGAAACAAATCCATAATGTCAAAGGAAAGGATATCTAATTTTAGAATGTGAATGATGAGAGAATTTTTTTTGGTAGAGGAATACCTTCCCAGTGTCCTAGAAATGATATATTTCAGCAACCACTTTTTTAGTGTCTACTCTAACAGTAAGTACTTTATACATGTAAA
Source organism: Pseudocheirus occidentalis (assembly GCA_028646575.1). Taxonomy (NCBI): domain Eukaryota; kingdom Metazoa; phylum Chordata; class Mammalia; order Diprotodontia; family Pseudocheiridae; genus Pseudocheirus; species Pseudocheirus occidentalis. The sequence goes on from CM053600.1 coordinate 56,350,168, forward strand.
ATTAAATAAAAATAGAATGTTTGCATCAGAAATGTCCTGAGAGAAGTTTTATGTATTTTCTTTCCTTGACTCCCTTCTCTAACACACAAGGAGCCTGAGGCACAGAGAAATGACATGTATTACCAAAAATCTTGCTGAATATTAATAACATGGTCAAGATTAAAACCCAGTTCTCTTTGAATCCTAGGCCTAAACTGTTTCCATTACCCGATGGATTCACCATACTCAGCCTCTTTCATGATACCATGTGAAAAATGTTTATTATCCAACCATCTCCTTTGGGTAAATAAATTTCTACTATTCATCTGGTAGAGTGAACCTTCACCTTCTTTGCTATTGTTTTTATAATGTTTTAATCTCTTTCTTCTTTTCTCTACTTTTTAAATACTTCAAGGTCACCACATATCTCCTCTGATGATGCAGAGTGAAAACAAATGCTCCAACATCTTTAATTCCATCATCACTATCTGAGGGTGACATTGCTTTCACGGCCATAAACTTAGAATCATCTTTCACTGACTTATTCTGTGTTTATCAGGGAGTCTTTCTGGATCCTGAACCTCTCTTTGAATCACAAATAGACTTCCTCTTTTTAACTCTTGCTGCTTTCCCCAGTTCTCTCCAGCATTTAAGGGACTTTTCATTGAGAAATAGAATAATTTTAAAAACTTGCAATATAATATGAAGGGGGAAAAAGGGAGAAATACTAACCACTGTCTTTTTAATAATGTGAATGTCAGAGTGCCCTTGTAATGTGCTGACATTGCTTTGGGGGATTTAAAGAAAGGCACTATTCTGTATAAAGAAACATTGGGAAAGAAAATAATTTTTAAAATATTTTAAGCTCCTTGGGGCTTATTAAACTGACGGAAAACTCTTAAGAGCATCCAATGGCATTTTCACATTTTATATTTTAATTTAGAGATAATTAGACCTATATTTAGGTGAGATTTCTTTCTATAGATAATAAAAGAATCCATTAAACTAATAACCATCGTAAGGATTTTTTAAATCAAGTTAGAAAGCACTACAGAAAATACTTCTCCACTGTAAGTGTATAGATCTGTGATATAAAGTATTGCAGGTCCATGCTTTCCTGCAGCTGCAAAATGTGTGATGTGCTGCAATGTGATTTTAACATCACCCTGGGAATCTAAACTTTCTATTTCTTCATTTAATTATTCATGGCTGATCTCTTCTATACATAGGCCCTCAGGTGTTTCATCAGAAGAGGTTTTGTTTTTTTTTTTAATTGAACACAGAGTTTATGTGACTGCAAAATTATAAAGGTAATTTGTGGGTATTCCCCTGTATAGAGAAAGGACAATTTAAAGACATACATACATAAAGGTCATAGTGTCATTTGCAGAATTATTAGCCCTGTTCCTGCTTTTGAAACGACTTTTATCCTTTTTCGTTTAAGTATTTGTCTGTGTCCTAATTGCTTCTCAAAAAATGTAGGCAATGGAATTAAAAAAAAAAAGAACAATGAATAGGAATAAGGAGACCTGAAGCTCCTAGCTCCAACTTAGTGACCTTAGGTCAATCATTTTAATCAATAAAAAAAATATTAAGCATCTATGACATGACAGGCACCTTGCTAAGTGCTAGAGCAGGGGTCAGGAAACTGAGGCCTTGAGAGCACATGTGGCCTTCTAGGTTCTCAAGTGTGTTCCTCTGAATCCAAATTTCACAGAACAAATGCCCTTAATAAAAGAATTTGTTCTGTAAAACTTTCACTCAGTCCAAAGCTCACACTTGAGGACCTAGAAGGCCACAGGTCCACCACCATATGCATCCCTAGCAACTAGAGATACAAAAGAGGAAAATGATAGTCCCTTCCCTAAAGGAGCTTACATTTCCTAATCTATAAAATGACCAGGCTAGACTAAATGATTTTATGAGTCCATTCCAATTCCATGGATTCTAAGATATGTGATCAACTTTATGCACATAAAATGTCTACATGCACATGGATATGATTTATAATAGGTAGCCATGTGAAGAAGTGAAGAAACACCTGGAAACCACACCATAGGATCATAACCTGCAATTACTTCAGTGTACTCATTTGTAAAATAAGGAATTTGGATTGGATGCTCCCTAAAGTCCCTTCCACACTAAATAAGGATTTATTTAAAGGATAAGGATTAATTTTAAAAATTAGAGATATGTATTCTGGAATAAAAGGAAACTTGCATGTGACCAGGATTTTTTGTCATTGCAGATGCTCATATAAAAGCTATTTGACTACTTTCTGAAGCTACTGTTAATAAGATTTATGCTTTGGGAGGGGGTCAATTAGTTAACATCTGAGGTCCCTTACAAATCTTCGAGTCAAAAATTGTTATGAGATTTTGTTTTTGTTGGGAAAATTCAATTGTTCAAGCAAAATAGTATCTACCATTAAGTATTTACCATTTTATTAGTTAAAACTATATGTATCTAGGTAAATAAAAATGAAATAAATACTAAGTAAGGACATGTAGGTGGCACAGTGGATAAGAGCTGAGCCGGGAGTCGGGGAAAACTCCTCTTTGTGAGTTCAAATTTGGCCTCAGGCACTTAATAGCTATGTGAATCCTGAGCAAGTTGCTTAACCTTGTCTGCCTCAGTTCATCTATAAAATGAGCTGAAGAAGGATATGGTAAACCATTCAAGTATCTTTGCCAAGAAAAACCCAAAGAGGGTCATGAAGACTCAGACAGAACTGAAATTTACTGTACAACTACAATATATCAAAAAGAACATGTACAAGGGGAAGTATAAAGAACGACCTCATGTAGGCGGTGACTAAAATATATAAAAATAAAGCTAACCATTTTAAATGTCCTGAATTGTGACCCCATGTCCTTAACTGTGGAAAAAAACTCTGAAATGAAGAGTTTTCTTTCTGAGCAGTACATTTTGTATTTTAAATGATGAACAAAGACTAAAGAAAAGATTTCAAACAAAATGAAAATGCTCTCTTGATCTTCTGAAATTATTCAGAAAATTCTATAAATGACATAGTCTTCAAACATTATTCTTCCATGAGGCATCAATGAATACCTTTTGGAAAGAATTTTGAACATTTAAATGCATTGTTAATTCTAAATTAGTATGGTCACTCATCCTTATACAAGTCCTTAGTAACTTGGTCTTAGGGACCTACCATTTTGCTTTCCTGAAACTCAGCTTCTACTCAAATAAAACAGCATTGCCTACTTCACTAAACTATTGTGAGCATTAAAGGAAATAGTGGATATAAGATGTTTGGTAACCTTAAAGTCATATTAATATGCAAGTCATTATTATTATAATAATTAAGGTATAAAAATATACATGTGTATGTGTTTTTAAAAAAGAGGTCAATGGCTAGTGAGCAAACTAGCCTGTTAGAGACATATTTGGTTACGTACAGTTGTTTTTCCTTTCTCCAAGAGTTATAAGGTAACATAGGTGGCAATTTTATTTTACTAACCCTATATACATCCTGTACTCTGCATGTCTCTTGTGCTATTACTTGGCACTAGCTTCAGGTCACTCACTATATTTAAAAGCTTCTATATACTAGTCAATTCGGTGTGTTTGTGAGAGACTTCATGTTGCAGAGCAACGGTAGCAAATTTGAGGCAATTACTATTTAGAATAATAGGAACAATAATCCTTTAGGACTTCAATGTGCCTCTATTAGACCTAGGAAAATCTGTAAGAAAGACATTAAAGACCTGAAGAGAATTTTAGCACAGTTAGACATGACAGACCCCTGGATATTACTTGATGGGAGGAATAGGGAATATGCACATTCACTGATTTGTATAGTACCATTATAAAAACTGAATATGGGATAGAATGTTTAAAAAAAAACCCAGAAAATCAGAAATATTAAATACTCTTTACTAACCACAGGATAATAAAAATCAATAAGAATCATTTGAATAAAAGATTCATATTTTAATGGAGACTAAACAATACAAACTTTAAAAAATATGGATCAAAGACCAAATTATAGAAACAATAAATAATTTCATCAAATAAAAAACAATATACCAGACATTTTGTCAAGTGAACTCAGTCCTTAAGAAGAAATTTATATCTCTAAACCACTTAATTAACAAGAGAGACTACATTTGGTCTTTGCTCTCTACTATAGCCAAGTTACCTATATATATGCAGCCAGGAATAAAAAGTCCAAAGGCACTTTTTTTTTCATTTTAGATCAACTTTTATAAAATGCAGATTAAATGCAGATTCCTCACTACAGAATTATTGCAAAGAAGCAGAATTTGGAACAAAGTAGGTTGGTCTTGTAACCCATGCAAAGAAATATAGTTACTGAAGTTCCCAAAGAAATTTGAGCAAATCATTATATACCTCTAGGCATCCATTTCCTTATCTATGAGGAAAAGAGTGAATTATGTGATCTCTAAAAGTCCTGCTGGCTTGGGAGTCAAGAGGACCTGAGTTTTCAGGTTTTGTTTACGATGCACCTTCAGACTTGTGTGTCTCTAGACAAGTCAATAAAACATTTTAGTGCCCTAAGCATTTCACCAAACTATAAATTGCCAAGGAATTGCTAGATCTGCATTTATTGAGGGAATTTCCACATCAGGGAACTCCCCACACCAGTGAAATCACAAATGTACTTGCGCACATATGAATACACATATGATAGCTCTTAAGCCATGTGCTCCATTTCTGACAATTAGTTTCATTATTATTAATTTTATCATGTGCTTAATATTTCTAAGAAACTTGTAGAACTATACCATTACTCTTACTATGTAAATACATAAGACAAATGACTAGAATATTATATTTTAAATCTAATAGTAATATACACATATTCAGAATGGTATACTTGCCATAATTTTTA
>CM053600.1:56355525-56541107 GCA_028646575.1 Pseudocheirus occidentalis
TTCTAGGTAGCCCATCTCCATTTTTATTTATTAATTTAATTTTTTTGAGGCAATTGAGGTCAAAGTGATTTGAGGTCAGGTCCTCCTCTATCCACTGTACCACCTAGCTACCCATGTCTTTTTGTGAATCCTATGCCATAGTTATACATTCAATGTTATACTACTTTGAGTAGGTAATTTATATGGAGATACTACAACGATGGTTTCATCAAGTAGGTTTTAGCATATTGTCTGTGATGACTAGTGAGCAAGAAGTGATACCAAGGACATCATTAAGGATATTTCTAACCAGAAAAAGAAGTAACAAGTTATGAAGCAAAAGTAAGGAAATGATGATCCAAATTTATCTTTTTTATCCACATAATGTTAAAAGACCTACGAAATAACCCCAGGCTTTTGGGGGTCAGTCATTTTATGCATAGTTTTTTAGAATACACATACAAAACCAGAATGGAATAAAAATATTTATCCACAAATGGCTTGTGATCTGCACTATTGGAAGGAATACCACCATTTATGAGATCATAGACTAAGAGAGGTATATTCTATCAATATGGAAAGATCATTATATATCTACATTAATACTTCATTTAAATGATCCACTTATAGAGAAGACAATCACGTTCCACAGAACTACAGTATAGTACAGTATAGTATAGTACATAGAGTGCTGGGTGTGTTGGTTGAACTTAGAGTTAGGAAGACCTCAGTCTGAATAATGCCTTGAACTTGAAAAGTCACTTAACTGCTCTGGGTCTCATTTTCTTAAATTTAAAATGATGGCGTTGGAGCTAGGAACTCTATTGTTTCTTATACCTACCATTCTAATTGTACTTGCTCCATTCTACCTTTTGTTATGATTACTTGTGTACATGTCTTATTAAATTTTATCTCTTTGAAGGCAATGACCTTTTTTTGGAATTTCATTTTTGTACGTCTACCACCTAAGTATGATATCACATTGTAAGACATTTTGCAATTACACATTATAATTCATGACTTGGGACAATGGCTAAAGAATAAAGGAAAAACCAAACTAGGTGGTACAATGGATGTAGAGAGCTGGGCCTGGGGTCAGGAAGACCTGAGTTCAAATCCACCCTTAGAACCTATTAGTTTTGTGACCTTGAACAAATCACTTAAATCTCTGCCTGCCTCAGGAGCCTCAGGAAAATGGAGAAAATAATAGTGCCTACTTTTCAAGGATTTTGTGAGGACCAATTTTACTTTATAAAGTGCTTAGTGTAGTTTGTGACACTAGGCTTCATGTAAATGCTAGCTGTTACTAAAGGAAATTGATTTATTTATAATCTCTTTTGTGACCTATCTGAAATGAATTTTTGGTGAAGATAGAATTAGTGGAAAGCTAAAATCAATAAAATCTCCATTACCTGGTATTCCCATATATCTAGAATTAAGTTTTCTTATTTCTTTGAGCAACAGCTAATACAAGAAAAATAAACAGATAAGAAAGATTTTGAAAAATGCATAGGTCTTTCTAGGTCAGTACCTAGTTAGTCCTTCAGGCCTACACTTCACACAAGTATAGTACGCATCAAGGGAAATCTACAGGATTCACAGTTTTGAATATTCTTAGTATTTTCTCCAACAGAGTAAGAGTTCTACTGGGGGAAAAATGCTCTATTACCAATAGAATTCTTCAGGTTATATTATTACATTTAAAAATATTATTGTGAAAAGTAGCTGTTTTTATACCCTCCTACTTTGACTTTCCTCCATTACACCCACTTCTAGTCCCACCATCCCAACTCCCTCTCTACTACAGCCACCTCCTGCAGCAGTTTCTGGTTGTTAAAAAGCCCCTACAGGCATGCTTTTCTCCAGCTGCCTGTCTTATCAGAGGGGAGCTATCACCTGTCACCTTAGCCTCCCATTAAGTCCTAGAAACAGCTTCCTCAGGGCAGCTTTCCATTCTTTTCTTCTCTTTTCTTCTGGGAGGATGGAACAGCTTGGCTCCTGCTGCCTGGCTTTTCCTTAGGGCTCAAACTGCACTAAAACTCCTAAGAAAGCTTACTTTCACTATCATAGCAACCACTGTTAACTGCTTTGTCACTTGATTTTGAAACTTCCTGCTAGTGAAATTTATTTTACATAATATTACTTATTAAATAACCTAAAAGCTTTCAGCTCCCTCCAAGGGCTCTTTTTAAAGATCATAGGGCATAGAATGTTAGAGCTGCAAGGGACCTTACAGTGCATTCAATACAATTTAACAAACATGTATTAAGATTAACTGGGAGAGATGCAGTAAGATAGGATCCTTGACCTAATGGAGTTTACAATCTCACAGATTCTTATATTTTTTATTTTAAACATTCTATGTTTAAAATCCTTTGGAAATTTGCTGATACCTATGGGTCCATTTTTAATTTTTTTTTTGGTCTTTTAAAATCACAATTAGATGAAATGCTAAATTTTAGTTAGAGGTTAGTGAAAATTAAGATACCTCTTTTGTCTCATCTAAGTTCATGGATCCCTTGAAATCTATCCTCCATCCTTCCCCTCTTTCTTTGATCTCTTTAGGGTATAGGCCTAGACAAGCGGGATAGTTGAACCAAAGAGTACATACACACAGTTTAGTTTGTCTTTGGGGCTTAGTTCCAAATTCCTTTCCAAATTGATAGTTCTCTCAACAACATACTAGTGCACCTGTTTTCCCATAAGTATATCCTACTTAGTAAGGTAGGAGGGTGTACTAGAGATTCTAGAAAAAAAAATATATGATTATCAATTTACAGCTACAAGGGATTTCAAACACCATCTTATCTAGTGGTTCTTAAACTTTTTGGTCTTTTACATTAAAAAAAATACTGAATACCCCAAAGGGATGTTTTATATATAAGTTATTTCTGCCAATATTTATCACACTAGAAACAAAAACTGATACATTTTTAAATGTTTAATTTGACACAAAATATTTTAAAATAATAATAATAAACCCATTACGTGTTAACATAAATAAAATATTTTTATGAAACTACATCTTACAAAACAAAATCTGATGAGAAGAACGGCATCATGTTAAATATTTTTCAAATCTTATTCATGTCTTGCTTAAGAAAAGAGAATTGGATTCCCATATTTATTTCTGCATTCAATCTGTTGTGACTTTATTTTGGTTAAAGTACATGAAGAAAATACAACCTTACAAATATATATTTGGAAAGGCGAAGATATGTTAATAGGTAAATTACATCTCAGATTATTATGAAAGTAGTTTTGACCATCCTTACTACCTGAAAGTCTCTCAGTGACCCACTGAGCTTTCTGTTCTGTACTTTGAGAACCAATAGATTTAATCTAACCTCTTCATTTAACAGGATAAAGTAGGCCCAAAGGTTATAAGTGACTTGCCCAAATTCATAGAAAATTAACTAAGCAAGAATTTGAACCCAGGTTCTCTGACTCTAAATCCAACATTTATTCCTCTCATACCACACATCACTTCAAACACTGTTTGAAACAAAAGGAATTTTCTGTTCAGGCCACAGTTAAGGGGGGAAAAATTAATCAAGAATTTATCTTACATAAGAACAAAGAATTAAATTTCATTTAGTTGTCTTTGTTCCTGTCTAGAGACACTTGCTTACTGCCTTGATGGTAGTAGTTTTAATGTATAATATATTGACCAAAAGTTGGTTATGCTGATTTCCACAGTGTATGTGAGTCAATGCATTGACTCTTTTCAGGTTCAGTGACTCACAAAACAGCTTCTTTTGTCACCATTCACAGACTAACATTGAAGAAAAAAAAAATCATTTGAGGAAAAATCCCAAGCTTCAGGCCTGCAAAGAATGCTTTCCATCGGGTTGTTATCTAAAAGGGTATGACAGCTCAGATTAAAATTGCAATACAAGCATAAACACATTAAATAAATTTCCACTGGGCTAAAGCGATATGAAGTCTGAGTAGGCCCTTATGTGAAGAGAAGTTTCGTCCCTCACATGAACCTAAGAAAATTGATAGTGAACTTGAGGTCTGTTGTAAACACTGGAAAGTTTCCAAAATGCGCACAGAAGTACAGCATAATAGGACTAATGAAATCAAGACATTTACCCCATAGGAATCTTTGAACGTGCTACTGTTGTGGGCAGAGTCTAAATTTAGCTGTTTGTAATTTCTGCAGTTATCTCTGAAGTTGCAAAGCATATGGTGACAGAAGGAATTAGCCATTTTTAAAAGACCCAGCTAGGAAGCAAGCCTTAATTTAGCCAGTAGTGCTCCCTTTCATGCTAGTATTTGTTCCACAAAATAGTACATCATACGACATATTATTCTGCATTGAGTATCATTGCTACTTTACTTAGCAAATGCCTGTGGTAGCAACCATTTTAAGCTTTACAATAAAAACACATAATTTGGAGCTGTTCAAAGCTTGGGTACTAATTATTTGTTCTTCACAATAGAAGGATATGATTCACTCATCTTTCTTAATTTTACCATATAATGTTTTTCAGACATTAATAATACAGTGAATTGTATACCACTAAATAAACAAAATTGCCATTGTCTTTTTAAGTAAGACTGAAATTCCTGTTAGCTGAAATGTATTTAAATACATGGAAACAAAGAATATTAACTTGAACAAACTGTGAGAGAGTAGAGGATAGAAGGAGCTGGTGTGCTGCTCTTTCATTAGGTCACAAAGAGTCAGAGAAGACTGAACTAAGCAACAACAACAACAAAATTCACATGCTAAGCATTCTGTTAAACATCACTCTTTCAAAAATCTCCCTTTCATCGCTGCCAAATAAGAAAGCATTTCCCTCATGGTGAAAATATAATAAAACGGTTTCTTAAACTCTTCCAAATGTGGGGTATTCAAAAGTGCTGCATTCCTTTCTTATAGTTAAGTAACCATTTATAGGAGTTGAAAAAAAATTTTAAATCTTTTCTTGGAAAGTAGGTGTTTCACTGATAAGCATATTATTTTTCAGGATGAAACCTCTTCCTTGTTTCATTTTTGTTTTTGTTTTTGTTTTTCCATCTAGTAGAATTCCATCTGGATGCTACTTTGTCCCTTAATTCAGTGTAAGGCTCTATTTGTACAGAATTAAGATACTGAACCTACTTGAACCTAAGACTCAGAATGGAACCTGACCCATTTTGCATACACAAAAGATAAGCAGATTATAATAACCCAAGATTTAAATTTCCTCCTGAAATATTTATGCAAATATAAAGTATCATAATATGTACTGTTCTTGTATTAGTTAGGAATAAGTTATTCTATTGTCATTATTGAAGTTTTAATTTCTATTCATTACTAGCCACTGACAGAACAAACTGTGGGGGAATTCTTACGATTTCTATTCTTTTTTTATTTTTAAGAATTTGTTTCTCATTTTGCAATAGAAGAAACTGAAGTCCCTACAAGTTAGGCAAGTTGATCAAAATCACATAATATACAAGCAAAGGAGACCAAATAAAGTGCTTTGTTTTTCATTTCATCATCATTCTGATAACACAAAAACCAATGACATTAAATCACAATAATGGTTATATTCCTATATTTTATTATTTATAAATTGTCACAAGATTAAGTGACAAATAAGTGATATTATGTAACGCTTTAAAATTAGCTGTGTTGTTCTAGACATGTCACTTTACCTCCCTGTGCTGCAGTTTCCTCAATCTGTAAAATGATTAACCTTTAATGTTACTTCCAGGTCTATATCTATGATAGAGCTAATTTGGCAGTAGGATGCTTTAGCTCTTCAAATGTGTTACAGAGATAAAATCAGTGGATCTGAACTAAGATCACGGTTCTGGTACTGCTTGCTATTTGTGTGACCAGGGTCATATCTCTTCATTTCTCTATGCCTTAGTTTCCTTATCTTCAAAATGAGTGTTCTGGACTAGATGGCTTCTAATTTCCCTTTCAGTTTTAATCTGCTGTTCTGTGAATAGGTTTAAGTTAATACATTTAACTGTGCCTAAGTTTTGTGCACTTTGCACTACTGCTCTTTCTCCAGTTGTGAGATGTTGATTTTTAAAAGTACAAGTGTCCTTAGAGTCATAAAAGAATTAACAACACATTAAGAAAATTAAAAAGATAGATGCTTATTTAAAGGATATCTCTTCCATTATATAAGAAATTCAAGTCATTAGATTTATGTATTTCAGTTAAAGCAATACCTATCTACCTACCTACCTATATATGTATGCACACACACACACACACACACACACACAATTTGTGTATTTGTGCTCCTTAACAAAGAACATGGAAGGATCTTGAAAAGAGGGAACATAAGAATAGAATCAGTGCTGTGGAGTACAGAGAAGGGAAGAGGCTAGATCATGATGATCATTAACTAGTTGGAGACTAGAAGGGAAAAGATGGTAACTGGAATTTCATGGATACAAAAGACAGAAAAGTATGAAAAAGGCCCAGCTTTAGGAAAGTTCCTAAAGAGATATTGCATACTTCATATTTTTGTCCAGAACTGACCCTACATAGAAAGGAACTAAGGTTAGAAATTCATTCATGTACACAATGTTTAACTTTTCCTAAATACTGTGTTACTAAAAAAAAATGGTGGGTGATATTGTTGTTGATTAATTACAGACTCAAAAGTGAAACCTAATATATCATATTCCCCAAATAGTCACAAGCCATCACAACCAATAAACCAGCATAAAGTTGTTATTTCACAGAAGTTTAAGTATTTTGTATGCCTGAGATAGAACTAATCTGCTGAGTTTTTCTTTGTCTTCTTATTACTCATGTAAAGCTATTGTTTAAGCATGGAGTTAGAATTACATGTTGGCAGCACTCTCTTCCTCATAAGAATATCTGACAGTACTGTTGTAATTAAACTTTTGCAACTGTAAGGGTTGAACAGTCATGTATTAATTAGGTGGGGGGGAGGGAGAGGGAAAATTCTGTCTTTAGTTACAAAACTACTCAACTCATTTCACCAACAACAATTTCTCCTTTTCTTTCAAGAGTAATAACATTTTCTAGCCACCTATATTTGAAAGTATATAGTCATCTCACACCGTCACCCATTCTCTATTCCATTGCTGTATTTTCTGAGGAACAGGTGATGCTCGTCCTTACCAAAGCTGAGTTCCCATCCTTCCTGTTTCTTCTTGGCGCTTGCTTTCTTGAGGGATCCCACAACCCTCTTATCTCTTCAATTTCTCCTTAAGGCTGCTGCCCAACTGCCTTCAAACATGCCACTTCTCCACTTGATCTTTTCTATAATTCCCCACACCCTTGCCCCCCCCCATTTCACAGACAAAGTAGTAGAAAATCACCTACACTCATTGCCTCTACAATAAAATCTCTTACCATGTAGGTTCTGACCCCAACATTCTAATACAACTGGCTTCTTCAATGTTACCAACAATCTAAAACTGCTAAAGCAGTGGCCATTTATCAGTCCTTTTACTCTTTGACTTCTCTAAAATTTCCAGCTTGATCAATCACCGCTTTTGGCATATTATCTCCTCCTTTGGCTTTCTTCATTTCTTTGTTCCCTTTTTGTTGTTCCTATCTGCTGTTCCTTCTTCATCTCTTGCTGGATCACCATCTAGCACTTGCCTGCCTAAGAATGGGTATGCCCTCAAAGCTCTGTCCTTGGCTCTCTTCTCTCTTTCTACATCCTCTTTCTTAGTGATCTCACACATTTACATAAATTCAAATTAAGACAACGAAGACAACTTGGACAGGTACATATCCAGCACCAATCTCTCCCCTGATTTTCAGTCCAAATATTAAAATTTACCAATAGCCATTAAGTACATTTATCAAGTGCAAGAGATTGTGCTTGAGGAAGAGGATATAAGGACGAAAATAAAAGTCTCCTTTCAAGGAATTTATATACTGCTCTGGGGACATAACATATACAAAGATAAGTAAATGCAAATTAATGTGACTAGGGACAGGATACTAAAAACTAGGAACACTGGAGAACTTCCTCACACAGAACATTCCATCTCCTAACTCTGATTATGTTCACTGTCTGTTTCTCATGCTTGAAATTTTCTCCCTCCTCTGTCTCCTGTCTTCTGTAGCTTAATTTAAGTCTCATATAAAGTCACATACTTTATAAAACAGTTTTCCTAGTCTTCCTCAATATTCATGTCTTCCCTCTGAGATGATCTCCAATTTATCCAGCAAATAGATTACTCGTACTTAGTATTTTTGCATATTACCTCCTTTGTCAGACTGGAAGCTCCTTAAGAGTAAAGTCGTTTGTTTGATTTCCTTTCTTTGAATGCCCAGCACTTAGCACAAGGCCTGGTCTAGTATATAATACAAGCTTATTCAATACTTGCTGACTTGACAAAGGAGGCAACTTCTGATCTGAGATTTGAAGAAAGGCAAGGATTCTGAGAGGCAGAGATATTAGCAAATACTTGTTAGATCTATCCCCCTGAATATATCTCATACTAGAACTTCTGGATCTTCTTCCAATCTTTCCCATTTCTGTTGAGAACATCACCATCTTGGGAAGGAATTGTTTAGGTTTATAACTTCAAACTTATTTCTCCTTCTTCCCTCTTTCCAATCATGCGCCAAGTGCTTTCAATACTACTTCTATCACACTTTTAGTATCCATCCTCTCCTTTCAATAGAGCTAAAATCCTACTTACAGAATTCATCACCTTTAACATATTCAAGTTAGTTCCTTCATAGGAGCTGCTTCCAATCTTTTCACTTCTCATTCCATTCTCCATATAGTTTACAAAATAACATTTCTAAGACATACTACCTTCATCCAATTCTACCACCTATTGTTTAAAGTCCTCTACAATCTAGCTCCAACCTAACCTTCCATTTGTATTTCATATTATTTTCTTTGTTATGGAGTGTTCAGATCATGAGATGTTGTGTATTTCATCTCCTTTCTCTGTACTTTCATACATCTGATTCCCTTATGCCTGGAATCCACGACTCCTCATCTTTACCTCTCAGAATCTTGATTTATGCCAATGGCTCAGGTTCCATTTCTTCCTTGTGGCTATTGTAACAGAAATCCGATACTATTTACAGTTCTCTTCCTTCTCAATTACCGTTTCATCGCCTATGTGTTGTATCCCTTCAGAAGAGTACAAATTCCTTGAAATAAGGGATTGTCTGGTTGTGGTTTTTGTTGTTGTTGCTGTTGTTGTTGTTTTGCTTTTGTATTCCTAGGAGTTGGCACAAAGCCATTTTCACTGTGCTTAATAAATGTTTAAGTTGAACTGAATTATACTTAACTGAGGTAACTTATCCAGCAAATTGAACTATGTAAAATGCAGTTATTAGGAAGGAAGTGAGATCAAAAAAGGCTTCTGAGAAACCAAAATCAAATCACAAAACCAGTATGTTAACGTTCATGTACTTTATTCATTGAAATATACTGAAGGGCCTCTACTTATTCTTATGGTAGTATTAATTCTAATAGTATTTATCAAGGTTTTGAGAATATTAGAAGCCTAAAATTGGAAAAAGTAGAAGGAGCTACCAGAGGCAGACAGACTAACAAACATTCCTTTCTATTATGGTAATGCTTTCCCCAGTTGTTTTTTTTCAGTCATGTCCGACTCTCCCTGACCCCATTTTGTGTTTTCTTGGCCAAGATAGTGAAGTGATTTGACATTTCCTTGTCCAGCTCATTTTACAGAGAAGGAAACTGAGACAAACAGGGTTAAGTGATTTGCCCAGGGTGACATAGGTAGTAAGTATGTGAGGCTGGATTTTAATGCAAATTCTGACTCTGCAGCTGGTGTCTTGAAGATAAATGGACTTGTGCTCAAATTCTGGCTCTGATTTTATACACACACACACATACACACACACACATACACACACGTGTGTATCTGTCTGTCTGTCTGTCTGTCTGTATAAGCTTATTCATTACAGAGAGGTCTCCAAACCTTACTACAGGTGGTTTTCTCCAAGGAGTTCCCTTTATCAATGAAATTGCAGGTTCAATCTCTAACCCTATGGTGACAAAATTGGCAATAAATAAATTAAAGTCTGCTGCCAACAACCTGACACTGATAAAGGGGACAGGAAAACTAAAAATACACATAAAAAACTAAAAAATGATATCAGTCTTTTACATTTTCAATAAGGACAGGAGATCTGCATAATTTAACAAGACCCAGAGGCACTATTACATTTTAGTAAAATAATGGATGAAACATACGTATTGAATGATTTTTAAAATCCTTTCCTGTTCTTTATCTGATGAATAAGGGGTAATAAGGATGAAACTGAGTTGTTAAGTAAACTTTAAATTGTTTTCATGATATGTTAAAGAATGTAGTAGAGATACAGAATATATTTTTGACAGATTTTAATCAAAGACAGCAATTATTTTAAAAAATGGTACGGCAAAGGTCAACATCAGCTATCCAAGGTATTCAATTATGTAGAATGACTATTCTCCAGAGGATGCTAAATAGATGATATACTGATATATTCATGTATTGTGTGTTTGCAAGTATTTAAAAATGTTTTCATATCAACAACTGAACTGGAGAGCCTACCATGGAGTATGCATGACGATGCTCATCAAACATGTATTATACTGTCTAGACTGCATCCAGCTAGCCATCAGGGCTGGCTCAGTGCTAAAGGATTTTCTTGCTTTGGGAAGCTCTAGCAAATCATTAGGAGTCCCTGTAGCACCAATGCAATATTTACAGTGCCCACAATCATGACAATATATATTGTGTGATGTTTGATTGCAAAATATACCAGATTCTCCAAGCAGAAGACAGAACTGAAGCATGTAGATACCAGAAAACTGAATCACAAAACCAGTAAGCCAATTCCATCATAGAACCAAAAATATTCAGAAGCTATAATAATAATGAGAGCCACAGCAGCCTTTCCACAAACCAATGCAAGATCAATATTTACTCACAAACCTCTCTCTCTCCCTGCCTTGGCACTTCTCTCTCCCACCCTCTCTCTGGCTCTGAGGCCCAGTTTCCTGTGGGCTCTGCTTCCCTTCAGCAAACTCCTCCCACCACAGCCTCCATGTGACTACATTCAGCCTATCAGGGGGCAGAGTTTTTCTTCACAGTGGGGAAGTGTCCTGTGGACTCTGCTCCACCCTTTAGCAAATTCCCTCCCTCACAGGCTCCATGTGATTACATTCAGCCTGTTAGGGGGGCAGAGTTTACTTTCAAAGCAAGGGAGGTCTTCAAATTCCCCCCAGGTCCATTAAGGGGCAGGAAAGATCTTCAAATTTCCATTCCCATTCCCATTACAGTCCCTCTCTTCCATATTCCTATATGGATAAAAAGATGAGGATGGCTGAGTCAAAGATGCACAAAAGCTAAGGAAAGAGAAAGGGGTCACCCATTCACTCCCCAACATTAATGCTCTATGTGTCTCTTTTTTATATATAAACTCAAAAGGATTGTTCAAAACATTTTATAGTGTGTTTTAAAATAAATTAATTTTATCACAGGCAGCTTATAAGCATTTCATCAATATTTCATTTGAAGAAATAAGTAAGGTGTAGTTATACTTAAGCCCTGGACTTAAGTCATAGGCCTTGAATAAAATCCTAGCTGTACCAGTTATTAGATGTGTGACCTTAAGTAAGTCACTTCACCTTTATGAGTCTCAATTTCCTCAGCTCTGAAATGAAGAGGATTATCATAGATGATAACTAAGGTCCCTTCGAGAACTAATCTGTCTTTCTATAAGGTCCTATATACTTTTTTGAATAGTATTAAACAAGGAATCATTATGAAAACAAGTAGTGCTAGCATATTAATTTTTTCTGATCTCTTACGTTATGCACCAAGTAATTAATTCTCCTTATCAGTTACTCTAATTTTCCTTTCTGAATCTTTGAACACTACTACATTGCCTCCAAAACACTCTTTCCATAAACTCTGAAAAATTGGCAATGATTTTATAACACAGAATTTTTTTCTATACTTCAAAAAACAAAATTATAGCAGACTTGCTGGAGAATTATTTTTTTCTGGAGAGAAACAAATTTAAACTGATATATAAAATTACAAACTATTACAATGTGTCTATTTTGCAATTACACTGTATCAGTGTTGTCTACCACCCAAGTAAATCTATCACTACAAAAATATTACTCTCAAAAACATACCTGGACTAGATTTAATATACTAATGATTAATCTCACCTGCTATTTGAAGAAAACAAAGTTATATAGAGGGAAATATATAGGCACATGCACAGTGTATTTATAAGAACAAAACATATTTTAATCTGCATCATGATACTATTCATTTCAATAAATGCTGATAACTTTCTTATAATGTGTTAGGCACATTGCTAGTATGACAAAAAATCAACAGTCCCTTTCCCCAAGGAACTTACAAAAATATCAGTCAACGAACATTGCTTTTGCTATTTTCTGAAGTTAATCAATGAAGTACTTTATCAAGTTAAGAAATAACGGGAAAATGTGAGTATTTAATGAGAGCTATTTTGTGGGGTTTTTCCCCCATTCAAATCCCATTATTAGGGAACAAAGAAATTTCATTGTACTTTAGGGACAAAGTTTCCCTAAATGACCCTTTAGGTCAAAGTACAAGTAGTTTCTAGAAAACTAAGTCAAAAAAACATTTATAAAGTGTGTATTATGTGACAAATATAGAATATAAAGAAAGCCACATCCAGTCCCTGCTTTCAAGAAGCTCAGTCTAATGACTTTCTCTCTTGCTTATAGGGCCTGGCATCTGGGTATCAATAATCAGTCTGTGATGGGTGGGATGCCCATTTCTCCTCCTGGTTTTTTTGGCAAAGTGGGCTCTGCTGGATATAAATTCTAGAATGTGCTATGGTTCCCTGTCATCCTGGGCATATGGTCAGCCTTGCCATACCAGCAGGGTAGTTATACTATGCTTTTATGCATGTCTCACTGTTTGTTTGTTTTTTTAAAGAAGGGATAAAATTGGGGGAGTATATTTCCAAGTATAACCCTCCAAGTGACTTTATGGTTAGTTTGTAATAAGAGAGAAGTATGTCTGTATTTTAGCTAGCTACATTCATCAAAGGAAGACAAATACTGTCTAACTTCATAAAATAAGGCATATCTCTTTCAATCTCATCTTTAAAATGCTATGTGAATAAAGCCAGGGTTATCACATTAATTGTGGTGACTATCTCAGTTCAGACTTTCTTTAGGGCCTTACTATCTATTTGTCATTTTAAAAAAAATGTTCCTTATTATTATAGAGCTCCTTGGTCCCTAAGTAAAGCTTCTGGGGAACATCAGGAGTTAAGCTACAGAAGTCTGGGGTAGTAGGCAGGGAGGGGAAAAATGAATGCTACTACATTTTTTTTGTTGTTTAGCAGTAAAGTAGGAATAAAAAGAACATAAAATTCTTAGGTTTGATTGATACAGCAACAAGATGACTAAACAGAGCTGCAAGTAACAGCTGTAAATAACATCAGGTACTACTAAAAGAGAGCCACCTTCTGCAAAGGCAGAATTATTATGTAATTATATCTACTTTTGCAAGTTACAAACTATTCCCTAGCAGGGATCCACTTCTTCATTCATTACAATTCAATATAATTTGAGCTGCTAAGGTAAAGTGTCTCCCGGCAGGAGGCTGCAAATGAATCCTGCTGATGCTTTTATTACTACCGATTCATACTGCTGCTCATCCCAGCACTCAAACAACTGTGGTGCCTAGAGAAGGCTTTCTATCTAGTTTATACTGAAAATGTGCAGAGGTAACCAGAATAAGAAGGTCAAAGCCTAGGAATCTTCCCAGGGTGACCCCAACATGTGATTAGATTTTCATGTGTTGCTCAGAGTTGAGTTGTTGGAATCATGCAATCATTTAACACGCCTTTAAATAGATGAAGTGTAAATGATTTAACATCTTTCACAATGCAAAAGACACAACTTTATTTCCAAATGGAGGGAAAAAACATTGCAGAACTGAAATTTCTGTTAGAGTATGTTATATAGTTTTTAGTATAAGGATTTCAAACAGCTAACAGCATCATCATATTTTATCATTAAAAAAAAAAACCTTGTAAATCTTCATATTTAAAAATCCGCTTTTAAAAAAAGAGCCTCCCTTACTTACTCTTTTGGCCTGTTCACAATATAGAATATTCAAGTAACTGCTACATTTTGATTCTAGCCTCCATTTTCTGTTCTGTGTTCAGTCATGCTAGTTAATAATTTTCCTTATGCATATATTTAAATGAATAGCATTCACTTCAGAAAAGCTCTCTCAAACATAAATACCACACATTCCATACATAGATTTCCCTTCAGCTAGATTAGCATAACAGAGCATTAGGAGATTCAAGACCTTAACAGGGGAATTATGCAAAATTAGCATGCATGCCAAAGGAGGGGGCTATAATGCACAAGAAAGACTCTGAAGGGGCCTTCTTTTTCACAGTGGTTGTACTCTGTAGGGGCTATGAAACTCGGAGATGACTGCCTAAAAGCAGTGGGAAGGATTACAAAACTCATTTTTGGTAAGAACTCCGTTGTTCTCTGAGCTAGAGAAGGTTCAGTAGGAAGTGTATTCTAATGAACTTCTGAACATGTTGATTACAAGGGAAGGGAGTGTACAAGACTTCCCAAAATAAATAAATAAAATAGAATGGAGGAACATTGAGATGGAACATTCTAATGAAAGTTTGCAGCTCATTGCTACTATTTCCAAGTGCCCTGCAGGCTTTTCTTTGTGGATCTCCCTGATGCTAATGAGAGTTATTCAGCTAAAATCCTCACATAACTGTGAAAATGAACCCTTCTGCAATTCAACCCTACAGTCTTTGCAATCCATTTGAAGGCTCAGGTCTTTTAGTAGAAACAGTTTAAATACTCTGCTTTTCTTCTTCTGTAACAGAGCCTTATTTTTGCCCTCAGTAATTAAAGGAGAGCCAGAGACAGCCTTGCCATACCAGCAGGGTACTTATACTATGCTTTTATGCATGTCTCACTGTTTTTTTTTTTAAAGAAGGGATAAAATTGGGGGAGTCATTAAGAACAGAGTTCACAGTGTTAAAATTAAAGGAAAATACACACTGTAATCATTATGTCCTTTTTTTTAATGTCTGAATTTTTTTATAGAGTTAATGATTGAAAATGTTTCAAAGAAATGAAAGCCTTCACCAAAAAGACATTAAAAGGAAAATTATTACTGATTTTTTTCTGACTTCAGTTTTAGAAGATTAAGTAAAACCATAAGAAAATACTCAACATTCAGAATGTGATACAGATTCCCAACCAGAAAGAGCATCTGTTACTTTTTAAGTGTGAAAAGACATAACTCAGTCATGGATGTCTTTTCTAGAGAAAAAGGAAAGATAATTACCCTTCATGGGTGAGACATTTGATTTATTCTACTGAGATTCATTTCATTTCATTGTAAATTAAACTGTTTAATTCAACATTTTCAATACCTGCCACTGAGGGGACATCTGGGAGAGCCAGGGGAGAGGTGCTAGATCAGATATATTCACATTAAATAGGATGTTTGTAATTATTGTCATAAGGTGAGCTGTCATTTCAAAATCAATTAATCCCTTTTCCTTCTTATGACCTTTCCTTTTAAACAGCAGGAATATTGTGATTACAAAATTGCAGAGGGAATATTTTGTAAAGAATTCTGTGCTGTTCAGGCTCTATTCGATAGGTTATCATTCAGTTATGTGCTATTAATTTCTATGCAGAATTTTACACGATGAAGTATAAAGACTTATTATTCCTAATAAAACCACAGTGATTGGGTAGAAGTAAAGTTAAAATTTGGCCAACTATTTATTTTCAAAAATATTGTATGGAAAACCATTGTCCTTTTTAAAAATGTTCCCAATATGCAATCACAAAGTAGTTTAGTTTTCAAGTGTGAATCACATAATTCATGTGAATAGGTCATTTTGTATTACTTTAAATGGAAATAAAACAAAAAGACTCCTTAGAAAGCTATGGAATTAAAAATATTAGCAGATTTTTTAAACTTAAACAAAAAGAGTGGGTAATAATGAAAAATCCCAATTTGTCATAACATATCTCAATATCATAAAAGAGAATAAGCATTTCATTAGGAAATTCAATGCAGTGGTTCTCCATTCATAAAATATAAAACTGTTCAGTCTGTCATTTAAAGTGCTCTACAATCTGACTTTAACTTTATATTTCCAGACTAATTTCATTTTATTTCCTTTACACACTATTATCCCTTCAATTGTCAGATCTTTCTTGATTTCAAACTCCTATCCCCTATCTCTTGTCCCTGTGTCTTTCCATTCCTGGAATATGTTTCTTTTCTAATTTCCACTTAGAATTGTTAGTTTCTTTCTAGGCTAAACTCAGGTTCCATCTCTTCTTTGATTGTTTTTTTTTTCTGATATTCTTACAAATATTTCCTCAACTTACCTTTCATTTAGTTATATGTACTCCTGTTTTACCCACAAACTAGAAGATAAGCTTCTTGAAAGCAGATTTTTTTTTCAAATTTTATTTCTTGTAACCTAGTTAGCTCACTACCTTGCACTTACTAGGTAATTAATATTAAACTACTTTTTGAAGGAATTTAGCAGTGAATGAAAATGGGAAATATTTGATAACCTCTTAGGTGATGGCAGGGTTATGGGATAGGGTTAGTTGTTGGGCTTTTTTTTTTTTCTATTTTTCAAGGGTAGGGAGAGATGAACATATTTTTAGGTAATGGAAAAGGAGCTAATATTTGAGAGAGGTCAAAGATTATAGAAAGGAGGAATGTTTAAAGCTGAAGATCCCAAGAGACATGAAAGGATTGGATAAAGGGTATAAATAGAGAGGTAGTTTTGGCAGGAAGATGAATCATCTCATTCTTTGAACCTAAAGCAAAGGATAAGACAGAGACAAATTTTGCAGTACAGAGGAAAGAAAATGAGAGAGAAGGTGGAAGATTTGCCTCAATATTCTTTTATCTTTTAAAGAAATCTGGGATTAGTGCTTGAAGGATTGAGGAGAAAAGGAAAGTTTTGGAATGCCAGTTGAGAGAAAAAGACAAATTCAATTAGAGACAAATAGAGATTACTGTGAAGGGTTGTGGGTCAGGTGAAGTTAGCTAAAATGGATTTGTTGTGGACCCAGTTGTCAGTTTTGTTACTTCCTTCAGTAGAATCTAAACTTTGCATGTTCCTCAACTCATAACTTACCCTCTCCCCGTGTAACCAACCTCTTATTCCTCTTCTATTTAACATGTTTACCAATTACTTGTATAACAGTAAAATAGAATCTTAATCAAATATACAGATAATAAAAAACTGCAAGAGAGAGTTGATATACTGGATGAGAAAATTAGTATTCAAAAAGACAGACTCTAATAGTAGAAGTTAAGTAGATGAAATTTAAAAGTGATAAATATAAACACGTAAAATTGGGTTCAGAAAATGAGTTTCAAAAACACAATGTGGGAGAAGCATGGTTAGATGTCAGTTCCTTTAAAAAAGATCTGGGGAGTTTAGTAGGCTATAAATACTTTGAATAAATAGTAGAATATGGTAATAAAACAAAACAAAACAAAAAGCTAATGTAATACTAGCTGAATTGAGATCCATACCTTCTAGTAATAAAGACATAATAGTCTTGCTGTATGCTACTGTGGTCAGACTTTGTACTATTGTGTTCCATCCTGGATGTGACACAGTTTAGATAGTACATGGATAAACTTGACAGTATTCATATATATATATATATATATATATATATATATATATATATATATATACCCGAAGCTGTTAAAAACCCAGATGTTGATGCTTCTCTCTCTGGTAACTTGAATAGGTGTGCATGTGATGGTCAGATGGTTGGAAGCCCATCTGCTGATCTGTCTCTTGATCTGCTTGTAACTTGTGCTTGTAACTTGTATTTGCATTCTCTGGAGTTCAGGGTGCTGACTTTTTCCCCTGAATTGGGTAAATGATATGTTTGTTTGATTAAAGAAAGATTGTTAACCCATTTTGAGTTGCTTTCCTGTAGAAAAGCATATCTAAGAACCTGTGCTAGCAGTTGCCCTAGGTATGCTAAGGTGCTTGCTGATTTAGACAGAATGCTTCAGCACCTTGAATAATATATGTCACATAATAAATGGGCAAAATAATTGATCATGTTTATCCTTGAGAAAAGAATACCCAAGATAATAGCAGTTGTCAAGTACTCAAAAAGTTGTCAAAAACCTTTTTCTACTTGGGGAAGGAGTTAGATACAGGTCCAATATGTGAAAGTTTCAAAGGGGAAAATTTAGGTTTGATTTAAATAAAATGCATTAATGATTAGAACTTTTCCTAAGTAGAATGGGTTTCCCATGGAAGTATTGGGCCGTTCTTCATTGGAGAAGAGTTTCCTTAACCAAACTCTAGATGACATCTTTGAGATATTGTGGTTAGGATTTTTTGCCAGGTATGAAATAAACTAAAATAGCCACTGATATCCCTTCTGACTGAAGTTCTGTGATTCTATGAATCTATGAAGTTTACTGATAGTAAAGACAGATGCCATTCCCTGGTTCTTTAATAAGGAAAAAAATATGAAGATACAGCTTCCAAATAAGAACACAATGGAAAGATAAACCCAATAACTAATTCAGCTAGTTAATTCCATCTATGTCACAACTCTGTATGAGTAAGAGGCATCACAATTCAAACATGGGAAAATCACATATCTTTTAACATAATAACATTTCACGTTCATATAGTACTTGAAAGTTTACCAAAAGGGCTTTCATCACAACAGTCCTGTGAGGCAGGTAGTATAAGCATTATCACCATTTTGTAGGTGAAGAAATTTAGACTTTCATGAGATAAGTGACTTGCCATCCATTGCAGAACTAATTAGTGTCTGATGCAGGATTCAAACAGTTTTCCTAGAAACAATATAATATGATGGAAAGAACATAGGATTTGGACTAAAGTTCAAATCTTGCCTTCTCATGCTTCCTTCCTGTGTGACTATGAACAAGTCATTTACCATTTCTGCTTACCGTTTCTGGTCCTGATTCCTCTTAGATAAAATGAGGGTCCCTTCACATCTAAAATTGATGATTCTATGATCCTAAGTCCACATTCTACACTTTTGCCACTCTATTCTGCTGCCTCTCATTTATGCTCCAAGACTATTTTAAAAAATGACACGTAGGGTATTAGCTGGTTAGTAAATGTATAGAGGTTTCCAATCTAAGGGAAATAGGTGACCGGTGTTATAGAATTCAATAAAGGGGGGTTAGAGGAGACATTCATGTCTCAATTGGAAAGGAAGATGAAAAAGACAACCAGGAAACAGATCAAGCTTCTCTGAGAATGAAAGAGGCATCTGTGACCTGAGAAAGAGGGAAAGAATAGAAAGTCACACAATTGAAGGAAGGGACATTTTCTGAGAAAAAAATATCAATTGAAAAGGATGTTAAAAGACCTTGTAAGTAGTTATATGGGGCAGGCTTTTTTTTTTTAGCAGAAAAAAAGAAATCTGTAATGGAATTTAATAGGTAAGAGGAAGTAACAGACCGTTAAAAGAAAAAAAAACAATTGGGATATACTAATTCCTGTTTCTTTACAGTTAAGAACTGAAGAATAATATTAACAATTATTAAAGTTGAACAAATCTCATGGTATTGAATTATTGAGAGGATAAACTTTTTTAATTCCTTAAAAACCCAATATCCCTTAACATTTTGCTGTTGTTCTGGTTATTTAGTAATTTTCTGTCATGTTCAACTCTCCGGGACTCCACTTTGAGATTTTCTTGGTAAAGATACTAGATTGGTTTGCCATTTTGTTTTCAGATCATTTTGCAGATAAGGAAACTGAGGAAAACAGGATAAAGTGACTTGCCCAGGGTCACATAAGTAGTAAGTGTCTGAGGCCAAATTCAAATTCACAAAAATTAGTCTTCCTGACTACAGGGCAAGCACTGTACCCACTGCACCACCTAGCTGCCAATAATATTTTTTGAGGGGAGGAAGATGGACTAGGCAGATACAAAACATTAATAATACAAAAATTTATCAGAGTTCATACAGTATCTTTTATTATGTCCCTGAACTTGAATTACATATTTCATACTGAAAAAAATATTTCTACAGCTGTTAGAAACATTTATTTTTAAGAGATTTCTGTTTCAATTAATCAAAAAAAGCATTTATTAAGCACCTGCATGGCAGGGACTGTGCTAGGTCTTAGGTTTATATAAGTAGTTGATAATTAGGAACTAGAGCTCTGGTGGGTAACAAGGACTAATTAAATAGATTCAGAATTATTTGTTGAGATCATCATTAAACACAGGGAAGCTTATGAGGTGATCAAGAGAAAGGAGAGAATATGTTCTGGAACAGAAACATGGGACACTATTCACAGTTCAAATGTATGATATGAATGATAAGCCTTGTAACAAAGGATATTAATAAAGAAGGGGCAGATGTGTAGAAAGAGAACCAATAGAGAGCACAGCTTCAGCGTTAAACCAACCAATATACAAAGCATAATATCAATATGGGGTAAAAATGGAAAAGGACTGTTTATATTATCTGGAGAGAGAATATATAACCATGCTTTATATGTTGAGAGCTCATAGTGCTTTTGTATACATATATAACTATACAAAAATAATTCACCACTGTAAGCCATAAAAGCAAACCATTTTTTCTCCTGTTACTAGTGTTCAAAGCTTGTAGCTTTATGTGTATTTATACTTTTCATTTGCCAGTTTTAAACGCATAATACACTTTCATTTTGAGACATTAAAATAACCTTTAGGAAAAAATGTAAGCAATCGAATGCAAATTGGGGTTTCTTTTGTGTTCTTGTTGTTTGGGTGTTTATTTCCTCCTCACCTTGTTATCTACAGAACATGAAAATGCCTAGGTAGGCTCCACACATCAGCCTGACAAGCTGTCATCCCCAAGTCGTGCTCGGACCAGTGCCTGTTCGGAGAGTGCTTGATGTGCCATGCTGCAGCTATGAAATGAAAAGTGTCTAAATGGATAAAATGGAGATAACCTTGTATTCATTGTTGAAGCCACAGGCTATAGGTGAATACTTAATAACAAGAAAGAGCTAGAAATTATAGGCAGAAAGGTAATTCACTGATCAACTGCTACTCAGATTTTCTTAAGGTAGGCAAACCTGAAAGATTTGTGATACCATAATTTAGTAAAAATTGGTCTCTGTCCAGGATAAACCTGAGGGTCCATTTATTGTCTGTCACTGATAAGGCAAAAAAGTAAAGTAACTCTTCAAAAATCCATGCCAGGATGGAAATAGGATGTATCACAAAATTTATTGGACAGAAATCTATCAAGAATTCAATTTAACCTTTTTTTAAGGGTTGTCATTGTTTTTAACTTGTAGAGCAGAAGATAGAATAACTGACAAGTGAACATGATTCCCCCTTCCAAATTACCCTTCATTTTTTCTTTTAAATTATTTATTCTACATATATGAATAATATATAATATATACATATTAACATTTTAATATGTGTGACATAAGCTAAAATTGGGGCTATTTTTATATATGATACAGGCATAACAAGACAAGATAAATTGTGAACCAAAAGATGTTAGGATAGAATCATCCTGTAATGAGTTTTTAAATAATATTTTCCAAAACAAAAATCCTATTGGAGAGTTTATAGAAGATATTCCCTGCCTGCTGTATAAGTACCATATACTTTGTAGTATTGTAGGTAGAGAGTCTTCCGTTGTGCTATGAAAAAGGCTGTGTGATGGGAAAATACATGAGATAAATTCTTGTTCAGTCATTTCAGTCATGTCTGACTCTTTGTGATCCTGTTTTGGGCAAAGATACTAGGATGGTTTACTATTTCCTTTTCTAGCTTATTTTACAGATGAGGAAATTGAGAAAAATAGGGTTAAGTGACTCACCCAGCATTATATAGCTAGTAAGAGTCTGGGGCCAGATGTGAATTCAAGAAGATGAGTTCTCTTGACTCCAGGCCGCACGCTATTTACTGGGCCACCTAGCTGCCCTGATAAAATCTTATGTCACAATCATCATCATCATCATCATCATCATCATCATCATCATCATCATCATCATCATCATCATCATCTTGGGATTTAACTTTGTAAAGTGCTAAAGCACCATATATTATTTCTGCCATCAAAATGGAACTACTGATTTGATTAGTTCCTGAACCAAAAAGTGAAAAACAAGGAATGGAATTAATATGCACATGGTGACAGCATGGGAAGATTGCAAATATGGGAAGACTGAAGGGGATGTAGCATGTGGCTACAGATTGAGATGCAAACACTCCACGTTTAATTCAGAAAAACAAGGCAAAAATATCTTTCATTATGGAGTGTAGAGCAAACTATGCAATTGCACGTACTGAGTATGAGAGATTTGTATTTGTGCCACAAACAAGTAGCTGTTACTTGTATTTGCAGTTTGGAATGATTTCCTATAGAAAGAAGAAGAGGAAGGGACTTGAAAAATGTTTCTCCATGTACATTGTTAAGAAAAAAATGAAGTTTCTCAAAGAAGTAGAATTGAGATTTTAACAGGAAAAAAGGCAGGGTATCTGAGGTAAGGAAGGGAAGGTCTGACCCTTACCATGATGGGTTAGAGAGAAGAAAGGAAGAAGAAAGACAACTGTATAACTTAGAGCTTAAAAACAGATTTGAGGCTTATGGGTAAGGTATGACCAGACCTATACATATTACAGGAAAGGGAGTAAGTACCATTGAGCAAATAGAATTTTGAACTCTGTTGAATGGCACTAGATGCTAAACTCTGACTTGTGGCCCACAAGAGTATTTCTTTCAATCACATTACAATAGAAGTTTTTGGTGTGCTACCAATGTAGTATCTGGAGAGTCCAAGGGCATAGGAAAGTGTAGAGCATGGAGGGAGTGTAGTGCTGACTCCTTAAAAAAGTTATGGGAACTCTAATAATCACCAGGTCTAATGAGGACTTCAACAGTCACCCTGATCTATATGTGTCAACTGTATTTTTGTAAGCTAAGTGAACCTATATCACTTCCTTGTGTTGGGTTATTCATTTACTTTCTTCATTACCTGAGTTTAAGGTAACTTCTGTGACTGCCTATCACATATGTATGCATGTATATATGTATGTGTGTGTATATATATATATATATGTATAGTAAAGAAATAACCTTATTGTTCAAGCAAGGAGCAAGAAGGAAATGGCTCACTTCATTCTCCCTTTCTGGGTACCAGTGGCACATGCTGGCATAAGAACTGTGGACAATTTTGAAGAAATGTCATCAGTGAGAAGAGATCTGATAACTAACAGACCTCAGCAAAATGAGCAATAAAAAGGACTAGAAAAAGAGAGGTACTATAAACTGAATGACATAGTTTTCATGAGGGAGAAAAAACTCCCATTCCTTTAGGTACATGGAATTAGCCCCTTCGTCAGAGGAAGAAAGTCAAATAAATGCCTATTCTTTCTCTCTCTCTCTCTCTCTCTCTCTCTCTCTCTCTCTCTCTCTCTCTCTCTCTCTCTCTCTCTCTCTCTCTCTCTCTCTCTCTCCCTCTCTCTCTCTCTCTCTCTCTCTCTCTCTCTCTCTCTCTCTCTCTCTCTCCCCCTTTCTCTGAGGTAGAAATTCTTTTTTTCTCTCTCTGTTTCATTGTTGATCTTTATTGGGCATGTGTAGAGTGAGTATATGCTGTTAGAAATGTGTGGTTGCATTAATTCATTTGTGTGGGCAGACTTTATTTTTCTTGGTTTGATTAGCCAAGATAGGAGAAAAAAGTGATTTCTTCTTCAAAACAAGAAAGGTAAAAGCAAGAGGTTTTTTTGATTGTTTTTTTTTATTTGTTCATTTGTTTGTTTGTTGTAAACATCCAAGATTTCAAACAATATTATTTTCTCTGTATTCCAATTTAGTCACTTGGAACTGATAGGGCTAATGGAGGAGAAAGAGCTAAACTCTACCCTACCACCTTCCCTAGAAAATAGAGAATGTTTATTATTTTATTGCATTTGAAGGGTGATTTCTGATCAAGAGTTTTGTTTTTTTAAACCAGGGGCAGTCTCCAACTAAAGCAACCCCCCCCCCCCCCAGCCATACTGAGAACGCTACTGGGTATTTCAATCTTTTTGGTGTATATGTGATTTTATCTTTGTCATAGACACCTTGAGATAAGTGTAATCTGTACAGCTCATTCTTTAAAGAGTTAACTTGGCTTTAGCAGAAGTATAAAAGACATAGATTAAGGGGTCCTTTGAGCACATCAAACCTTATCAGCTCTTTTGAGAATAAGAAACATCAGGTTCTTCAGAAATATGTGTGGAAGGATGCTTTTAACTTTTTTTATTTTTTTATTTTTTTAGAAAAATTTAGACCATAGTTATTAGAAAGTTAGTTTGGACTTTTAAAAAGTTTGCTGTAGATTATGAAAGGCTACATAGATTTTGAAAATTAATGCATTTAAATATGAACTTATCTGAACATTTTTTCCTCCTCTACACAAAAGACATAAAATTCCATCACAAGCACCTTAGACCTCTTCTCCCCCTGCCAGAAAGGAAGGTGATCATTTTTAAGGAGTTTATTAAAAATATTACTTGAAAGCAATACAAAAGAGAGTGGCCACTGACTGCTTACTATAAAATCTATAAGCAATAAGTGGATAATTAGAAGATATTTATTGTTATAATAATCTTCCTAATGTTATAACAAAAATGATAAACTAATGACTGTACTCCAATTTTTTATTTACCTCAATAATCCAGGATAATTTCTCTCCCAGGTAATTTCTACCAATGAGGACAGTATTGTGCAATTTAACTAGAGCTATTGATTATATAGTACCTCCTCTGCTGTCCATATGATATTTTTTAAAAAAGAAAAAAAAAAGAAGGTAGCAGACTACCTTTACATTTTTGTAAATATGTTAAATTTTTCATTGCTTTAAGACCTTGATATTACATGATCATTCCCAGATCTAAAACCCTTCACTCTAAAGAGTGAAGAAGCTTTAATGTTCAATCAAAAGAAGAAAGAAAGAAAGAAAGTAAGAAAGAAAGAAAGAAAGAAAGAAAATAAGAAAGAAAGAAAGAAAGAGTCCCATACCTCAAGTACCTAAAATTACTACCTTGAGGTTTTTCAACCTTGGGTCCACAGATCCCAGTTTAAAAACCTCTTGCCATTCCAGAGGCTAATATGCAGTCCCTAAAACCTAATTTTTCCCCCCACTATCCTTCCTTGCTTTCCTCCTTGGATAGTCAGAGTTATTTCCTGCCTTTTCTTAAACAGAAGAAGAGGTACAGGGTGGAGATTGTTCTGTCAAGTTTCCACAGTTTCAAGAAGGTCCCAAGAAACAGGCCTCTGTACAAACCTACAAGATAATTTGCCTTCCTCCTAAGAGGCTAGTGGATTTTTAGTGAATGCTTTTATGTTCAGAAGTGTTGCTGTTTATTCATAAGAAATTAACCACTGCAGGGGGGGAAGGTGTTGCTGTCTTCTTTAACCGTGGATTTATCTGTAATTTCTCTACATCTGATACATACACACACATATGTATACATATACACACATATATGTATATGTGTGTGTATTTGCTTTTTGAGGGTGTGTTAACCAATTTGGAGAAAATTACTAATCTGAAATCTTGTTAATAACTTGACCAAATAATATATTCTAGAGGCATGCATCAAAACATATACTGCTATTCCCTTCTTGTATAATAATGTACAATAAAAGCTTTTCTGTTGGGTATAAACAATTCAAATTTTTTTAAATAAGATTCATTACATGCCAATAATTTGTACTGCATATAGGGAAATAAGGTCATTACAACAAAATATTATAGCTAGTAATGTTTTTTGAACATCATTATATTAGAATATTTATTAGATTCAGAGAATATAATATTGCTCTTAAATCAATCTCTAAATAAATTCAAAAAAACACTTAAAGCTAGAGGAGGCAAGAATATTCTAGATGTTATATATCCACTGAAAGACCTTCAGTATCCCTGCACTTTAAGTAGTTTTAAGAGATAAAGTGCATACATACATACATACATACATACATACACACATATTACATAGTGACAAATTTATATTCTTGCTTTTTAACTTTTAAAAAAAAATTAAATATTTGTATGTGTTTGCCTATTGCTAAAAGACCTAGCTGACTGGAATTCCACACTTGATCACCGACTGACCCACCTATATACTAGGTAGTTCTTTGTTGTTCAGTCATTTTCTGTTATGTCTGACCCAATTTGGGTTTTTCTTGGCACAGAGATACTGGAGTGGTTTGCCATTTTCTTCTCTACTCATTTCACAGATGAGGAAACTGAGGCAAACAGGGTTAAATGACTTGCTCAGAGTCACACAGCTAGTAAGTGTCTGAGGCTGCATTTGAACTCAGGTCTTCCATGCTCTATCTACTGTGTCATCTAGCTGCCTGTGAGAAGTTCATATGTACCCAATACTGGTTTATTCAGCTTCATTTGCATGTAAAGGCATGCAAAATTCTCCTTATTATAATCAATTTAGCAAACTTTTATAATCACAGTGCTTTTGAGAGAGGGGAGCTAGTTTAGACCACCCACAGACTGACTGCCCTAAAATGTCCCTACCAAGCAGTTTTTATGAATCTGCCCAGAACCAATCCAGAGATCTGGCTACCTATGCTGCTGTATGGCCAAACCACCTTTCCCTTGTGCACCTAGGGGGATGAAGGGCTGGAAAGCCACTTACATACTTGTGATTAAAAAACTGCTTGACTTGTGATCCTTTGAGAGCTTATGCTCCTTCTTTCTCAGTATGTCATTCACGCACTCCTCACAGGGCTCCTTAACCTTAATTAATTAGAAAATAAACAGATCCCAATAGAGAGGAACTCCTATTTGGTTTTTTTATTATTATTCTTACAATTATTATTTTAAATGAGGTTCCTTTGTTCTGTGGAATTTAGAGTGATAGATTTTTAGATCTAGGAGAGACTTTAGAGATAAAATAGTCCAGGGGTTATTAACCTGGGATACGCAAACTGTAGGTTTCAGAGAATCTGTGAAATTGGATTGGGAAAAAATGCATTTTTATTTTGTGAAAACTTATTTTTCTTAATAATCATTATCTTGGAGACTTCAAGCTTCTGCCAGCTTCTTCCCCCGCCCCCTTACACACACACACACACACACACACACACACACACACACACACACACCTTCTGAAGTTCAGTTTCTTTTTCAGAGGGACATTACTGATAAATAAGATTGCATTGAGTCTCCTTATCCTGATCAAATCCCAACCCAAGCTCAGAAGTAACTTAATGCATGAGGAACCTCCACTGTGTTCTGCTAAGGCTTGGGTAGAGACAGATTCTTCTCTCTAGATAACCCAAGGCTGAGAGTGATCTGGCATGGTTGGGGCATGGTCTGATAAAAGAGCTATTTCCTTTGGAGGTAAAATGATGATGGAGTGATATTAGCCACTGTTGAAAAGGTATATAAACTGTGCACTTCAACCCCCAAATGGGCTAAGCCTTTGACTACAACTCTGCATGCATGCTTTCAGCTTGAGAGAAAGAAAAACATGGGCTTGGACAACCCAATTTATTTGTGTTTTTTCAACAAAACTCTCAGAGGCTGACAATTTCAATGTAGTTAATTTCCTTTGGAATGGAATGATTTTATTTTATGCACTCAAAAACACTAATCTGGGAAGGAATTCATAGGTTTCACCTGCTGTCAAAGGAGTTCACCCCTACCCACACATGTTTAAGAATTCCTGACCTAATCCAGTGCTCTGAAGCAGCTGTGTTTCCTTAGGGTCAACTGACTTGCCCAAGGTCACAATTTTTAAAGCAGCAAATGACTCAAATCTAGGCTTTCTTTCTCAATGTCACTGCATGTTCAACCTTGCCTCACATTTTACTTAATGATAATAATAGAAAAATAAAAGAATTCCATCTTTATTCCTCAACATATCCACTTCCCACGAACTACTCCACCTCACCTCAGTCATATATTATTACTATCATCGACAAATATGCCTCCTTTCTGCTCGAATGCTGCAATTCCCCATTCAGTCATAACCTATTTTAACTGTCTTCTATTTCTTATAAAATTTCAATCTTCATTCATACAGTGACATCAAATCCTTTGACCCTTCAAGTCTCTCGTCAGTAATCTCTCTTGCACTAAACACTCCTCTTTTCCCCATGTTGAACCCTTAGTGAACCAATCCAACTGTGCACTCTTATCCTCCTTTGAATTCCTAGCTCCTTTACCAAACCTCAGCCTTAATTTACTCCCATCTTCCACCACCTCAATTCATCTCTGTCTGTATCTATCTATCTATCTATCTATCTATCTATCATCTATAAATATATAAACAGATATAGATATATCTATATATACATGCCTGTGTATGTGTATATATGCATGTGTGTATATAAACACACACATGTATGTATACATATGCATATATACATGTATAACTGAATGAATGAAAATGGAAAAAAATACTACCAAGTGAAGATGGGGAAAACTGCACAACCATTCTGACTGGATCCGGTATAAATTGATGTGACAAACCATCAGTTAGGCCCTCATTGCTATTAGGTAGTCCTATTCCCTTATCTACTCATTATCTCACTCTCCATAGCAACTCTTCCAACCTTTCATCCCTCTCCAAAACTCCCATTGTTCTCCCTCCTCCCAGTCTCTTAGCTGAGAATCTTGCCTCATATTTTACAGAAAACAAATCAAGGCCATAAGTCATGAACTCTTTATTCTTTTCTCTTCCTTAGTTCCTATCACTCAAATGACTTCTGCCACAATTTCCTCCTTTACTCTTGTCTCTCTAGATGAAGTGGCCTTGTTCCTTACCAAGGCTAGCCCATCGACTTTTTCAAGTGATTTAATTCTATCCTGTCTCCTAAAACAGATTATCACCTCTGTCATCTCCAGTCTATCACTGATTTTCAATTTCTCTGTTTACTGGATCACTTCTTTCTGCATACAAATATGCTCAAGTCTCCCCCATCCTGAAAAAATTCCTCACTTGATCCTTCTATCCCCACTAACTATAATCCTACGTCTTTTCTGAATTTTGTAACTAAACTCCTTGAAATATGAGCCTCCACTTTCTCTCCTCCCATGCTCTTTTTTGACCCTTTACAATATAACTTCTGATATTATCATTCCAACAAAACTGCTTTCTTCAAAGATATTAATAATCTCTTAGTTATCAAACCAAATGACCTTTTCTCATTTCTCCTTGACCTCTCTGAAACCTTAGATCTCACTGATCACTCTTCCTTTTTCTTTTCTTTTCTCTAAGTCTTTGGGACAATATTCTCTGTTGATTTTACTTCCTTCTGTTAATTACTTCCTCTTATCTTGTATATAGCTACTTTGCATATATTTATTTCCACACTGTCTCCATCATTTGATTGTAAGCTATTCAAGTGTAGGGATTATCTTACTGTTTTTTACATCCCTAGTGCTTAGCACAGTGCCTGGGACATAACAGTTAGTGTTGGTTGATTGATTGATTGACTAAAACAAGGGAACTAATATATACATGTATGCATGTACACACATATTTGTATATATACCTATGTGTGTTTGTTCTTTTTTCTATTAAAATTAGGATCCTTATTTAGAGAAATGTATTAAATTCCTTCATGACTTGAGCCAACTTTGATCACTCAATAAACAATAATGAAAGAAAAACATTAATTCCTTTAAAATAATGGAAATATTTAAAAGAGCTTATCACTGGAAAATAAAAATATCAAATACATAATTTTTCCATTATGTCAAAACTAACTGTCATGTCCATTTCTCCACTGGAGATGTTCATAAATGTTTATATTGAAGCACATACCTATGTAAGGAAGACGGTCGTTAGACTACATGAACTTGATGATGTTATATGCATTGTTTTCTATTGCTGTGTGTTATACATATTTAATTTTATTAATTCTAATATTGCCTCTTTATCTGTAATCCCATTCCATCATTGTTTATCATGGTCTTACGAAAATAATTTTACAAAAAAATAAATGCGTATTATGTTATTGGACAAGGGAAAACTACTTCCCCGGAGTTTATGTCATTGGCATCCCATTCATCATAGTCTTTTGAGCTTAACCACCACTTAAATGGAATCACTCTTATATATGGTTTTTGTAGTAGGGATTCTTAAGTGATCTTTATCATATGGATTTAGTGTGTATGTTTATTCAGCTTTCATAATGTCCTGGGATTCAGAAGATTTCATTACCATCTCTGCTTCCTATAAACTATGTGGGTTTTACATTAGCTTCTTTGCAGTGAGAACTGACCATGTATTACAATTGAAAGGGGGAAAATAGAAGTTTCTTTCAAGATAAGATTCAGGAATAAAATACACATGCTATCTAACCTGCTTCTATGAAAGAGCAAGTGAATTTTAAGAATATTCTCTTGAGAAAAAGGAAAAAGTTGCCGAAAAGGAAAAATAAGAAATAATAGTGGTCCTTAGGGGACCTTTATCTCCAAATGTCATTTGGTCCTAACTCCTGAATTAACATTGATAGGTCAGATATAGATAATTCAGGTTCTTCCCTCAGAGAGCTTATAGTCAAAGGACCCAAACTGAGTATAGAACATAATAGTGAACATATTGTGATAGATTTTTAACTGATATTCTATTAGCCCCATGGAACAGGAGGATTTTATAAGTTAAATAAAAAAGCAAAAATACATATATGATGTGAAGGCTGTGCAGAAAAAAAGAATTCTTTCCATTTGAAAAATTTAGCTTGCAATCAATAACATATGTTATATGATAAACACAATTGTAATAGAAAAAGTTATCCATCAGTCTTGTCACTGTTGGCAAATACTGTTTTTCCTTTGTTTTAGGAAAGGTGCTACTAAAATACTTCCCATTGTTAACTATTTAAAGATAGTCAATTATCATAAGAATTTGATGATTTGTTTATAGTCCAGGATCTTAATTTAAAATGAAGTAGATGAGTGAATTTTAACACACACCATGAAACAATTGTCACAAGAAACTAGCAATGAAACATTTTGATATTTTATAAATCTGGGGAAAGCAAACAAATAAAAATGTTGTGAGCTTAATTTGACATATTAGAACAAAATGAGATACCTATAAGCTATCCAGTAGTGAGGGGGAGAGAGAGACAGAGAGATAGAGAGAGAAAAAGAGACAGAGAGAGAGACAGAGAGACAGAGACAGAGACAGAGAGAGAGACAGAGAGAGAGAGAGAGAGAGAGAGAGAGAGAGAGAGAGAGAGAGAGAGAGAGAGAGAAAGACAGACAGACAGACAGACAGAGAGGTTTGCTGAGCCATGGAACTAGTCAAAAGGTATATGGTATATGCATTACAGGCATCTCAGGTTGACTTAGCTGAGTAAAGTTCCTTTTCCTGAGCTGCCAATCATTTTCCAAACACTAGAGAATTCATCAGACAACAATGAAGTGATATCAGAAGCATAAACCTTTAGTCCTTTGAGCCAATCAAGTCTTGAGGATGATTCCAATACCTTTAAAAGAAAAACTAACCTAAAGTGCATGGAGGCATGGATTTAGAATATTGTTCTTACTACAAAATTTAAACTCTAAGATAAAATTGGGGGGTAACATGCTCATAGTTAACATTAGTCAATTGCCAAATTTCATGTTTGTGAACTTTAGAAAAATGACCTGAAAAAAATAGAAGATTAAAATAATTCTTTTCCTTCCTTCCTTCCTTCCCTCATTTCTTTTTTCTTTCTTTTCTTATTTCTTCTCTCTCTCTCCCTCTCTCTCTCTCTCTCTCTCTCTCTCTCTCTCTCTCTCTCTCTCTCTTTCTCTGTCTCTCTCTTGATGAAGAGTTATTCAGAGCATAAATTGAAGACCTCAACAGAGCAGGATTGAACAGAGTAATTAAATCGGATAGTGGTGGATCATAGAGCATGCCTGAGTAAAATGATAGCAGAATTTTGTTCATTTTTAAAACATTGTCTAGAGTGCTGACATTGTAATTCCTGAAGTTCTGGATTCAAGTGCCACATCAGACAAAGACTGACTGTGTGACACTAGACAAATGACAATCTCTTCATGTTCTAGGCAACTTTCTAAGACTATAAAATGCAGAGAAAGTGCTGACCTGAATCTGTAGAGTTGAAATCACCAGTCTAGTCCCTAATCCCATCTGTAGTTAGAAATACATTCCTACAGGAATTGAAAACAACTTCCTGTCGGTTGGAGAGACTTCAAAGGATTTCCTAAGTTCTAGGATCCTCAAACTTCAACCTGAAACGTACTACTAAGAATACCTTGGTGTTGGCCCAGTCTGCCATGAATGCCAGTATTCACATTCATAGCATTCTTGTGATTTATCTATGATGGAGAAGAGTGAGTGATACTCGAGGTGTTCATCTTATAAACTGTGTACTTTCCTAGGCCTGCATTATTGAACAAGTGTCAATTAAAAGTAGGAAATAGTTATTTGTGGGCAGAGTCAGTAAGAGTACTAAGCCTTTATAAACAACTTCCTGAACCTTCTCCCTCAGTTAAGAAACAAGCCTCCTACATTCTTGATTCATTGCCTTCTCTCAATAGCCCCCCCCCTCAATAGCCATTCTATATGCTAGACAAGCACTTTGTCATCTACAGAACTTATACAAAATATTAGTGACCACTATTACCGATTCTGCTTGGGTTATTCTACACGTAATTTATAAAAGAAGAAACTTACCTTTCCAAAATAGGAGAATATTCATTTGTTCTTTTCCTTTTGAGCTTTCACCAGACCCCCAGAGGGAGTACTATTTTTTTTCTTTCCATAAGACTTGCAAAAATATTTCAAGAAATATTTTGTATACAGCAAGTCTTAAAACAGCAGAATGTAAGGAAGAGAAGCAGTTTCCATGTGGGAAGATTTAGGTAATCCCTCCCAATGGTGCCTTAAAGTCTAGCCCAGTGGGAAAGTGAGCAAAGGCTTCCTTCCAGAAGGCTTCTCTGTATGATTCCTTATCCTATGACTGCCCTAGGATCTGTCAATATGTGGGCTTTCAACAGCCTAGGTTTTCTGCTTCTGAGGTCAGATCCTTGTCCTTGCATGTCCAACTATATAGAGGGGCTATGGATAGAGAGCATGCCTGGAATCAGGAAGACCTGAGACACTAGCTGTGCCACTCAAGGTAAGTCACTTAACCCTGTTTGCCTCAGTTTTCTCATCTGTAAATTGAGCTGGAGAAGAAAATGGCAAACCACTCCACTATTTCTGCCAAGAAAACCCCAAATGACAAAGAGTCAGTCACAGCTGAACAAAACAGCAAGATGAACACATTTAACATTTATCTGTGGTGTAGTGGATGTTGACCTAAAAGTAATGAAGACATGCATTCAAAACTCACCTTGGTGGCATACTGGTTTTGTGATCCTGGACAAGTTGTTTAACCTTTCAGTGTCTATAAGGAATTTATTTATATCAAAATTAAGTTGTTCAAGTTGTTATATTTTATATCCTCTACTTTAGACAGGTATGGAACGAAGTAGTTAAACATATTCCATTTGGGATTTCCCCACAATGAAATTTAGTTTAAAAAAAAGGAGGTATGGGAATTATGGAATTAGAGACTAGAATGGACATCTGCATTAACCCTTTACATGTACACATTTTTTTGTTGCTGTTGAATACTCAATAAAGAAAGAAACAAGCACTTATAAGTACCTACTGTGTGCTAGGGACAGTGCTAAGCACTTCAGGAATTTTAACTTACTTGATTTTCACATCAGTCCTGAGAGATAAGTGTTATTATCCCTATTTTACAGTTGAGAAAACTGAGGCAGACAAAGGTTAAGTGATTTTCACAGGGTCACATGACTAGTATCTGAGGCCAGATTTGAACTGAGCTCTTCCTGATTCCAGAACCAGAACTCTATCCAGTGTATGACCTAAGCTGTCTCTGAGAAACTAACTGATGAATAGGCAAACTTCATTGCTATTATTCTTGGTAACTGTTTTGTATTATTTACATATATTTCAAGGAAAAATATTAATTTAAATAGCAATAATTGAGTGGGGGAATAACATGAATTATATTACAAGGTCTAAAATGGCATTATGTATTTACATATATAGCATGCTCAGATGAGAATAAAAGTAATTATGAACCTTAAATTTCTATTTAAATATTAGCTATTATTATTCTGTATAGTCTATGTTTAATAAAGGTTTATTGATTGCTTAAAGAAAATTTTAAGCCATAAAATTAACATTGATTGATATAATTAATAATAAATAGGAAATGGATGTTAGATTCTTTGTTTTTATTCTGATAGAAAATATGCCCAGGTATAAACGTCAAATCTAACTTCATATCTTTTTTTAAAATTTTTATCTGTTTAATTTTTTTCCAAAATGTTCAGTTAATAGTTGATATTTACAGTCACTCAGTTTAGTTAGAGATGTGATTTTTTTTCAAAAGCCATTGAAATGTTACATAAAGGAACTTTTCATTACACACGTACTAGTATTTTATTCTAATCTGGGAATGGTGATGGATTTTCTTAAAGAATCGACAAGGTATGACCTGTAGAACAACTCTCTATTATAAGCACTATTTAAATAAGGCCTTCTTCCTTCTCAAATTCTACAACAAATAGACAGACACCAGAATATTGATATTAACTGTAATGAATTCCATAAATTACAAGTAAGTGATTGTCCACACAATTTTATTCCTTCTATTCAGAAGAACAATTTTCTGGACTATCAATGCTTTTATCACCATTAGGTATTAGCAAATCTTCTTCAGTGCTTCAGCTGATTGGCTGAAGTTATTCCATCCACAAATGAATCAACTATCCCAACCATGATATAGAAGTAAAAAAGCTTCCCTACCCAGTGTACCCCAGCTGGTTGGCAGTCTGTTCTTTTAGTAGAAACACAAAGTCTTTCCCTCTTAAGTATATTAGAGGGTCTTTGATTTCTCTACTCAGCTAAGTTGATGTGCTTGTAAAGCTTAGTATAGAGAATAGCATACCCTGTTTCTTTATAAGATTACACCCATTACTCTCTCTGTCTCTGTCTCTGTTTCTCTCTCTCTGTCTCACACAGGACCCCAGGCATGTGCACCTTTATGACTGTGTGGTGCTAGTGGACACTTTATGTTAGCTTTTCCTACAAAAGTCATAGGTATTAAGGAAATGAGACCAATATGGAAGTTTGATTTCTATGTGACAATACTGATTTTGCCAGAGTTTGACTAGTGATTTCACAAACTAACTGCATGTTAGGACTGAAAAGCGGCCTTGGGGATCATTATTTGACTTGTCTTATATTGATGGGTCTTATCTACTAAGAACATTATGAAGTCAACTGGAGGGTCAATTAGTTTATTTGCAGTTGAGTGGTATGGAAAATAACTAGAAGGGTTATTTTAGTCCTAAGAGGCACTGTGAAAATCACAGAAGAGGCATAGAAAGCAAAATTTAAAAGTTACTACATAAAGTTTATTTAGAAAAAGGGACCAGAAAACTTGTTTCTTTTCATGTAGGACTTAAACAATATGAATGAACTGTGGGTCAACAATTTAAATATAAATCAGTGCACAGAAAGAAAGCTTATTATACATTATATCATACAGGAAGATTGAATCTTTTTAAATTAAATTTTATGTTTATTTTTAGTTTACATCACTCATTTCCATAAGAT
The DNA here is from genome assembly GCA_028646575.1 of Pseudocheirus occidentalis. Taxonomy (NCBI): domain Eukaryota; kingdom Metazoa; phylum Chordata; class Mammalia; order Diprotodontia; family Pseudocheiridae; genus Pseudocheirus; species Pseudocheirus occidentalis. Next base: position 56,391,186 of record CM053600.1, read on the forward strand.
TTTGAGATACAAATTTTCTCCGTGTCTTTTCCCTGCCCACCAACCCAAAACAGTGATCCCACTGTATCTGCCCTCCCCTAATGGGCTCTCTCCTATATCCTCCCCTGTCCCTCCTCCCACTTTCCAGTAGGGCATGATGGATCTCCATACCCCAAATGCCTGCATATCTTATTTCCCAGTTGTAAGTAATAATACTAATAATAAATAATAATAATAATTCTTTTTAAACATTTGATTTTACAGATTCTTTCCCTTTCTCCCTTGTCACACACCCTTACTGGGAAGATAAGCAATTCAATACAAGTTGTGCATGTGAAAGACTGAGTATATTTCACTGCATCCTATCCTGGCCCCAACTTGTTCTGTTCTCTACTTTTACCCTTTTCCTTTGCAAAAGGGTGTGCTTCTAACTATCCTCCTGCCCTCTGTTATTCCCCCCCCATCCTTTTCCCCCCACCCTCCTGTAGGGCAAGACACCCAATTTAGTGTGTATGTCATTCTCTCCCTAAGCCAAATTCAATGAGGACAAGGTTGACCCATTCCCTTTTGCCTTCCTGTTCTTCACCTTCATTGTAACAGTTATCCCTTATATTATATGAGATAATTTACCCCATTCTGTCTCTCCCAATCACCTCTCATTATATTCCTCTCTCACCTCTCAATTTTACTTTTTGAATATCATCCCTTCCTATTCAGTTGATCCTGTGCCCTGTGTCTATGCATACCTGTACACATATATACACACACTCACATATGTATTCATATGCACATATACCCTCCTATATAGACATATATAGGCATGTACACACATAGATATATACATATATACACACACATACATACATATATGTATATACACATTTATATTCCCTTTGACTGTCCTCATACTGAGAAAAGTTTCATAAGTTACAATTATCATTTTACCATGTAGGCATATAAAGTTCAACTTTGAAAAGTTCCTTATGATTCCTTTTCCCTATTTACTTTTTCATGCTTTTCTTTCATTTTGTATTTGAGTGTCAAATTTTCTATTCAACTCTGTTTTTTTCATCAAGAATGCTTGAAAATCCTCTGTTTCATTGAATGACCACATTTCCCCCGAAACATTATACTCAGTTTTGACGGGTAGGTGATTCATGGTTTTAATTCTCCCTCCTTTTACCTCCAGAATATCATATTCCAAGCCCTTTTATCCCTTAATGTAGAAGCTACTAGAGCCTGTGTTATTCTTATTGTATTTCCACAATATTCAAATTGTTTCTTCTTGGCAGCTTGTAATATTTTCTCCTTGATCTGAGAATTCTGGAACCTGGCTATGATGTTCCAAGGAGGTTTCTTTTTGTTATCTTTTTCAAGAGGCAATTGATGAATTCTTTTAATTTCTATTTTGCCCTCTGGTTCTCAAATATCAGGGCAATTTTCCTTAAGAATTTTTTGAAGGATGCTTTCTAGGTTCTTTTTTTGATCAAGGCTTTCAGGTAGTCCAATGATTTTTAAATTATTTCTCCTAAATCTATTTTCCAGGTCAGTGGTTTCTACAATGAGATATTTCACACCATTTTATTATTTTTCCATTTGTTTGGATCTGTATCCAAATGTTACTAGTATCTTGATTTCTCATAAAGTCATTACCTTCCATTTGCTTGAATCTAATTCTGAAGGAATTATTCCCTTCAGTGAGCTTTTTAAATACTTTTTCCATTTGGCAAATTCAGCTTTTTAAGGCATTCATCAGTTTTTTGGACCTCTTTTGCTATTTGAGTTAATCTATTTTTTAAGGTGTTATTTTCTTCAGTCAGGTTGTTGACTCTTTTTTCATGATTTTCTTACATCATTCTCATTTCTCTTCTCATTTTTTTCTCCTCTTCTCTTACTTGATTTTCAAAATCCTTCTTGAGCTCCTCTATGGCCTGCAATCAGTTCACATTTTTCTTAGAAGCTTTTGGTGCAGGAGTTCTGACTTCTTTGTCTTCCTCCTATTCCATGCTTTGATCCTTTTTATCCCCAAAAAAGTAATCTAAATTTGGATGGCTGAGTTTGCTTTGCTTCCTTTGCTTGCTCATGTTGCCACTCAATTACTTGAGTTTTGAGCTCTTTGCCACAGTAGAACTCTGCTTCCAGAGGGGAGAATTATGTCGATAAATTGCTGGGGGTTTTGTGGCTGCCAGAGATATTAGGAGGGCCCTGTTTCTGCTGCCCCCAAAAACTCTAGCTCACTGGTCACACACCTCAGTACCACCACCCAAGACCACCATCCAAATCCAAGCATGTTAAAGCAAGAGTGATTACCCTCTGAATGTTCTCTTGCCCTCCTAAAATCTGTAGGCCAGTAGTTCTGAAGCAGCCATGTGGAGGTGGCTGCAGGGTCACCAGACCTCCACCACTTCTAGCTCCAGGAACAGGTGGTGGATCCACTCCTCTGTCCACCCCCAGTTCCAACAGAGTTCCACTGAGCTCACATTTTTTCTTTGACATTTATGGGTTGATAATTCTGAAAACTGCCACAGCTGCTGGTGATCTACTCTCCCGAAATCAGCTGCATCCCCTGGTCGGGGCCACCCTGGGCCAAAACTGTTGGCCTAGGGGTTAGGCTATGGGCTAGGCTCCCAGCATGTTTTGATGAACCCTTCCTGTCAGCCTGCCAGGCTGCCTTCAGTGGGAGATTTGTTGCTCTCTGTCACTTTGTGGGTTCTGCATCTCTAAAATTTGTTTAGAGTCATGTTTTATAGGTATTTCAGGTGGTTATGGTGGGGGAGTTTTCCTGCTTCTATGCTGCCCTCTTGGCTTCACAAAAAAAGATCTAATCTTAAAAATGTTGAACCTGTGGCAAGTTAAAAGATTGACCACTTTTAACAACGTGCAATTTGTATGTGGGAGATTTCATATTTTTGTTAGCTAAAAGACTACTATATCTGTCACGGAAAAGGGATATGCCTATATTATAGACTAAATTAGGCTAAAAGTGCTAATGATTATTTCTGTACAACATCTCTAATATAGAGCCCCTTCTTTCCTCTGGTGCTGATACCATCCTAATGTAGGCCCTTATCGCCTCAAGCTTGGACCACTGCAATAGTCTCCTGCTTGACTTTCCTGCCTCAAATTTCTCTTCTCTCAAGTCTAGTCTCCACCCAGATTTGAAAATGATCTATAGGGCTAGATGAACATGTCACCTCCTCATTGAGTAGACTCCAACAGTTCCCTTGTGACTTCCAGAATCAAATATAAAATGTTCAATTTGGTTTTCAAATCCCTTCATAAATTAGACTTTGCCGACCTTTCCAGTCTTCTTACACCATGCCCCTCTCACATGCCCTCTGTGATCCAGTGACACTGACCTCCCTGATATTCCTCACACAAGACAGTTTATGTACTGGACATTTTCACTGGCTGTCCATCCAAGGAAAAGGAATAGTCACCCTCTTCAATTTATCTCTTTGCTTCACTTGATTTCTTCAAATCTCAGCTAAAATGCCACCTTTCACAAGAAGCCTTTCCTGATTCCCCTTAAGGCTAGTGATTTCCCCTGGTGATTAGCTTCAATTTATCTTGTATATATCATGTTTGTACATGGTCATTTGCATGCTTCCTCTCCCATTAAAATGTGAGTACCCTGAGTATAGGAATTATATTTGCCTTTCTTTGTATCCCCAGCACTGAGCACATTTTAACCACTTAATGAATGTGATCTAACTTGTTTACAAGACTCTTGAGCCCTTAGTAGCTCTATTCCTTAGTTTCCTGGTTATAGAAGGCACTTCCCAATACAGCTCCAATGAATTTTTACTTGGGCTCTCCTGAATTCTGAATTGACAGTTCAGTTACTTCCTTTGTTCTTCATGTGCTCTGACCCTTCTGGAAGTGCTAGGAGGATCTGGCTCTAATTAGTTTGAGAATCTGATGTGGATAATTTTAATAACCTTGTAGTACTGAAACCAGGGGAAAAAAGGGGAACTGAAGTCAACTGGTGAAAGTGAGGTGGCAAATTAAGGGATCTATACAGAATATGGTGAGCTGATGCAAGCAGGGGACACACTTACTGGCCTTAAAAGATAGATGAAGCAAACAATAAAAAGTCACTGTGAACTTACACAAATGAAGTCAAGATGGGTTTATTAAGATAATAGCAATGTTTCCCATAGCTCTGAAGGAATGTGTGGAGTTAGTTCATATCTACCATTAAAATGATTAGTGTCTCCAAGCAAAGCAACTTGTTACCATTCCAATTGCAAATTATTTCCATAAGTCACAGAATATCTTCCATTATCATTAAAGACAAATGGTAAAATGAAAAAAGACTGAGGTATTCATGTTAAAATCTGATGCACGTAGTATTATTGTCAATTCATTTTTGTGATTTCAAACTATCGCTCTACTTTGTTTATTTCCCCTTTATGAATTCCACTTTTGTTCATGCTCCTTTCCTAGCTTAAAACACCCATCCCTTTCTCTCTAAATCCTATTCCTATTTAAAGTTTAATTCAAGAGTTTCCTTTTCCAAGAAAATTTCCCCCTTGATATACTTTTTAACTTCCTTCTCTAAACTTTTTTGTTACATCATTTAACACTGTATCATAGATTGTCTTGTTTTACTCTAAAATTATTTAACTTCAATTAATTATAATTTCAATTTAATATAATATTTGTTAAATATTTTCTGTCTACAGCAGTGGTTCTCAATCTTCCTAATGCGACCCTTTAATACTTGTATGTGGGTGTATTGGAATGTGGGCAGACCCACCTGGAGGATAGAGGAGCAGTGTCTCCATTCCTAAGGCCATCAGAAATATGTGTTTTCTGATGGTCCTAGGTGACCCCTATGACCACTGTGAAAGGGTTGTTGGACCCCCAAAGGGGTCACGGCCCACAGGTTGAGAACCACAGATCTATGGCAATATGCTGGATACTGAGGATAGAAAGATAAATAATTTCTACAAGTGAAAGCTTGCTTCTTTGAATGCTTTTTTGTATCATGTTATTAAATTTAATTTTAATTTTTTATTAAATAGTATAGTTGTTTATAATGTTTGATATTTATAGTGGGCAAACTAACCTCAATGAAAACAAGACTTCCCTTAGCTCAGGCTGAAGTAGAGGCAAGCTGATTAGAGAATCTGAAATATCCATACACTCGACTACTTATAAATCTGGTGAAAGACTCAATAAGGAAGTGATCTTGTAACGGTGAGTGGTGGAAGTTGTATTTGTACAAATATTCATCTGTTCTATATATTGTACTTAACCAGGTCCTCACCTGGCTAAATATTATTTTTATGACACCTTTTACTCCCATTCTTTTTTGAAGTTCTGCATTATTTATATGTTGCAGAGCTTGCTTGCCTCCATCCTTGATGCTTTTTATTGCCTTACATTTTCTGTTTCTGGGAAAATGTTGTATTCAATGCCTCACTACCATATAACAACACCGGGAGAATATTAGACTAGCTAAAAAGATGGGCTAGACAAATTGTGGTGGTTTCCACCTATAATCTCTGCTACTAGGGGAAGCTGAGGCTGGTAAATTGCTTTGAGTCTGAGGGTTGTGAGCTATAATAGCTGATAAGGGTGTCCATTCTTAGTCTAGAGTCAATATGTTAAGCCCCTTAGAGCAGAGGATTACTAGAGTGATTAAGGAGGGAAAAACTGGCCCAGGTCAGAAAAACAGGGTAGGTTAAATTTTTCATAGTAATCAGAATTAGGATCAGGCTTCTGAGTGGCCATCTTCTAATCAGGTCAAAATAGTGAGAGTCATTGAATTTGTAAGGATAGGGTTGTAGTGAGCTTGTAAAAGGAGATGGTCAGACACAACTGACTGAGCAGCTGTGGATGAATGGGTAATGATCTGAATCACTGGAAAGAACTTCCCAATTCAATTAAATCACATATCCATTTGAGTATCTGAGTTAGAAATTATTGACTATAAGAGTTAATTCTTTCTAAACTAGCCATCTTGAAAAATAAATTAGTTTGAACCATGAATAGTTTTAACTGTATGACTCCTCTGTGTTTTCTCATTTAGACTCTTTTATTTACAAAGTTATTACTTACTCAAGAAAAAGTTTGAATTTTAACTACTAACAAAGCAACAGGTGAAACTTTACAAATAAGATTAAGATTGAATTATCCTAGAGAGAATTCTAGAACACATAATTAGTTTGATCAGCATAAAGTAAACTTTGAAACCGCTTACATAAAACCTGCAGCAGAATTACCTTGACTTTTAAACTGAGATTGTTTTATAGCCAGAATCTCGTCTCTATGTTTTGTTTTGTTTTTTAATGATAGCATTCTTTTTGTGGGGCAGCTAGGTAGCACAGTGGATAGAGTTCCTGGTCTAGACTCAAGAAGACTCACTTTTCTGAGTTCAAATCTGGCCTCAGTCACTTAATAGCTGTGTGATCCATGGCAAGTCACTTAACATATTTGCCTCACTTTCCTCATCTATAAAAGTAGTAGGAGAAGGAAATGGCAAACTATTCCAGGCTCTTTGCCAAGAAAATCCCACAATGTGTCACAAAGAGTCAAGAATAACATTCTTTTTTGTCTCCCAAATTAACAAAAACAGATTAGCAATACTAATTGACATATTTTTCATCTTTCATGTTACTGGATAGCTATTTTGAGGAAGGATGTGAATAAATAAGATATGAGTAAATTAATTGTAAATCGCTAAAGTCTCCATTTTGGTTATGATCTTGTGATCTCTCCAAGATCCAGTAGTCTATGAATCTATGAAGTCCTTCCCTCTGTCCTTATTTTCTTTTATTGGTTGACAATTTTGACACTGTTGACTAATCTTTCCCTTCCCTTGAAACTGTAGGAAAAGTACATGTTTGCTGTTTCATCACTCTGAATTGAAGAATAACAAAATATGAGTCAGAAGGGCACTCAGCAGCCATCTAGACCAATCTACATATAAAAGGAATTTCCACTATGACATCTGACAAATGGCCAAGATCCTGCTTCCTTAGTTCCTCCTCTTCTTCTTGACCACTAAATATGTGTTGCCCAAGTATGCTGCTCAGTCTTTTTCCCCCTTACACATTTACCCTCATTTCTTCCACAACTCCAACTATTGCTTCTATGTAAGTGATTTTCAAGACTATAATTAGAACCCACCCCTTTCCCAACTCTGCATCTCCAACTGCTTTGTCGAAATCATTATATCCCTTAAATTAATTCCTTTTCTTGATGTTCTATTATTATGTACTATTATTGTTAATACCATTTCACCCCCAGATCCAATCTTCAATCTTAAATATTTCCCCCAAGTAAAATTTGCCTAATATTCTCTTTTCCCTTCTGCTATTGACATTCAACTGGAACAGCTAGGTGGCACAATGAAGTGTCAGACGGCTTTCTGAATTCAAATCTGTCCTCAGACAGTTTATAACTGTGTGACACTGGGCAAGTCACTTAACCCTGTTTGCTTCAGTTTCCTTATCTGTACAATGAGCTGGAGAAGGAAATGGCCAACTCCAGGATCTTTGCCAAGAAAACTTCAAATAGGATCACAAAGAGTCAGACACAACTGACAATGAACAACATTGACATGAAATTTGTTGTTAAATTTCTTTATAGTATTCATTTGCATTTATCTTTTATAGCCATTTCTTAGTTTGATTTCTAATTCTCACTGCCATCACCTTAGAGTAATGGGTTTATTGGATAATTTATTGAGCATAGGTAAGTATGGGAAGATAATCAACCACCAAGATGGGCAACCAGGGACAAGCAGAAAGAATACACTTGCAGGAAACCAGAACTACTAAAACATTAAAACACAAAACTTCCACTTTTTCCAAGCATTTGCCATAAAGAGTTCTGAAAAATCTTAAAAGATGATATAAATGTGAAGTATTTTATCATTATTATGAATAGCAGTCAGTAATGACAATCTATCTTTCTAAGACTCATGTGGGATTTCTTTTTTTTATTGGGATTTGTATATCTATTATTGGTAATACCATTATATAGTTTCTTACTCCTACTCACAAGGATTAAAGCTTCAGAACAAAGATGTGCTTATGGGTCATTAGAGGAACTAGAAAGTATATGCATGTGTATATGTTTTTTCCCAAGCTTCTTCAGATGTTCTCTATATAGTTTCTATTCTTTATATATTCTGGGGGCTCTATTTTCATCCCTGGATTGTGTACACATAACACTGGCATTTTTAGAAGCAGTTTATGAGTACAAAATCTATTCCCTGTGCCCTCATCAATTTGAAATTACCATTTTAAGGCTGATTAAATAAGGATTAGTGCCAATGTTCTACTTATTAGTCTGTGTCTTCAACTGGAACTGATGATATAGTATTTGTCAATAACTAGTTCACAGCCTTAAATTCCACCAAATAAAACCTTTGCATCAGAGTCCATCTGTCTGAGGATTTTGAAGCAAGAGCCCATGAAGAAGAAAACCATCTATTATATGATGATACAAGCTTAAAGTGGCATGTATCACAGCTGTTTGATTACTACAGGGAAGATGACTTGCATTCCCCCCTTTATAGTCCTCCATCAGAATCTAGCAGTGATGGATTGAATTTCCTTTGCCTTAGTACGATGATAGATTGCTTTAGTAGGATATATAAGGATGGTGGAATCTGGGCAGAAATTAATTAACATAATGAAGAAAAGATGCTAGCACACTGATTTTTTTAATATTTGAGACTGATTCAAAGAAGCAGCTTTTCAAAGAAGTAGAAGCTTTTAAATTTTCAAAAAGCATAAAGGTTAAAACAATAATCAGGGTGAGATGCATATTAATATTTTGTCCCATTACTGTTAATAATTTTCAGAATCAAATTTTGGATTCATTTCAAATATAAGTCTACTTATACTATAGATCTAGAAGAGTGGTTCTCAACCTTCCTAATGCAGCGAACCTTTAATGCTCATATGTGGGTGTATCTGCATGTTGGCGGACCAGCCTGGAGACAGAGAGAGAAGCGATGTCTCAGTTGCTAAGACCATTGGAAATATGTGTTTTCCAATGGTCTTAGGCAATCCCGTTTGACCCCCAAAGGGGTCACGACCCACAGTTTGAGAACCACTGATTTAGAATTAACCAGTTATGGAATAACAAGAATAATAGCATACGATCCATGGAGTAGAGTTTAGTACTGGTTTCTTTAGGAAGGGTCTTGGGTGAAAGAGAAGACAATAAAATGCAATACAGAGTACTAGATCTTAAGTCAAGAACATAGGCTGAAACACTAGCTATGCCATCTCTTACAAGCTGCTCAACTAAGTCATAAGTTCCTTGGCTGGAAAATGGGGGTAATGATATTTGTACTATATACTTCATAGGGTTACTATGAGAAAAGTACTTTATAAGCCTTAGAGTACTATATAAATGCATAGCATCAATGGAAATAATACTATGATCTGATTTATCACTAAATATTTCATTTTAAGGTATAATAGATTCTTTATGTTGCAGAATAATAGGGAAATAGATTTCCAATTTACACTCTTTTACCACTGTGGATTCTCTGATTCTGAAGGAGAAAGATAAATAGGTCATTGAAAATATCCCTAAATTTTAAGATTTTCTTTAAAATTTTATGAAGAGATGTTTTCAATGACCACAGAAATTGATGAATTAGTTGAATTTTATATTTTAAAAAGCCAAAATTAAAATATTTTATTTTTAAATGATGTAGTTTTAGATTAGAAAATACCATCAAATACTACTTCGTAACATCTAAGATTCTGCAAAGTGTATTAGCAGAAAGAATACTGAGCAATGGACCAAGAGAGTTCTAGTATTCATTTTACTTCTATTTAACATGTCAGATTAGCTATGATATTTCATCTGGACTTCAGTTTTCTTATCCTTAAAATTAGGGGATTAGACCTGGTGACCATTATTTTTCTACCCTAAGATTCTACAATGCTAATTTGAATTTGTTTAAAAAAAATGTTCTAGGAGAGTTTGTGGTAGGAGACTTAAAAACATCTTTTAAATACTTCTCTTGAAATTCAACTACTTGAAGTCAGAAGGAAGAGGGAACCAACCCATAACAGCAAAAAGAAAAATCCCCAAGGTACTATAACAACTAAAATTGATCAGAGTAGGAAAAAATGGTGCTGAGCAAATGGAAAGACAAAATAACGAAGCACAGTAAACAGTGCTATTTTTTTAAACTATACCTCACTAAAAATAGTTTAGCTTAGTAGGAGAAAGTGAGTTTCTGAGGGAATTATCCATGACAGCTGATAAGAGACTTAGGAGCTGACAGATGAGTTTGTACTTGGAATTATGAAAAACAAAGGCTTATAAGGTGAATACTGGCCAGTTGAAAACTCTTTGTTCACCAAGTTGATGAAGTAGCTGAAAGCAAACTGAATTACTTGGATTATAAACAATGAACCAAATATTTCTAACAAGAAGGAAATGTCTGCACATTAATCTGAAGAGAGAGATGTAAACCAAAGGAATGAATTTATCAAGATTTATTAAGGTTAGAACATTTAAAATCAGTCATCAGTTGTCTCTAAAACTTTGTTTTTAGAAGTACTCTGATTTTAAAGATTTGATATTAACCTGCCCAGATCCTTTCGGACACACACACACACACACACACATGCACACGCACACCTACACAAGTATGTGTATGTATACATGTGCGTGTGTGTATATATGTGTGTGTATATTTATATATAATAGAAATATACATGAAAACATTAACTTATTAAAGTTCTCCCTTCCCCTTTTTGTTCTTTTTGAAATATGACATACTTTCCTAGCTAAGAAAGGAAAGGAAAAAGAGATTGTTTGACAATGGCTTAGATCAGGAGAGGGATGAACTCATTATCTCTTCTTTCTCTGCCATGACCAAAGTGTCTTTGAGTACATCAGCACTCCTCATATTTGCCTAGCTATTGCATCCTCTGGGCTGGAAACAATATGCTATGACACCTTTAGAAAGACTATAGATTTCTACTAAATTTAATATATGCTTCAAAAATATGTAATGTGTGTATTAATATAGTTGTACAGCTACAACTATATTAATACTTCTTTATCCTGACCAATGTCTTGTCTCTAGACTCAGACCACTGGAGGAGACAGTGAAGCTGATGAGTTTACACAGCCATGACTCACTTAAATCCAATTCACTTGTAAGTCGAGACCGCTCTCCTGATGTCATTGATCTTCTTCAAGAAAAATGAAAGATAAAAAACAATCTGTGAGTAGTAATAGCTGCCCCACTGTAGATCCAACTGGCCAGTTCCAGTTGGGAAATGGTCCTTCCTTCCTTCCTTCCTTCCTTCCTTCCTTCCTTCCTTCCTTCCTTCCTTCCTTCCTTTTTTCCTTCCTTCCTTCCTTCCTTCCTTCCTTCCTTCCTTCCTTCCTTCCTTCCTTCCTTCCTTCCTTCCTTCCATTCCTCCCTCCCTCCTTCCCCTCCTTCATACCCTTACATGTGATCTGCCCAAAGGAATATAGATTTGGGTTGGTGAAAGCTTATAAGATAGGGCTCGATTTTTTCTTTCTCTTCTCTACTCATTTATTCTATCATTAAAAACATAATGGAACAATTAACTCTTTTGTTCCATGTTAGTTTCATTTATAATTTCTTGAAACAGAGCTCTACAAAACCAGGTAAAAATAAAGCCCATTGTGATTCAAATAGTGCAACTATAGAGCATAGCTTAAATTCAAATCACTTTGGCTTTCAGTAACTGGATAGTAATAGGTCCCAGCCAAGCTTCACTAGGTCCTTGTTTGGGTTTTGATGCCTCAGATTGGGTATAAATAACCACTGTTTGGGTTCTGTCCAAAAACCCTGAGGGTCTTCCCCTCCCAGGTTGTTGTTGTTGTTGTTTTTTTTTTTGAGTAAGCAGACTAGACCCTCTTTTGCTTCATTTCTTACCTAGCCTTAAGTCACTGAATGCGTGTTTTCTCAGAAAAAAAATAAGACCTGGGAAAGACCTTTTCTGAAAAAAGTCAAGGTCTCCTATTTCATCTGAGTTTATCTCTAGTCTTACTGATCAAGGTCTTGCCACTGTACTCAAATGACCTGGAGGAGAGAGTGAGGCTCATGCTTTTATACCACCTGGCCCATCTTCAATCCAGTTAATTTGCAAATCAAGACCACCCTCCTGAGGTCATTGACCCTCTTCAGGAATCAGGGACTAACAGCAACAACAAAACAGATACATGCACACACATACATACCATACACGCATGCATTATATAACCACGTTATGATATGTATATACACATACGCACATGCAAATAGATATGCACATGTATATATGCATATATACATACATGCATGCATGCAAACACACACAGGCACAAGAGGTTTATCTGATCTCATGTGGTGTCAGTAGTAACTATTCAATGGCCAAGGTCCTAAAATCTTTTCAAGTTCAATCAAGGTTTTATTCAAACACTGTTGTGGGTTGTAAGAAAACTTCTTCATATCTCCCTACATTCTTGTAATTAAAGTCTGGACTCTGTGACTTTATCTTCTGAAGTGGAGGGCAACTGTCTTACAGAGTTTATAATCTCTAATTCTTTTGTATGCGATTGCATCAACTGATGTGGAAAAAGAAACCTCCCTTGCACTCACTAAAACGTTTTAGGAAACTGAGATAGTTAGAGGAATGGCAAAAGCTTTGTAATAAATGTTCCAGAGAACTTTATCACGAATTTCTGTGAAACTCTAGATGACTCATACTGCTCTTGGGAATGAGAATTACTGAACTATTGAAAAGTGATGAGAATGGTGTTCACTTAGGAACACTTCTTTGTCCCCTTTTATATTGAAAATATAAAGAATTGTAGGAAAGAGTAAATATTACATAACCTCAGAGTTAAAATTTGGCATAGCTTGAAATACGAGATGTGAAAATTTGGAGACATTTCAATTCCAAATATTCATATGGAATATCTGTGCCTGTCCTGTGGCAGAACCTTCCAAATTTGTATTGGTCTGATCAGTCGCAGTCAGACACACTCTACCTTGACCTGCCATAGTGAAGTCATTTTTGTCTTCTTTAAACACGGACAACAACTAAGCGAAGACTATTTGGAATAGACATAAGTGAGGAAGATGCATATAAATTTTTTATTTGTGGAAACTTGAACTAATATGTCAAACTGGCAAGTTCTGAATTCTGTATAAAATAATGGGAAAAGATGTTTGGATCAAAAGAAGAAAGAAGCCAAACTAAAATCATCAATGTTTTCCCAAGCATTCTATTTAAAAACCAGAACCAAGAAAATGAGGCTTAGTTTTAATGGATTTCATAATAATACTTCAGTCATATTTGGTTGTATTGGAGGATCTTTCCTTGGGGATAATGAGGTTGAGAATGTTCAAGAAGTGAATGCTATCACAAATTTTCCTGATAAACCTTGATGAATGGGATAATGATAGCAAAATTGTCTGTCATATATTAGTCATCTTTTGGTATGCTTAATGAATAAGATCTATACGTGAGACCTTTGTAATTCTAATTCTTTGGCTTACACTATTAGGCTCACTGCTTGAGACATAATTTCTGTGTAAGGTTGCCTTTTTATTAAAAAAAGGAAATATAAGTGAAAGCACTTCCAATAGCAAAACAAACAGAAAATAGCACATATCTCCAGTTGTTCTAGTTGTTAGCTAGCTGTATATTTTGGATATTATTACTGGGTTTGCAAGAATAGATGAAGAAATCAAGTAATCAATTTTGAGTCCATCTTTCACCTCAATATTTTGTTCTGAAATAATAAGAATATGATAGGATTGGTTATACTACACTATTGAATCATTAAGTAAAAACCAGTTCATTTAAAACCTTTTTGTCTTAAATTATGTTTCCTTGTGTAATTTGTCACAAAATTTTATAATAGTAATCATGATAATTAAGTTCTGAGGCAGGGTTCTAACAGCAGGGAGCAGCAGAACATAAATTAAAAGGTTTCTAAGTAACCAGGTTTTATTTAAATCCACAACTGTACCACCTAAAACAAATTTACCTTTGTAGCCTCAACAGATTTACGCTGTTAAACTCTAATGAAAAATCAGAATTGAAAGCTTTTAATCATAATTGTTTTTAATTCTAAGTGAAAGTCTGAATTACTACAATAGTTGTTAAAAATATGTATTTGAAGTTGTTTCTAGCTGACAGTTTTAATTTGACTTGTTTCATATTTATTGTGAATGTTTTACTACTTCAGCTTACAATGCATCAATTTTTACTTGTATTTTTGTTTAAACAACTGTATTACACAAATAAGACTTTGTGAATAACAACCAAAGAAAACAAAAAAGAAAAAGGCATAATTTATGAGCAAGTAAGGGGAAAGATGAATGGGATTATCAGGATTAAGATGTATTAAATAGGAAGGAAGGAAGGAAGGAAGGAAGGAAGGAAGGAAGGAAATAAGTAAAAGGAAAGAAGGATGGAATTGAAAGAAAAAAGAGAGAGAGGATGAGGGGGAAGAAGGAAGAGAGAGGAGGAGGAAGGAAGGAAGAGAGAAGTTATGGGAGACAAGGAGGAATGAGACAGATTTTAGAAGTTGGGGGTGGGGAAACTCTACCTTCTTGGTACCACTCTCAGTCCAGCAACAATCCAAGGATGTTTCCTTGGATTGCAGCCTATCTATGATTTAGAATACTGATTAAATTCCCGGGATTTAGGAGAGAGACACTGAAGTTAAGTGACATGCCCAAGGTCACATAGCTAATATCTTTGGAGAGATATGAGCCTAGCCTAGGTCTTTCTGATTCTAAACCCATGACTCTATCTGCAATATTGCAATTCCTTTACAGACCATAAAGAAAATTCATTATCTTAAAGGACAGAATATTAAAAGATGAGTTAATAGCTATGTCTGAATATATTCTAAATTCAAATGCAGGGGATAGTATGTTAATATGACAGGAGAGAATATAAACAAGATGGAAGAGGGGGAGACAGTAGAAGCAAATTCAGTAAAGTTGACAGAACAATGGTACAAAGTTGAACAATGTCATCTAGCTGCAGAGCACTGGAAAAAGACAAGTCTAGCAAGTTTATTGTCCAACTAGGACTTGTTTTATTTTATTTTATTGCCTTTTTTTTGAGGGGAGAAGGGAGGGAAATTGGGGATTAAGTGACTTGCCCAAGGTCACACTGCTAGTAAGTGATCAGTGTGTAAGGCTACATTTGAACTCAGATCCTCCTGATTCCAGGACCAGTGTTCTATTCACTGAACCACCCAGCTGTAGGACTTGTTTCAAGCCCAATGAGACTTGTTTTAAACAATTGTACCTCCAAATAAAGAGAATGAATGAAAAATAACACATAGTAAGGAAAGGGCTTCTGTTTCCATACTAATGTTTTCAACCACCTTAGATTACTAGAAACAGCATTATAGACAAAGTATATAAAACATGCTTGCCCGATTTATTCATTTATCTATGAAACAGAATGCAAATCCATATTAGATATAAGAGATAGCACAAGCAATATTTTTTACCTAAAGTATATAGCCAGGTCCTAATTAGTTCAAGTATCACCTGAAGAGGTTGCATGCATTTGAATTCACATATTTGAGATTATGATTTTGAAAAATAATCATTTGCTCTAGCCCAATGGAAATATACAAAGTAAATGTAAATAAAACGATCACTTGGGGGAATTCATTTTTCACATAAATGGGGCCCTAACTTTACAGAGTGGATAGGGTCCTTACTCTGTTTACAGCTAGGAAGTGTTGGGTTCACATTTTGCCTTTGACACGTCTTCCCTAGATTGTCCTGTGTCTACCACATATTATCTATGTGTTCAGTGTTGAGTCACTTGATCTCTCAGTGCCATAAGCCATTCTCTAAGACTACAAGTTGCAAAGGGGGTGTTGATATATATTGGTAGAGGAAACAACTTACTAGGAACTCCTTACTCCAGTGATAGCACAGGTATAAAAAGTCTGGTAAAGAACAGAAGAAAACAAACAAAAAAAATTCCTCACCCTTATAAAGCTTCCCATTTTACAAAGTGCTTTCACTAAGATAACCTTTGGAGTACAGAGCACAGTAATTGCTATCCCCAATTTTCCTGATGAAAACTGTAAGTCTCATAGCAGTCAAGTACCCCACTTAGGATCACACAGACAGTGTGTGGACATCCTATTTTATCACTCTTACTTAAACTTCTATGGCTAATAAGTTCCTGAAATGACTGTTTTGAAAACTTCATAAATGAGACATACAAAAATAAATGATATTTCAAGGAAAGGATCATCATAATTAGTTTCAGTGGTTGATTGTAGACAGATGATTTGGGCAGTTTAATTCTATGATTCAAGAATTATAGAATTGTAGACAGTCAGAAGGAGACAAGAAGGCTTATCTATTCCAAATCCCTAATTTTATAGAGTCCAAGGTCATACAGGCCAGAAAGTGGCAGAATTAGGATTAGAACTCTAAATCTATTATTTTTTCCACTGTATGATGTGGCCAAATTATGTCATCATTCCTAAAAAATTGCTTTAGCTTTTATTCACTTAAAATTTGATGACTTTATGCATTATTATAATTCCAAATAATATTTAAAACTTTTCATAACTGCTGAAGCAATTAACATAAACAATTCCAAGAACTTTAATTAAAACTCAGATGACAGTAGAGAAGTTATATATGACGTAAAGGAAAAAGTATTTGATTTTCTTTTAATATAGATCATCACATTTTTATCAAAGAATAAAGCCAAATAAAGATAAAACTAAAAGAATACAAAGTATAAAACAAAACTGATTCTCCTTGCTATTTTAAAATGTTTTATGATACTTACAATATTATATGCAAATTAATATATAATTTTGACAGAAACTGTCTTTCATTTTGTTTCAAAATAGTTGTTCTTAGCATTTTGATTGAGTACCTGCTACACTGTCTGTTTCACCAGTTGAAACTAATAATTATTTTTTAAAGCATTGCTATCTAGCTACTATAGGTATGACAACATTTTAATTGAAGTAATAATTTGTTTTTCACTGTCAAGCAGTCTCTTGAGAGTTAGTAACTAAAGAATAAAAAAAGAATGCTGCACAAATATGCAACAGAACAAATAGAAGTGACTTAGAATTAAGACAAGAGAGGTATATATGGAAAATCTAGAAGAAATTCATAATTAACAGAACAAATTAACATAATTTGTTATTACAAAGACCAGAATATGAGAAGACTTTGAAGGACAAAACTGTGTCAATTGATGAATCTCTTTTGCACATAACAGAGATTGTAGGAGGAATATTTTATTTCAAAGTAAAATTATAATATGTCTAATTATTGTTATTTAAAGTGTATGTCCATATATAAAATAAATTATAGTGAAATTATTTTTAAAATCATAAAAATAAAGTTCTTGGGTCAATTGACTCAAGTGACAAGTGTGGTCCTTTTAGTGTTAATTACAAACATGCATGTAACAAATCAGTTGAATAAAGTATCAATCAACAAGCTTTTATTAACATCTACAATCTGCCAGCCATTGTGTTTGGTTCTGGGGAGGCAAAAACAAGTGAAAAAATATACTGTCTCAAGAAGCTTACATTTGATTGGGGGAAGAATGCTCATATACAGTTAAGTACAAAATAGACATAAAATTATTTTTTTGGTGGGGAGGGTACTAGCAGTTAGGGGAGTTAGGCAGCATTTGAGCTGTCTTAAGAAAGCAAGGGATTCTAACAAGTAAGATAATTTTAACAAGAAGATAATTCCAGGCAAAGAGTGGGGTGGCAAGTGCAAAAGCATGGAGAAAGGAAAAGACTTCACATATATGGAGCAGTAAAGGCCAATTTTGCTATAACAGAGGAAATGTGGAGGTAAATAATGTAAAATAAGGTTGAAAAGATAGCCTGAGGAAAGGTTGTAAAGGACTACCAATAGTTATTTACATTTAAAGCTGGAACTATATGTAAAAAGCCATTGGACTTTAATGAGGAAGAGAGATTTATGGTTGAAAATCACTGGCATTTCTGGAAAGAATAGACTGGAGTGTGGAGAGTCATGGAGCTGGGGAGAAAGTTATTGCAGTATTCTAGGAAAGAGGTGATAGGGTTTGACCTAGAGTGGTGGTTGTTTGGTTGGATAGAAGGCTACTGATGCGATCAATATCATATAGTACACATGAGATTTGGCAACTGATCAGATGTAAGATGAGTGAAAGTGAAAATTCCAGTGTCATTATTACTTGAAGGAATGCTTGAAGACCCATGAAGAAGCAGATTGAAGAATAAATTTCCTTCAATTATTCTAATGATTAAGGTTATTTGGATGTTTTTTCAAGCATTGGATATTATGAAGTCCTTTAAATATGTTCTTGTCCTAATATTTTGAGTTCTTCCAAAAAAAGGTATGATTCCCTCACATTCCCTTCCTCCCTACCTCCACTAACAAAGCAACATGTAACATTTGACAAGCATCAGATGAAATGATTCAGATCAATGAATACAGAATATTATATCAGCACAATATTTGACTTATCATTTCTGCAATGTTGTAAAAGAGTCAGTTTAGATTAGAGCCCTGCAACTAGGAATACCTGTGCTCACATCCTGATGACTACTGACTGTGTGACCGTTGAAAATCACTGATCTTTTGGTTGTTCTGGGCAACTCTCTCAGACTAGCAGGTATCGAGACCGTATAAATCTGGTTTAGTTGCTAGTGGGTTTTTTTTCACCTCACTTTCCTATTCAAATGAACTCAGAAGTCCATTTCTCAAGTTTGTTTCCTATCTCTTTCTATTGTCCGTATTTATACACGGACATAGCAAAAACATTGATTATTTTAATAAATCTGGCACCTCGAAATTTTGATTAATGTTATGGATGAGTGGCTTTTTTCTTCTGGAACTTTAAATTTTTGAACTATTCCAAATATTTGCACAATTGTTGCTAGTATTCCAGATACTCAGGTTATGTGGATTACTCTCTAAAAATCATTCACACCCATGCAGACATATGATTGATTTATTTTTTTCTTTACTGTATTGTTCTCACAATTGCCTATCTCTACCCTCTCAATTCATAGTTACCTATACAGAGACTCTATTTATAAGAGGGAGCACATTTTCCTATTTCCATCCCCAACACAGGGGCTGGACCAATCATAATTTTAATAATTCTTTAATTCTAGCATGGCTTACTTAGGATATTTAGTGCCTTTTCTCTAATGCATAAAGACGTAATAGCCATTACAGAAATTTGGGCTTTTGGAACTTTCCTTAACTCTCACTCTTATTCATATAAATATCTCTAATTGTTATTATGTAGATCATATGCACAAATACACTTGTTATCATATGTGTCTTGCTCCTTCAATAATTTGTCTTAACAAGAAGTCTTCATAATTGATGTAATAAAAAGACCCCTATGTACCGAACTCTATTCTGATAAACCTTTGTATTGCATAGTATATGAATAGGGTTTCTATGAGAATACTTTGATGTTAGTAAAATCATATACTTTAGAGTGAAAATGTTCTTACTCCTTCATTTTACAGATGAAAAAACTGAGCGCATATAAAGTGAAATTAAATTGGCCAAGATCACATAGGTCAATAAACCAACATCAATACCAAATTATAGAGGTATGAGTAGGTCAAAAATAGGTCAAAGTAAACTTGTAATTACTTTGAAAGTAATTAAATAATGTACCAAAGGCAAAAGTGTGAAATAATTGACAGTTGAGAAGTCTTATGATAATTCATTTAAATATGGATGAAAAGTAATTTAATATTCTGAAGAAAATTTGAGGGAGAACTTTGCCAAGGTGGTTTTGGAGACTACATTCAGTAAAAGGAGAAGAAAAAATTCTAAATAAAGAACTATGCTTAAAAATATAACAAAAAAACAAAATAGAACAAGACCATCTATAATGAATTTAGAAGTAACATATCATCTTAAAATGTGTATATTTGAAATTAGGCTCTTTTACTTAAAATACTTTAATCTGCAGAAAGAAGATTCATTTTTATATGAGTGGGAAACCATTATAAAAGTAATAACCAACATAAGACATCAATTTTGAAGCTGATGTAGAAAGACGATGATGATTTTTATAAATTTTCCTTTTAGTCAGTCTTCCTTCTTAGAAAAGAATTCTATGGTATTTTGAGTTTTTATATTATTTTTAAAAGTGAAGATAATTTTAATAAACATTTTAATAATATGTATCACCACAAATAAATACAACATATAGAATGTAACTCTGTTTTGCTTCTGCTTATAATCTGAGGCTTGGTACTTTTTTGTTTTAATAAATATTTCCTCTTCTCCCTACCCAAGACTTGCTTTAGTTTCAGAAAGTCCCTTGGCTAACTTTACTCTTGATATTTGCTCAGAATTCTGAAATATATTTTCCTTACATTCAAATTATTACATAACTGCTTAAATGGTATAGATATGACTATATCCGTTGTGGGAAAAAATTAAAAGGTCATTTTTAAAGGTGACATGTACAATTCATCCTCTTTTAAAAACAAAGGACATAAATATAATTAAACATTTTAAATTATTCAATTTTGTATAATGGTCATATAAGGGAGAAAAATAAAACAGAAGAACATGCAGAAAAAGATTAACAGATAAGAGGACAGAGACCACAAAAAAAAGATGTATTTCTTGTAGCCTTTAGGTTACTGCTACTAAAGACTTTCAAAATCATTTTGATTGGCCCCTTATCCCTGGGGGTGGAGGGGAAGGGGATGGATTACAAGCATAAAAATGCACATCACCTCTTAGAACTCTTCTTTTTTTTTTTTTTTTTGCTTTTTTTTTTTGAGGGGAGAAGGCAAGGCAATTGGGGTTAAGTGACTGGACTAAGGTCACATGGCTAGTAAGTCTTAAGTGTCTGAGGCCAAATTTGGGCTCAGGTCCTCCTGACTCCAGAGCCAGTTCTCTATTCACTGCGCCACCTAGCTGCCCTGAGCAAATTTTTCTTTAAAGGCATTTTGGTGATTTGAAAGTTGATTTTCTGAATGAAAAGTAAATAACTATTGGAGTATCTGAAGATGTTTCATAATTTGTATTTTTATAATCACAGATTATAGATTTAGATGATTCTTTGAAAAGCTTTAAATAAAATGTATATCATTTAACCAGAGAATATCCTATTTTTGTGACTTTCTTAGATTAGATAGGTTTAGTAAAGGATGAAGTTTTTAGCAACAGTTAAATACAATGTTTAAATATGAACTCTGAAGAAAAAAATAAAAGCTATCAAGTGACTCAGTGCCATGAGAAAATTACACTTTTTGCTAAATACCTCACAAACTTCATTTATAAGAACAGTGAGAAGGTAGATTGGTTAATGGGAAAAGGGACTCATCAGAGAAAAGGGCTTTAATATTAGCACTCATTTGTTGCATATATGCACACATAAATGCTTTTAATGTAACATACATATATTTAGAGACACACTGTGGCAACTAGGTGGCACAGTAGATAGAGTGAACTGCCTAGAGTCAGAAAGACTTCTTCCTGAGTTCAAATCTGACCTCAGATGCATATTAATTGTGTGACCCTAGCCAAGTCAGTTAACTCTGTCTCAGTTTCCTCATCTGTAAAATGAGCTGGAGAAGTAAATGACAAAATACTTAAGTATCTTTGCCAAGAAGACCCCAAATGGGAACATGAAGTATTAGACACCTAATGAAAATGTCTGAACAATAACAGATACATGATTATATGTGTGTGTGTGTGTGCGTGTGTGTATATATATATATATATATATACACACATGCATACACAAAGGTCTACACTAAATAGTAAAGGTCTAGACCATATATGTGTGTGTATTTATGCAGACATATGTAGTTTTCTATATATACATGTGTGTGGATATTATATATAGTTACAAATGATATAGTCTTTAAAAGATTCCAGAGGCACTGAGAGGTTGTGTAACTTGACTAGAATCATCAAAGGAAGGACTTGAACCTAGGTCCTTATTCCGAAGCATGTCCTCTATTCATTTTAGGTTTCTGCCTCATATATTATTCTATCAAGGGTTGTATGTCCAATAAAATAAAAAAGAAGTTATTATGTTACCTCTGATTATATTTACTTATAGCTAACCTGAGGTCTAACTAACATAAACCAGAAAAAAATAATCTAATACTTGCCACTCACTTCTTAGGGATGTTTTAAAAATGTATAGGATCATAGAATTTTCTCAGAGTAGATTTTTCCTAATCTTTTCTTGTCATGGGCCCCTTTGGCATTCTGGTGAAGTTTATGAATCTGTTTTCTGAATAATGTTTTTAAATGCATAAAATAAGATACAAATTAAGTCAATTATTTTGAAATGTATTTACCTAATTTTTTTTAAGTTCACACACAGACTCACAAATAATCTTTATGCTATAGAGTTCTATATGTGGCTTGAAGAAAACAAATCCAAGACATATAACACTCATGGAAGATATTTTTTAGAGATAGCTAAGGGGCCCAATGGATAGAGTTGAGTTCAAATGTATCCTTAGCTACTTACTAGCTATGTGACCTTCAGCAAGTAGCTTAACCTCTGTCAGCCTCAGTTTTCTCATCCACAAAATGGAGATAATTACACCTACTTCCCAGGACTGTTGTAAAGGTCAAAAGAGATAATAATTGTAATGCACTTCACACAGTGCTTGGCATATAGTAGGCACTAGGTGAATATTAGCTATCATTATTATTTATTTAGCTGTTATCCCTAAACTAGTATTACCAAAGTACATCGGTCAGTCTCTCAGATTTATTCTCTTAAAAATGAAAGCGTTGCTCACCTGGAGAAAAACCACTGTTTTTGAAAGGCCAACGGTGCATTTCTATAAAGTTTGTGGGGATAAGATCAGTAACAGAAAATAATGCTGTTTCACTTCATGTCTATGTGATATTCATCATATACTGGCCTCACATTCAGAAAATTGCCAAGTTTCACTTGTGCTGTCCTCACATTTAGCATGGTGGGACATGATTCTCAGTGTAACAGGATTCTAGAAATGAATTAATTTGATGCACTAGCATTCATCAAAATATCTTCACAGCTTTACTGTCCTGATCATGTCTTTCAAATGGAGGATATTAGAATTCCAAAAATAATTTCCAACAGTCACTTTACCATGTTCTATGAAGCAAAGCATACTCTTGAACATCCCATTAAATTAAAGAAGATTTTCTAATGGTGAACTTTAGGAGGTGAAGCTTCAGCTCCAGGCAGCACCTGTCAATCAAGTTGATGGAATCCCCAGGTTTCATCGATAACTCCTAGTGCCTTATTCAAGCACCAGTGCCTTTGGATACCGACATTGCAAAGGAACAGGACCTTATTTGGATAGACCCTAACGTCCTAGGGACTCAAATGCAATGACTTATTAATGGAATGCATATCATCACCTACCAGAATGAACCAGAAAATGGTAGACAGCCAGCTAAATATGCCTCTTAGGCAGATTTTTTGAAATTTTCCCTTTTAAATTTATTTTCCCAAGGTACTAATAAATGAAAGCTGGGCTGTGATCCAGTTTTCCAGGCCACTAGAGCCTGATTGTTTTTTATTTGTTTCAGTGTTTAAAGCCAACAAAAACTGCATTAAAACTGATGGTGCCAAGTAGGTAACAGGCATATATTAGAGCACAGCAAATATGTGAAACCAGAGCCTGAGGTTATAATATTTCAAGTGCAACTGAACTCAGTGTTAGACATTCTCCTCAGAAACATTTTATTAACAGCTTCAAAAAAATATCAAGAGTGGTTATGGAATCCCAAGAAATCTGTAGAATAAGAGAATAAATAGGACAATTTTCTGATCTTATCTGTATGTTCTTCCCTTCTCCTTATCTCTGTTTCTCATATCTTTCTAAATGAAGAAGTTTAACTTGAACCTTTTTAAAACTATGCAGTTATACTATGGGGTTACTATTTTGTGAATAAAACATTTGTATTGTAACTTTTTTTTTCCTCTGGCTTAATAAAAAACAACCTTTTCTAAAACGATCATTAATTTTAATCCCTTATATCTCAAACAAATATAAAACACTATCTCCTCTTCTCCATCAGTCTATATAGTATTAAAACATTTAAAATATTCACTGAAGTACTATAAAATAATTTTATTTTCTTGGCACAAACTCAAATATATTAATTAAAAAAAAATATTTGTTACATGCCTGTGGTAAGAATGTGCATGGTTCTATACTAGATACTAGATGTTTATTTAAAGATGAAAAAGAGCAAAATTTCTGTCTTTAAAGAGTTTACAAACTTTTTTTTTGTTGGAAAAGTGGAAGAGAAGATGTTATGGAGAATACAGATGAATACTAATAAAATGTTTGATAAGATGTGATAGGGATATATCTAGCCAAAAGGCTAAAAGGAATTTGAAGAAGATAGAATTTTTAGCTAGGGAGAAACAGAAAAAAAAAGGGCAGCTGGGTGATGCAATGGACAGACTGCTGGGCCTAAAGTAAGGAAGACTAATCTTCCTGGGTTCAAATCTGGCCTCACACTTAATAGCTGTGTAACCGAGTACAAGTCACTTAATACTGTTTGCCTCAGTTGTCTTATCTATAAAATGAGCTGAAAAGGAAATGGTAAATCACTCCAGTATCTATGCCAAGAAAATCCCAAATGGGGTCACGAAGAATCTGATATAACTGAACTATAATGACAAAACAGTAACATATTGATTGAGGTGATACCTGAGCTCAACTTTTGAGAATTCCTTGGGATTATGCATCCTAGACATGAGAGATACACTGTTTGTACATATTAAGGTAGTACAGACCAATAGATAATTTGTGAAATAGCTCATAGTCTGGAAGATTTATCATCCTTCTCCTCATCATTATTATTTCTGGGCTTTTTTAAAAATATAGAATGTCTGAAGGAGTGTGAATGAAATAAGCCTGGGAAAGGAGGTTGGAGACAAAATATGAAAGTCCTTAAAAGCAGGACTAGGATGGTGTTGTTTTTTTTTCCTAAAGACAGTGGGGAGCCACTGAAGATTTTTGAGGAGGATCAAACTTGTTCACTGTGATTAATTTGTCAGTTGTTTCTAGAACAAATAAGAGAAGAAAAAAAAAGATGAGATGATGATTCACCAACAAAATTAAACTTTAAATCCTGGTATTCTCTAATCCTCAATTAACCCATTGTCCCTTATCCCACCCCACCAATGTTAATATTGTGGCAATTTTCATCCTTGAATTGGATAAATGGATGCCTTTGAATAACTACTATGAAGAAGCATACACTTTATGTCAAGGAATGTTAGGCTTTCCTTCCTATCATTTCAAGGAATAATAATGATATTTTGAATTTCATGTTTAATTTAATTTGATATATAAATACATAAATTATATAAAATTATATATAAATATACAAAATAATTATTTAATGTTTTCTCAGCTAAAATTCTCTGGACTTTAGTTATAAATTTCTTTTAGAATTATACATTTTTGCAGAGCAAGGGCAAATATTATATGAAAATTCTTTTTTGTGTGTGCATTTGCCTTAATAGAGGCATAAGAGGTGAGCGTCTATCAGTCAAGCAAATTCAAGAATAAAAAAAATCAATATCTGGGTTTTTATATATACTGCATTTCAGGTTAAACTTCATCCTTTGTCTTTCTTCACAACACTTATCTTTTGTCGTTACAGCATAAATTTTCAATGAACCCATCTTAACTTCTTTTAAGTATCTGTGTTAATGAACCTATATTACATTTCTGCAGCTGTATTTCCCTCTCTTCATTTGTACACGTACAGAAAGGCAATGGGATTAGACTTTGCTTCTTGCTTTTTTGTTTGGAAGTACCTATGATATAATTAGATATATGCAATTCCTTATTCTAGAAAATTAGCATTTGAGTTATAGGCAGTATGGTGTATAGGTGCACACATATGTACACATATGTACACATGCATGCACATATGTACACACATATATATGCATACACATTTATGCATATGGAGTCAGAATTCTGGCTTAGTTACAAACAACTTGGCCACCTCGGGGTCACTTCAGTGGGAGCCTGTTTCCTTATCTGAAAACCTCGATGTTAGTCTACATGAGTCCCCTTTTTGACTGATTTTTTAAAAACTGGATTTATTTTACCAGTGTACAGAATCCTTGGAGAGACATTTCTTGCTACCCTGCTGATCAAAACCTTCTAGATTAATTATAGAGATAAAGAGTTGCCTAGGGGCACTCTTATTTAAGAGTTTAAATATCTTGCCCTAGGTCAATACAGACAGTTCTTGCTTTAAGTAAATTAGCATTATGCAAATTATTATTTTTGCTCAGTGTTTTTTTCAATGGTCCCTGACTCTTTATACTTTATTTCTGGTTTTTTGTGGCAAAGATATTATAAAGGTTGCCATATTCTTCTCTAATTCCCCTTTTTTTTCTTTTTGGTATGCCTCAATCTGCATTCATACAGTATAAATTTGATCTCTAGCAGATAGCATTTATCATCTCTGGACATCATGAGTTCTTTGGGACTATCTTGGATCATTGTATTGCTGAGAATACCTAAGTCATTCACAGTTCTTAAAGATACAATGTTACTATTACAGCGTACATTTTCTTGTCCTGCTCACTTCACTTTGCATCAGTTCATATAAGTCTTTCCAGTTTTTTTCTGAAATCATCCTTCTTGTCATTTCTGATAGCATAATAATATTCCATGATGATCATATATTGCAACTTTTTCAACCATTTCTCAGCTGATGGGGTCTCTTTGATTTTCAGTTCCCAGCCATCACAAAGAGAACAGATAAAAATATTATTGGGGGGTAAAAATAGGCCTGTTTCCCTTAAAAAAAAATCTCTTTGGGATGCAGCCCTAACAGTGGTATTGCTGGATCAAAGGGTATGCATAGTTTTAGAGCCTTTTAGGCATAGCTGCAATTTGTTTTCCAGAATGGTTAGATCATTTCACAACTCCACCATTAGTGTCTACTTTTTCCACATCCCCTCCAACACTTGACCTTTTCCATTTTTTGCCATATTAAGCAAAATGACAGGCATAAGGTTGTTTTAATTTGCATTTCTCTAATCAGTAGTGATTTAGAATTTTCTTTTTTAGTATGACTACAGATAGCTTTGATTTCTTTGTCTGGAAACTGCCTGTTCATATCTTCTGAACTTCTATCAACTGGGGACTGCATTGTATTTTTATGAATTTTACTTGCTTCTCTCTCTCTCTCTCTCTCTCTCTCTCTCTCTCTATATATATATATATATATATATATATATATACATATATATATATATACATGAGAAATGAAGGCTTTACCAGAGATACTTGGTGCAATTCCCTCCCCTCCTCTCCAGTTTTCTGCTTTCTAATTTTTGTGTGTGTGCCTTTTGGAGGGGGAAAGGCAGGGCAGTTGGGGTTAAGTGACTTACCCAAGGTCACACAGCTAATAAGTGTTAAGTGTCTGAGGCTGGATTTGAACTCGGGTCCTCCTGACTCTAGGACTTGTGCCACCTCATTTCCTTCTAATTTTGATTGCATTGATTTTGTTTCTGTAAAAACTTTTTAAAAAAATTTACATAATTAAAATGATCTATTTTATATTTTGTATTGTTCTCTCTGCATCTTGTTTGGTCCTAAATTCTTCCCTTACCTAAAGATATGAAATGTAAACTATTACCTGCTTTCCTAATTTGCTTATGGGATCATCCATTATATGGAGATCATGTACTCTTTTTGACCTTATCTTGGTATACAGTGTAAAATGTTGGTCTATACCATAATATTTCTGCTATATTGTTTCTGCCATATGGTTTTCTATTTTTCCCCAGCATTCTTTGTCAAATAATGAGTTTTTGTTTCAAAAGCCTGGATCTCTATGTTTATCAAATGTTAGATTATTTTGGTCATTTAGTATATAATTGTGCTGGGAAAGGGAATTTAAAGATATTCCTTGCCCCTTGATAGACCAAGGGAGAAATTTGCAGACATCCCCTGTTTTGAAAGTAAACTTTGCTCCCTAATAGGCTGAATGCAGTCATGTGGAGCCTCTGGGGGGAGGAGTATGCTAAAGGATGCAGCAGAGCCCACTGGAAGCTGCTCAGAGCTCGCCAGAGGATGGGGGAGAGAGGAGGACCTCAGGTAAGGAGTCAGACAGGCTTGTGAGTAAATATTGAACTTGTATTAGTTTTTTGGGAAGTTGAAGGATGCTGTGGCTCTCAGTGTTATTATGGCTTCTGAATACCTTTGGTACTATTATGGAATTGGCTTACTGGTTTTGGGATTCCATTCTCTGATGTCTAAATAAATGCTTCAGTTATGTCCTATTATCTGGAGTGGTTGGTACATTTTGCAATCAAATGTCATGTGATTAGTCACAGTTTTTATTGTGGCTGTGGGTGCTGTAAATATTGCATTGGTGCTACAATAATGCATTGTGTTCCTAATCTATTCCACTGATCCACCACTCTTATTTCTTAGCCAGTTCCAGATTATTTTGATAATTACTGCTTGACAATACAGTTTGAGATCTTCTCTAGCTCTTTTAACAGATGAGGAAATAGAGGCAAACAGTGTTAAATGACTTGCCCAGGGTCACATAGCTAACAAGTATCTGAGATTAAATTTGAACTCAGGAAGATGAGTCTTCCTGACTTCAGGTCCATCACTCTATTCGTTTCCCTAAATAGTGCCATCTAGTTGCATTATACAAATCTTACTTACATAAAGAATTCTGGAAGAAATCCACATTCCAAAAGAATAAAACAAAACAAAACAAAAGAATTCTGGAAGAAATCCACATTCCAAAAGAACAAAACAAAACAAAACAAAACGCCTATGTTAACCTTACTATATGGTCTTGTGTACTTTCTCCTGTCCTCCATTGCTCATTCCCCTACCCTACCACCAAAAAACTAAGAAACAAACAAAAAAAGCAAACCGAAAAACTAAAAAACAAAACAAGCAAAAATCACAAGTGAAAGCAGACCAAAAATGGCATTGACTTTGCAGAATTGAGAATTGTCTTGAGACTTCCCAACATTCCAGGGCAAGTTCTCTTTACATAAAAATTACTTTGGGGGAAGGTCTGAAGAATCGTCCACTTACATAAAGTGAGAACTGTTTTTACATATTTGCTTAGATAGCCAAGATATATCTGACCCAAGACTTGAACCAGTTTTTCTGGTTTTGAGACCTGTTCTTAATTTACTATTCCAGGCTGCCCTTCTAAGATCTCTAATTCTTCTAAAAAATCTCAGTCCCTAAAATTAGACTTAGAAAGAATCTAAGAGATTCAATAAGATTAACAATCTTAAAAAAAATAACAAAGGGGTGAGGGTTGGATTTTTTTTTAAAGAAGCTGAGAGATGGTAATCATTGCAAATAGTACTGCTCTGTTATCTGAACATATGGGTCTAGAATCCAGGTTCCTGTAACTTTCTAAAATACAGTGTTTTGTCAAATGAGCAACTGGGAATTAACTTTTTAAAGAGAAAAAAAAACATAAATTAGTATATTGGGTTAACAAAAACAAACAATTTTTTAAAAATGAGGGGGCTATTGACTGTCTTCAGACAACAGAGAAAAAACAACTTACTGACAATGAGTAACAGTGTTTCAGCAAGCAATGCTGTAAGCCTAGCAAACAGAAGAGTACATAAGGTTGGATCCACAAAATAACCTTCTTCTATATTCAATAACAGTCAGCTGCTGTTTATAGGAAATCATCTAGCTGTGGCCTCCCCTAGATCCTTGACTACATGACTAATATGCTCATCTCCATAAATGTGTTGGGCTTTATTTCATGTATTATTGGAAGGAGGTAGATTTGACAGTATTTTTGGCAGAAATCTGAGACAAGCAGCCAAGTTACATCCTCTGACTTAAAACATCCAACAGGCAAAATTTCTGATGTTGGTTATTGGGTCAATAGTTACTGTCAGCTTTCCTTCTGTTCATATCATTAATGGTATTGACAGTAGCTACATGAAGGGAGTACCTGGAGTTAATAGAGTAGAACCCCTACATGGCTTGATATTGGAAGAAAAAACTGATGCCAACATTATGGAATGGTTGAATTAAATCATCATTTTCTCATAAGTAATAGATATGTTCAAGAATGGAACTTGGCAAGACAGCATTATATAATCAAATCTTTACAATAAAGAGCTGTTCCAGAATGGGGTTCAGACATATTCTATTTCAAGATAATTCTTGAATCATTATAATATTTGCATATGGCATCCTTCTAAAAAGCATTACCAGTCATTCATAGTTTTAGTTTTTCCTCTTTTACTATTTGAAATTTTGTCTTATTTTTTTTCTTATCACAGTAAGCTATTTATCTACTCTTTTTTTCTGAATGGCTCTTTGTTTTTAAGTGATCTGTCATTTCCTATCTAATCTCTCCATGAAGTCTGAGACAAATTCTTAAAGATGTTGAAAAGCATTAGCTTCTTCCATGTATGTCCTCACCTCCTCCCTCTGTCATTACCATTACATTACTAAATCATGATCATGCATCCTTGTATTTGCCTGCAAATATCTCCTTACTCACTGTCTCTTCCATCATATACAAAGATTTCTTTCTCCTTATAGGGCTCATTGGGAACAAAATGCATTTTACAAGTATTATTAGGTCTTTTGCCTTGACTCAGCCCCATGCAGATGGTGCTTCTCTGAAGGGACACTCGTCACTCCATTCTATCTAGTAAAGATCCAGATGATGCTCTGAAAAATTATTCTCTCTTGGTGGAAAGTTAGGCTTGCCACTACCTTCCCTGCTGCATTATTAAACACGAAGGAGTGATTCCCTTATTCCCAACCATCTGCTCTTCCTCTACTAAAAACTGAAAACATTCCCTTGTGTTTACAAATGTTGCAGCTAAAGCTTCACAAATTATAAGAGATGGTTGTGAAATTTCAGTATTCAATATGAGATTAAAAAAAACCCTTTTTCTCTATGAAACTGTAAGAAATAAACCAAACATATATCACAGCATAAACCCAATGGTGTTTTAATTTAGCAAATTATATTCAACAGTCATACTTAGGATAAAAAAATTCTTACTATTTTCAGTACACTGTTTTATACTTTCTATACACTGCTTGCATATTCATCAAACAGTTTATTTTTCAAGAAATCAGAATACTTCCTTTTGCACCTTCACTGATTTGTATAGAGGTCACAATTTTGAATCAGTATTCACTTAATGGACAGGTTCACAAGAATGGAATTCAATATATAAATTTTCTGCTCAGATAAATAAAACAGGGAAAGCTTCCACAGTTTTAAAGTAATATATCAGTGGAGAGGAGATGTTGAATTTGGTATCAGAAGAGTTGGGATCAAGTCTTTTCTCTGACACTTAACTAGGTTGGTCATGTGAAGCAAGACATTTCAAACTTCTGGAACTCATTTTCCTCATCTATAAAATGAAAATAATAATATTTGGACTATATACTTCATAAAGTTATGGTGAGGAAACAACTTTGTAAATTTTAAAATCTCACAGATAGGTAAGTCAAATAGTTGTTAGTTATTAATAAGTTGATATTAAGTGGATGAACAGGCAAGTAATTAATTTTGAAGCAATAGTAAAATTCTATATCCTAAAAGTGAGTTTTCTTCCCAAATTATGATGTACTGAATTGATCTTAGCACAGAAATTCCAAAAATGCCCCAATGTTCCAAAATATTTTAATTTGGTCGTATTTTGGCCTGAGATTTTTATTTTAAGTTTAGTATAGTCTCTCTTCTTATTCTGCCTTATTATATTGAGGTTTTCCAAATGATTTTACATTTTATTTCTGTTAATGAGCATTGTTTTATTTTCCTCAGATTTCTGTGTGATTTCTAGGAGACATTTTTAATTTTGTAAGGCCATATTACTTTTTCTTTATCAGCACAATTCTCTTCCTTAAATTTTTGCTCACATGAAAGGGCACATCAGACCCAGATCCAAGCTATGTACATTAAGTGGTATCTTGAAGTATAAAATAGAGCTGGTCTTAGAAGTAGTGGATTCAAGTTTTATATCTAAAACACGCTAGTTGAGTCGGGAAAAATCATTTTGCCTCTAGGCAAAACAGGAAGTTCTCTGTAAGTCTAAACATACACATACAGTGTATGTAGTGCTTTGAATTGGTAGAAGGAATTACCTCATGAGAAGTTAATGATTCCAATAAGATGAGTCTAATTTTTAAAAGGTGATACTTTATTTTTGCTCTATGGTACCTAGAAAACACAATTCTACCTCTTTACAAAGATCTCTTTAAGTTCTTTTCTTCCTTTTGTCTTCTCCAACATTCATATGTTGATTTCTCTCATCATTTTACCTAACGTAGTCTAATTTTCTTTAGTTTTGGTGCTGGTAAAAGACATTATCTAACCCAGAACTATCACTTTGCAAATGAGGAAGATGATACGCAAAGAAATTTAGAGATATGTCCAATATGACCCAGGGCATTAATAGCAGAAGATAGGTCTAATGATTTCTAATAGATTTTTTATAGTATGACACTAGCACCATGCTGTGCTACTTTTAACTTAATAAATTAACTCATGCTTGTGATTGATTCCTGTGGTTAAGAATTGTTCTATGTTGGTACTGAAAGTGCTTGGGCATCATCATTATAATAATAAAAGCTAACATTTATATAGCATTTATTATACCCAGTCAGTGGTCTAAGCACTTTCCAATTATTATTTGATTCTTATAACAACCCGGGAAGGAAGATGCAATTATTACCCCCATTTTACAGACAAGGAAAATGAGGCAAATAGAAGTTAAATGACTTGCTCAGGGTCACACATCTAGTCTCTTAGACATCAGGTTAATATGAGATATTGAACTATCTAGATTACAGAATCTCAGTTGTTTTCTAAGTCTCTGGTTAGCTATCTCTGTTGTTCAAAGGTTTTTTTTTTAAGAAGATGGCATTGGTTATTTATTCAATGATAACAAGGAATTTTTCCTGCCATTAAATATTAAAAAATTATAACCAATCTTATTTTTTATTCCCAACCTTTTTTCTCATGTAATGGCGGAACCAGACAGTGAAGTCCTGGTTGCTCTATTTGTACGATATTCCATTTCTGGCACCAACTCACTTGGAGAGTTGGTGAGCCTGCTTATGAAAATTTAGAATTAGCACAGGTAATTTCTAATTGTTTATTATTGGCTACCTGAGTGTCAACAAAAAACCCTTTTAGTTAATGAATGAGATAGAACTTCAGCCATGTAAAAACAAGGAGCAATATCACTATCATTTAGAAGAAAGACAGCTTTTAAACATATAATAGGAAACAGGAGGAGCAGTATTAAGAGCCTGTTTTCTGATGGAATGTATAAGACAAAGTCGATGGTTGTAGCCTTCCCCAAATATTTATGAGAAAAGGTAAGCTGAATCTCTCTTTTTTTTTCCCTTTGGTAATCATTGCACGCATAGTGTTGAGGAGAGCTCATATTTGAACAGGTTTTCCAGGTGTGGGGAACTTGCAACCTCAAGGCCACATGTGGCCCCCTACGTCCTGCAGTGTGGCTCTTTGATTGAATCTGAACTTTACAGAATGGCCTCGAGGCCACCTCGGGTTCCCTACCCCTGTAGTCTAGGCCAGACTCCTACACTTTTTTGCTGACCACATGGTCTTCAATCAAATGATACTGGCCTCCTTATTTTTCCATGAACAAAACACTATGTCTTACCTCCAGAAATTTTTACAGGTTACGCTCCAGGTCCGGAAAACTCTTTTTCCTCATTTCTACTAGTGTTTTCCCTGGCTTCCTTTAAGTCCTAAGCAAAGTCCCTTCTTTTACTGGCAACCTTTCCCAACACCTCTTCATTTTAGTGCCTTTCCTCTCCTAATTATTTCCAATTTCCAATGATACTTTGTTTTCCTCCCCCTCTAGACTGTGAGATTCTTGAGGACAGAGACTGTCTTTTACCTCTTTTTGTATCTCCAGAGCTTAGCACAGTGCTTGGCACATAGTAGGTGCTTACTAAATGTTTACTGATTGATTTGTTCTTTTAATTTATTCAAGGAAGCAGTACAAAATTTCAAGCAACACAAAATTTGGAGTCAGAAAAACAGAGTGTAGATTGCCACTTTGACATTTCACTACCTATCTGAGCTTGGCAAAATAATTTTACCTTTCTGTAAAATGAGGATCATTTTACACTACCTGCACTCTGCACTACCTATCCATTTCATAGGGTTTTTTGTGAGGGTTAAATGAAATAATGTAGGTAAAGTTCTTTATAAAGTAAAATTATGTAATCAGATATTTTTAACAATTGTTTCTTTTTTATTTCTAATTTCTTCACTGAATAATGGGTGATTGACTAATTTATTGGTGATAAAAGTAGTTTCTTCTGTTCTCTGGAAAAGCAAGTAGATTATGGTTAAACAATGATTTTTAAGGTTTGAAGTATTTGGCCTATTTGGCTGGATAGGAACCTATAGGTTGGCCATTTAACCTGACAGTTTGGTAACAGATTTTCCAAAAGGTAGGTACAGTCTTACTTACTTAACTAAATTATTTTATTTTCTTCAATACTTCAAAAATTTGTGCTTTTTCAGAGTCACAGACATAGAGCTTATAGAGTCCCCCATTTTTTAATTCTTTTAGTCTGCTTATACTACAGTTACACAAGTGAGACCATTCATTCCAACCTGCTCACTTTATAGATAAGTAAACTGAGGCCCAGAGAACTTAAATGATTTACCCAAAGTCACATCATTGCAGTGCTAGTTATTTCAACCTGTCACTTGTCTCAAAATGCAGTGTATTTTCTATTGTGTGATCACATACTGTTTCCTCCCTTTCTCTATCAAAAACTGTAGGGGGGGAGGGAGAGAGAGAAATTGTCACAGTTATGAACTACAGGCAAAATAGAATCCTTAGTGTAACTGTTTCCAGGAGAGCTTGGATTTCAATACAGGGTAATGCAAAACTAAGAGCCAATGATGGAATTTAAGCTCAAATGGAATTTCTGGCAACAATCATGATATTGGGTAGCATTAATGAGAGGAGGAGGGATTCCCAAAGCCTTGTTTTGAGAGTGGTCATCTACATTGTCTATTTTCATCTTCCAGATTCTGTTTTGTTACCCTGTAGCTTATAGGCCATCTGTAGATGCTACAGAGTCTGCCTGGAAGCTGACATTTACCTTGTTTACTGGCCTCAAAATATGTCTCCTAAAACAATCCCGCTAGCATTCTGTTGCTATTGGAGACACAAGAAGATACTCTATGATTTGCTGAGTAGGATTGCGTGGAAAAGTGGGTACACAGCAAGCTAAAGATGATGCAGAGAAACTTAGATGAAAACAGACAATTTTGCAGCACATTGTTCAACATATTGGCAGTTCTCAAATCACATCTCAAATCAGATGAAATAAGTTTCAGAAAGTTATTTAGCATGAAGAATACATTATTAAATCTAAAGTATAAAATGTTAATGCAGATATGTTGGCACTTACTGATGCTTGCTCCCATTCCTCTAGACTGCTTGGTATCATAAACTTAACTGTCAGTGCAGGGAGAACATTTTCCTTTAAATCAATTGCTAGGCATGCATTTTAGGCACCATCTTCACATCCTTAACTAGATACAGGTCACCTTCCAGGCCCACTGAAGTAAAGTACCAGGGTGTTCTGAATGAAAATACTATGTTGATGTATCATCAACTGTGTTCATGTTTTTTAACAAGTGCTTGTATAATTTGGGTAGCTGATTTTGTACTTTAGCTGAATAGCAATTTTGTTACTTTATATAGAGGGATAGGAGACATATTTAAAATGTTATCAAATATATTTCTTCATGTTTGAAATAGTAAGCAAATATACATTTATCAAAATATGCATGTATGCATTTATTTATTTGGAAGTCCAGTTCCATCAATATGGGAATCTACCTGACAGTTATTCTGCCCTTTAGACACTTAGCAGCCTGGGAAATGGAGAGGTCAGTGACTTGCTCAGGAATACACAGTCTGAGGCAAGATTGTGACCCAGGTCTTCATTTCATTCAGTCCTTCTTTTAATTTAAAGTTACATAATAAACTTCCTATTAACATTATAAACCAAAATAGATAGCCAACACAGATAGATATTAATTTTACCATTGAATTGGGGCCCATTGTAGACATTTTATAGGGAAATAATTTCCCTATGCCTGGTTGATGACAATCAAGAAGCATTTAGTAAGTATCAAGTATGGGGTCCTTTCCAGGCACTGTACTAACCATAAGAATACAAAGAAAAGAAGGAAATCATCCTCACTCTTGAGCAGCCTATAGTCTAATGAGAGAAGACAACATACATGTGTATAAAAAAATATAAGATCATGATGGCGGATGTGAAAGTTAAGGGGAATTGGAGGTTTCATGTAAAAGGTACAACCAGTGGTTAGCACAGTACCTAGCACATAGTAGGAGCTTAATAAATGATTAATAATTGATTGAATGAATTAGAGGTAATAAGGAAGTATATTCCAGAAATAAGAGATAAGCTGTGCATTCATTAAGTTGAGGGAAAGGATGCCATGTGGGCAGAACAGTAAGAAGATCATATTGACCGGATGTGACTGTGCATGTGTGTGTTTATGTGTGTAAATATGTAATATGTAATAAGGTTAGAAATCTAAGATGGTACCAGGTTGTGAAGGACATATGTTACAAGTTCCATACGAGCCTCAATAATGGCTGTAGTTATTTGCTAATGCAGATACTTTGTTTTGAAAATCTTTCCTTTAGGGCTCTCGAAAATCAAGTGAAAAGAGAGAGCTTATGTCTCCTTGGGACCCAGAGGATGTTTCTGGATTGGCAACAAGGTAAACACATTCAAAACGTTTCCTGTCCTCTACTCCCCTTCCTTCCCCTCTGTTCCCCTCCCCTCTCCTCTTTTCTCTCCTTCTCTCAGCAAGGGAAAGGAGCTAGTGAAATCTCCCATGTGGAAGAGGCTGGGGACCTCACTTCCAGAAAGACACAATGAAATATAAAATTGGTGTCTTAATTTGGACAGACATTGTGTAGTTGGTTCCAGTTTATTGATTTGGGAGTAAAAATGAATCTCTTTAATTATCTGCAGAGACAGAACCAGGGTGCATTCAAAAGATGCAAGTAGTTTGACTCTCATACCTGGCTTTTCCAGACTCACAGGTGTTGGAGGTGAGAATTAAGTGCTTGGTGGGAAAATAGACCTTAGGTTTTCATTTCTTTGCCAAGGCCTTTATAATGTATAGCATAAAGGAATGGTTCTGATAATGCTTCTGCCTCTATCGTATCCATCATTTTCTGTTTTAACTTAAGGAAATTGTCTATGATCTTGTGAGCTTGAAGGATCAGGAAAACAAGCCACCAGGAGGTCTGGGAATTGAGTCCATGCCAGCCAGCCCAGCATCATGGCCCTGGTAAGCAATCTTTTGGACACAGCCCATCAGTAATTGATACTCATACTCATCTAATGGCAACAGAATATTTGGAAATGAACTTTAGGGGGTGAATTCTAACTGTGTTGTATGAGCTCATCTCCCCAGTGACCAAAGTTATAGTAGAAAAAGTGAGTCACCCAGGTGCTGTTTGTATTTCTGTTCTTGACATATCTGTGAAGTAAATATATCTTTATACAATTAATTGATGTTAATTGGCTAAAAAAAGAACTGGTGCTCTAATCACTGGCAGTTAACAGTAAGGGAGAGGTCAGTGCTAATAGTATTAAAGAAGAGAAATCTCTAATCATTAAAAGCTACTCCTGGGACCGGGAGGGAGAAATGTAGTCACTCTCACTATGGAAGAATGAGGCCAAAGCTTCTTTATATTTGTCTTCTGTAGTTGTTTTTCAGTCATATTCAATTCTTCATGATTCCATTTGGGGTTTTCTTGTGAAAATACTGGAGTGGTTTGCCACTTCCTTCTCCAGTTTATTTTACAGATGAGTAAACTGATGTAAACATGGTTAAATGAATTGCTCAGGGTCACACAGGTAGTAAGTGTCAGAGATAAATTTGAAGTGAGGAAAATGTGTCTTTCTACCTCCGGGTCTGTCATTCTATCCAATGTACCACCTAGCTGCCCCGAAATTTTGTAAAATGCTTTTAAATCACTTTACTTAGTTTTGTCCCTTGTTCCCATCACTCCCTACCTTATTTATGGAATTTATCTGAATCACAGATTCTTCCTCCAGTAGAAAGTAAATTCTGGGAAGGATCAGAAGTGGTCTGCTTTTGTCTTTAAATCTACAATACCTTGCACATTAATCATTGTATAATACAATGAATTCAGTAATCACTTGCTTACATTTCAGTGTGAGGGTTTTACAATCACAGGATACTATTTTTGTGTGCTATTAATTATGTAAGTTCAGATTTTGTAGACTATACCCCACAATATTTGAAATCCCATTCAGTTTTCAAATGATCATTTAATATAAATTTTCACAGGACATCATATTTGTTTTGACATTTTCAATTTTATTACCAGTCTTTCCTAGCTTCGTTCTTGAACAGGGGCTATCACAAAGAGAACCATATTTGATTGACAAAAGAAATTCATTTGTATGTTATTCTCAGTTGCTCACCCTTCCTATTTTTGTTCTAGCTTACTTAGAACTTTTTGTGTCCTGGATAAATGGAAAGTAAGTCACCCAAAAAAGATTGTGAAACTGATTTTCCTCAACAGGATCCATTATGTGAACACAGCATGAGTTAAGCGGTTGTGAGATCAGCCATGTGGTGACAGAACACTGCAGTACATTTTAAATTGTTCATGAATCAGTTATCTGTGCATGATAGGGGTGGGGTGGGATGGGACACATACAAATGGGGAAAGCATGAATATCAACCATGCTTTATTTAGAGCTAACAAAAACTGCACACAATATTTCCACTGGAAATATTTAAAAACTACAGGTGTGGCCAAGTTGGTTTATTTTTTGCTTCATGCATTAAAGCAAATCTGATATGTGAAAAAGTGATCTACAAAAATTATCAGCATTCTCATTTTAAAGCTTAATGGTAATTAATTTGAATCTACTTGCCAATACAGAAAGGGGCCTTCAAATTCAAATTCATTACCATTACATAAGGTCATCTTTGAAATCCATTACACTGTGAACACAAATAACTAGCATTCCAAAACCTGATTCACCCTGAAAATCAGTACAATTATGCTATCTGCATAAATGTGACAAAGTCCTTCCTCTGATTCACTCTTTTATTCAGATCAAATTCTCTGGGTAAGCTTTCACTCTGTGGCAGTACTATCCAGTTTAGAACCTTTAAACAGTGCAGTTTATTATGAGACTT
Organism: Pseudocheirus occidentalis; assembly: GCA_028646575.1. Classification (NCBI taxonomy): domain Eukaryota; kingdom Metazoa; phylum Chordata; class Mammalia; order Diprotodontia; family Pseudocheiridae; genus Pseudocheirus; species Pseudocheirus occidentalis. The sequence goes on from CM053600.1 coordinate 56,430,454, forward strand.
AGAGACTATATAGAAAACTGACAAATGGTCCAGTCCCTGGGATAACCACAGTTTTAAGGTCATAGTCATTACTGGGGCCTGGGAGCCATAGTCTTTTTCACTGTTCATCAAACTAGCAAACACTAGGCTGCTTTCATTGAAAGTACTGCCTGTATTTTTCCCTTATGATGTGGGGGACTGAGGAAGGGGAAAAGATAAAGATTCTCATATTGGTACTTAAAAAGCTTTCTATTTAAATATATAACACCAAATGATGATGAGATTTCCCCAGAAGCATCAGTATAGCATGGAGTGGAAAGAAGGGGTAGATATCAAACTAGCATCTCGGAGATGTTGTTTGATGCTATTGTTTTGTGAATCTCTGGTTAGTAATGTCTGAGGTTCAAAGGCTTTTCAAGAAGAAGTAAAGAAGCCTTAGAGTTCTCTCAAATTAAAGCAGGTAAATAGCAAGCATAGGATTATTTGCATATTATTTGTATTCAAATTTGAACTTTATATCTTGGGATACTAATGAACCTGAGTAGACAAGATTAAGCTAGAGGGATTAATTTCTTAAGTGCTGTAATATACAGAAGGGTTCCCAACAGACTATCATTCTGTATTCTTGATCCTGTTGTTTTGCCATATCATTTTTTCATAAAATGTCAGGCAATATCTTCCATTAAGATTGTCAAATATACATCCTCAAGCCACATTTATCAGACTTTTGCCAAACTCGTATACTTTTACAAAAAAAAAAGAATGAACTGATTATTAAAAAAAATGAATTGAGGAACAAAACCCCCCAGGTAGTATATTTAATAACACTATTTCAGAATTCCCTTATGTTTAAAAACTTGGCATTATCCCCATGGTGATATGGATCTAAGAAAACATTTTATACTATTTAAAAATGATATGTATTTAGGAAAGTAAATGAGTTAACTACGGTGCTATAAAAGCTGCAAGAGAAAAAATTGTTCTAATATTCGTCTAACTTTCACTTTCAAATACAATTAAATTTCTCAATTAGTCTACTTTACAAACCACTGGTTTATTATTTAAACTGACTCTGAATAGCAGGCTGTAATATTTTTATAATAAATGAGTTGCTGAGATTCATTATTGAAGACAGTTTCTCTGCTGGGGAGATCCCCATACTAACAAAGCTAAAAAAACCAGACCATTCACTCCAACACACATACAAATCACATATTTGTTAGTAATTCTCTACAATATAAACATATTATTGATATAATAAATCCTTCTCAAAATGCCTAGATTTTTCATTCTATCAAGATGCATTAATATTTTCACATTGGTTAAATAACAAAGAATTCACTTGAAGAGTTAACATGTCTAGCAGAATCTAGCAACCTAAAAATGAATGATAAATTTCATCCCTTATGACTTCAATAATGATCATACTGCAGAAACAAACACTCTGTATTCTACTCAATGAACTTCTGTATTTAGAGTTCAAAATATGTTTTAGAAGTTTACTATCAAGTCATGAGTGAATTAATTCCAATTCTAGTTCTACTGTTTTTCCAAAATAACCTATGTTTCCCACTCCTTATTTCTACTTCATTTTGAGTTTTCCATTCTGAATTTAAAATCTTTTTTACAAGATTCCCTGAAAGTAAATGAGCCATTAGGCACAACAAACTGACAGTAAAAAAAAAATAAAACAGAAAATTTGAGATGCTCCTATTTCTGCTCTAATTGTCTTTGTTAAAATTTTCATAACAGTAGAAGTTTTTAGGATTTATAACAGGCTAGATGAAATCAGTAGAAAATAGTACTAGCAGTGTACGGATGTGAAATATTTTATATGAACAAAAAAGTTTCCTTCAAACATCATCTGGATTAGTCCAGAATTGACATTCACATATCTTTAAGGAATGGTTCTTTATTGAAGAAAGCATGTATAAAATTGATTAAGGTTTTTCCATACTGAATTTTATTGATATTTTATTTTTATATTGTCTTCACTTTGAAATAAATCTCTCATACTTCCTAGAATACTTCTTTTATACCAACAAAAATATGTTCTTAAGAGAACAAAATAATATGACTACTAATTATTAAAAATCCTATTCTACAGATCAAGTAAATCTTGTCAAGTGAAAGCACTTGCCATTATCCCATTGTGCAGGCCCTTATAACTTTAAACTTAAATTACTACAACTGTTAATGGTTTGCCTGACAAGAGTCTCTTTCATTCCATTCTCCGTTCATCTATCACAATTATTTTCCTAAAGCTCAGTTCCAACCATGTCACTCCCTTACTCAATAAATTTCAATGACTCCCTATAACTTCTAGGATAAAATTCTCTATTTGGTGTTCAAAGTCATTCATAATCTGTTCTGTTCTCTCACACAAATACAATTGTATATTTTTGTTTGCTTGTTGTCTCCCATATTAGACTGTGATCTCCTTGAAAGCAGAGATTGCCTTTTGCCTTTGTTTATATTTCCAGTGATTTATACAGAACTTGTTCATACTAGGAACAAATATTTACTGACTATCTCAAGAAATTCTGAAACAGCATAACCGGGGGTTTTCTGGTAAACGTTTAATAACAGGATCTCTGAAACTGCTGGACACACACTTAAGAGTAATCTGAATTATTAACATGTTTCCCATCACTTTCTTAAGTCTAAACAACCAACAAAACAATAAACTAAGCCTTGATTTGTAACACATGTCCATTTTAATTTCTGAGGTAAAAATCCTCACACTGAAAAATGTAAGAATCTCCATCATCCTGTATGAGCTGGCTCCAAACACTGCTCAATACATTACTTTATGCATTGAGTATACACTTTGAAAAATGTGTTGAATTTTAAATATATACTATGAGAGTTTGTATCTAAAGTAAATATGGTAAGACCTGTTGGCAAGAGAAAAATCTGGCTTCCTATTGCTGCTAGAATAAATTAGAAACTTTTTATTTTGGCTTTTACAATCATTCATAATCTGGTTTCAACTTACCTCTCTAGCCTTATTTCATATTTTCTCCTTAAGATGCTCTACATTTCACCCAAACGGGCCCATTTGCTTTTCTCTGAGGTCAACATTTTCTGTGCCTTTGCAAAAGCAAGTCTTAGTTTCTGAAATGAACTCTTACCACGTCTGCACTTCTGAAGCCTGGAATGTGTGCTCTCTTCTCTCTGTCTCTGTCTCTGTCTCTGTTTCTGTCTCTCTCTCTCTTTGTCTCTCTCTGTCTCTCTCTGTCTCTCTCTGTCTCTATCTCTGTCTCTCTTTCACCTCCTGCCCCTCCCAAGTTTCCTTTAAGGCTTAGCTTGGGTCCCAAGTCCTATTTTATAAGTGTTCTCTCCCTTCTTTAATTATAATGCATGTACTTAATTATTCAGGGAGTTATGTAGCACAGTGTACTGAGCACAGGTCCTGGAGTCAGGAAGACCTAAGTTCAAATTTGGCCTCAAACACTTACTAACTGTGTGATCTTGGGCAAATCACTTATCCCTGTTACCTCAGTTCCTCATTTGTAAAATGAGCTGGAGAAGGAAATGTCAAACCACTCCAGTATCTTTGCCAAGAAAACCCAAAATGGGGGTAATGGAGAATTGGACAGGACCTAAAGCAATTCAACAGCACTTAGTTATTTGCATTTTGAAACCTACTCCATAACCCAGACTGTAAGGTCCTTGAAGGCAGGGACTGTTTTACTTTTTCTCTTTCTATCACCAGAGTCTAACACCCCCTGTTTATAAAACAGTTACTTAGTAATCCCATTTGGTCATCCAGATTGGTTCCTTTAGCAAAGCTAATGATTACCTTCAATTTAATTTATTTTAAAAATTCAGATGATCATATACCACACTTGCTGAAAAGAAGGATGCCCAATATCCATAAAGTTTAATTCGGTAACCAGAGCTATCTATCCAGCCATGGAACAGTCTGCCTTCTGTCAATGAGCTATCCTTGTCACTGAAGTGTTCAAGCAGAAACTGGATGACCATCTGTCAGTGATGCTACAGAGGGGATTTCTTTATGGTGGAGAAAGAGGACTAGATAAACTTTAAGATCCCATAAAAATTTTACATTAAATGATTCTACAAATTTAAGACACATTTGATATATGCTAAATGCAGTAAAACAAAGACATTGTGGTAGCCTCTGGAGTTTTCTTAAAGTGAGATTTCCCCCCCCCCATAGAAGATTCTTATATGTCTTAATACTAATAATTGTAATAATAATAACATAATGAGCAACATTTCTTTTCAAGGAGCATCAGAGAGTAGAAAATGTCTGGCAATGGACTTGACCTTGACTACCATCAACACCAGTTCATAAACTGCTATCTATAGGCAAACAAACTTGACTAGCAAAACAACAATGTACCCTGACAGAATGACCATATGCCACAATCACAACCATCTCAACTATCTTCTCTACTCAGACTTTGATGAGGTCAGCCCAGGACTTTACATCAAGGGACCTCCAGAAAACAAGCACCTAACTTCCAACCCTTACCCCATAACTATCATATAGGGGAACCAATCCCTGTGGAGACTTCATCATAGATACTGAAAACCAGGAAGTCCTTGGATTGCCAAATTCAAGGTTCAAGGTCAGAAGTAGATATGGTTTTATCAATTAAAATGGCAGTAAATAAAATATATTGTAACCGTCTTTGCCACCACACCCTAAGGACTACTTGAGTTTTCCATTTGGCCTATATCTGGACTTTCCTTTATGTGTTATCTAACCTTATTAGAATATGAGCTTCTTGAAAGTAGGGATTATTTATCTTTTCTGTATCCTCATTGTTTAACACAATGTTTTATACATAGTAGGTCTTTAATGTATACTGTTGTATTCTTTTTATTCACATCAGTAAATTCACATTAAAACAAAACTATTACACTAAAAGTAATTTTTAATCCTAAGAAAGACATAGGAAAATAGGTCAGTATTTAGGTCAGTTATACCAAGACCCTCCCTGGAATAAATCACTTCTATATTTGAAAAAGGAAATGAATAGTAATTTATGAAATGCTAATTAATATCTAGTCACAAGCCACACTTACCACCCACATCACCTCTTTATTCCAATACCTTTGGGTTAATTTTAATATTCTTCTCAAAGTTGTTTAACCTAAAATGTCTTCAGGGATGATTTTCTTACCAACCTCTAAACCACCACCCACAACTTCTGCTCCCACTCCAAAAATCACACATATTTATGTGTTTCAGAAAATGTGTTTTTTCCCCAAACTAACTGAAACAAAGAAAACCTCTCAACCTGATTTCTGTATCACAATATGCTATTCTATACTAAAAATGTATTTTTACAAATAAAATTGAAAGAATAAACTTAAGCACATAATACATAAACATAATATATGCATATGAATATATAGACATAATTGAGTGTAGATATGTGTCTGAATAGTGTATATAATGTGTGTGTATACACACACAAATAAATAGTCAATGACATAGTATAAACAGCTAAAATCTCCAGGTCAACTACAATATAATCCAAATTTTAAGATTATGTAGAGTTATTTTTTTTTCTGCTTATCTGGAGCATCCGGTCTGAATGGGCTAGCTTTTATAGAATGTTTAGCCAGAAAAAGACAGATAGGAAGAAGTCCAGCCTTCATGCTTAAGTTAAGTAAAAAAAGTCAATGACCATTATTTGGTATCTACTATGTTCCAAGAACAGTGCTTAAGCATTGGGGATAGAACAAAAACAAAATTAATCAAATTGCCCTGTTCTTAAGAAGCTACCAGTTTAGGTAGGTATTTCCCTGTAAGACAAAAGTTCTTTAACCTTTTCTCTGTCAGAGACTTCTTTGGTCATCTATGAGATGCCTCCTTAGAATGCTTTTAGATTCATAAAATTACGTACATATGTAACAAAAGAAACAAATTGTGCTAAAAATCAAGTTATTGAGAGAGAGATACTGAGACAGAGATGGAAAGACAAGAGAGAGAGAGAAAGAGAGAGAGAGAGAGAGAGAGAGAGAGAGAGAGGGAGAGGGAGTTTTAAAGTTCAAGACTCTAGGTTACAAACCCCTCTACAAGGTATAATTTGAGGACAACTGGGAAGCTATCCCAAGTTCAAGATTCCTCTCCAAATGATGTCTAAATTTTAATGTTAGCTTCACCTTATCTATCGATCTATCTATCTATCTATCTATCTATCTATCTATCTATCTGTCTGTCTGTCTGTCTGTCTATCTATACAAATATATATGTATGAATGTGTATGCATGCATGTATATGTATGTATATATGTGTATATATACATACAAAAATATATATGTATGTATATTCATGAGAGTGGTAGTGTATTACCTCTAACACCATTTGCTGAGATGAAATGGTAAACTGGAGAGCAGTCTTGGAATAAGGAAGACTTGGGGTCAGGTCCTGTCTCAGACACATACTAGCTCAGTGACTAGTATTACAATTAATTAATGTCTCAGGGTCACAAGACAATTCTCTAAAGTTAGATTTTTTTTAAAGTTTCTCAGCTGCATTAGTGAAGAGGAAGGAATTTTAACACTGGGAATTCTTCACTCTGAAGATATACTGGATCTACACCAATATAAATTAATATGCATATGCTTAACAAAGTCTTTATCCTTTAGAGAATAAATGGAACATTCTAAGATGGAAAAAAAAGATATTCAGAGGCAGACTTCGTGATTTTGTCTATAATAGCTTCAACAAAAGGAATTACATATGTTTATCAAGTAATGTTATCATGTATATATGACTGAATTTTTTTCAGTAAAAGGAAATTTGTGGGCTGAAGTATGAAGAAAAGGCATTATGCTAACTGTAGTAAAGGAAATTCATGCTTTAAAACTACATTTGTTGATGTAAGACTTAAAAACTGTTTTTGATTTAAACATTGCAACCTCCTCATCATCACAGTTCATATGTAATGTTTTAAGATTTATAAAGCACTTTGCTAACATCTCTGTAAGGCAACAGCACAAGTGTTATTTTCCTCATTTTCTAGATAAGGAATTTAAGACTTTGAAATGTTAGAGTGATATTATATATACATATAGCTGGTGAGTGTCTACAGCAGCAGCTAAAAGAGATTTGAGCAGGAAGATGGTCTTTCATTTGTATTGTGTGAAGAAAATGAATTATTTAGGTAGGAAATGGTTCTAAATGACCTCTAGAGTCTTTTTCAACTTGACAATTCTATGATTCTATGGTTCATACGAATAAGAATTTGTTTTTAACATTAGTAATATAAAATACTTTCTTCATGTAAAAGGCAAAATATCCATTTTAATCATTAATTTAAAAGTGTTTCCAGCTTTTTTATTCTTATACAAAGCTATTATGTTAAAACTATTTTCATTTGAAAACCATGTCTTAATAAACAGGATCTAATATACTACATTTTATAGGTAAGGAAACACCCACCCAGTGACTTAAAATGGGCTGCAAAAATCTATAGGTATTAAATATAAGAGATCAGTTTTGAACTCAGATATAGTAAATCCAAATTTAATGGTATTTCTCCTACACTGAAATGATAACATTAGTGAATCAAGTATTGTAACAAATGTAGGCTATACTGTTTTTTGCAAATAGTCACTTTTTCTAGAATACTTCAACACCTCCACCATCTATCAATTTTATTTTATTTTAAATTACCTTTTGCATTACTTATACTTATTTTTAATGGATAATAATGACTCAGATACAGTTTTTGCTATATTTCTTTAGTTAAGGAACTGTTGTTCATGACTCCAATCTCTAATTTACATTAGGAATATGGGCTGAGAGATTGTAATCTTCAGGATGTCACATTAGGCTCTACATCAAACATGCAAGCAATATAATAAAGAACACATTTTAAGGGGCGGCTAGATAGTGCAGTGAATAGAGCACTGGCCCTGGAGTCAGGAGGACCTGAGTTCAAAGCCGGACTCAGACATTTAACACAAAAACTAGCCGTGTGCCCTTGGGCAAGTCACTTAACCCCAAGTGCCCTCCAAAAAAAAAAAGCAAAAAAAAAAAGAACACATTTTAAGAAGATAACCTTGTAATTGGTTTATAAAATTTTCTTTTATAATTAAACTTTTTGATGACATTAAGTAATTATAAAGGACTATGTCTAGTATTAGGTCTTCAGAATAATTGCCTACAATTTGTGGAACTACCTAGCATATATCATTTTTTTTACTGAATTCTCTGATACCTTTTCTCTTGGTAACTCAATTCCTGTGTTTTCAACTATCTTAGATGACTCCAAAATTTGTATCTCTAGCCACAACCTCTCTGCCTCAGGATCCAGACTGCATATTTCTAACTGCTTATTGGACATATCCATATTTGTGGTGGTGGCACCACAAATTCAACATATCTAAGAGTGTATTAGTAAAGAAAAAGTAAGGGACTGATTGAGCAAAGGACAAATTTACTCACGTGTGTATGTATAACACAATTTTTGGAAGACAAGTTATTTTCAGAGCACCTTAAAACTTATAAACACTGTAAATACAAAGCAACTAGCTGTAATGCCATGTACGAGCACCTTTCCAGAAGAATGCTACTATGAATAGCTTTTAAGGCTCTGATTACACAGTATGGTGAACACTCCATTCCATAACAAATCAAAGCAAAACATTCTCAGTAAATCAAGGTACAGTATTCACAATGTTACAACTTATCATGGAAAGTCACAACATAGTGTTCACAACAGCTTATCATTAAAATGGCCACATAGTTTTCACCAAAGTGGTCACAATAGCTTTGAACAAAGAACAATCTTATGCTGTCCATAAGGAGGTTTGCCTCCTTACTTAGTCATTCAGTCATGTCAAAGTACAATAGCCAGTCTTGCATTCTTGGGGCAACTAGATTAATTCAATCAGTCACTTATTTAGCAATCAGTTACTAAGTATGATTAATAACTAAATGCAATCATTAGAAAATACACAAACCCCCTACCCCTAGGTCACTAGTAAACCACAATTTCATCACAGCATTCAATACCCAATGAGAGGTATTTTCTTCATCTTGACTCCAGGCAAGTCCTCAGAAGTCTTGATTCCTGGGGAGACAAAGCTTAACAAAGCCAGGACATACATAGTCAGTGTCCTCATCAATTCACTCTCTGCCTGCAGAACAGTCTTAGGACCCCTGAAAATATCAACAAGATCCTCTTCCAGGATTTCTGTAAACATATAAGAAAATCCTTCTTCAGGGCTTCTGAGCCAACAGCAAGGTTCCAGGACCTCTGCAACAACAGCACTGTTCTTCACCAGCAGACACGTCTGGCGAAACAACATCAAAACAGATAGAATGCAGGCAACACAGCCATGCCTCCTCAGTCCTCTGGCAGTGTGGCTGGCCCTAGAACCCAGAAGAAATCTCAGCTGGCTCTTGGAATCAAAAATCACTCCTCCCAGGTTTTCAAAATCAAAATCATTTTCTCCAGCCTGTAATGGCGGTGGGAGCCTACTTTCTTCTTCAGTCTTCTAGGCAGCAGCAACTTCAGCCTTCACCAGATTCTGGTCTCAAGAAATTCTGACTGTGCCTCTCTGGAGCTTTTCTTATACACACACAGCTTTGGCTTCCTGTTTCAGCAAACCCCTTCCTGTTATGTCAGCAACAGGAGACAGGAATTCACACCTTCTGTTTCTTTCACAGAGGTTTGATTAGTTACTAAGAGCTAAGTACCTGTGTACTTGCCAGAACAAAAAAGGGTCTTCAAATTTAATACATTAATTACCATTATACTAGCCAAATCAAAGTGTACTTCAATGCTTGTTAAATGGGTTGTTCTCAATGTGAAACATGACATACAGTTTAATTTCAGGATTAAAAAATCCCCACAAACTCAAAATACAAATATCACATAAAAGTTTGCAAACCTCAACTTTAGAATCACAGATGACAGTATAAGGCCATTAATGGCAAAATAAATTAGAAATTAATCACCACAAATGTTAAATAAGGATGGCAAAGAAGAAGATGGCAAGTCTTATTTACCAGTTTACAGTATGTGGAAGAATACAATAATCTCTTCCTTTATCAGGGCACACAAATCACATCAGGTTATGTAATCACATTCACTTGCAAAAACATGGTAGCACTATTTCATCAAGAATAGCTTAAAAAAGTGATGTTGATGAATAAATTGTGGTTTAACATGTCAAACTGCATTTAAATTTACATTTTGGAAGGTCTGTTAAAGAAAAGAACTCAGGAATCTTGATTTCTTCAGTGTTATTTTTTTAAAGTCACACTTTTTGCTCTGATTTTAACCTCATGTAATCTATTACAAAACATCTCTATCATATCAGTATAATGTATTGTTTTAAATGAGTCATCTGTGAATAGACTATTCAGTGTGATCCTGTAAATAATCTATTTGCTGCTATGGTAAAAAGCCTTAAGATGAGTGGCATATCTTCTGATTTACCTTTTAGAAAGAGTTCTTCCCTGTTTTTAATCTTATTTTAAGACCACTTCATAGTCATCAACACATTTGACAGTGTTGATTTTCTGCCCACTAGCAGGTGAAGACTAAAATACAATAGAACAGCAGTTTAATAAAGAGAGATTATAGAAATCTTTCAGAATTATATGAGAAAGGTTTGTTATAAAACAGAATGGCCAGCAGTTTGCATATATGTGTGTTTGTACATAGCTATGTATGTATGTTTGTATATATATTGTTCTTTCTGCATAAGTTGATCTATAGCAACCACTGAATGCTATTTCTGTCCCAGCTGTAAACAAGTCATCAATCCAAAATAGGAATATTATGCAATGCACAGAATGAGTTAATAGTAACAGCATCTGTTCTGTTCCAAAGAGCATCCAACCTGGGTGTGAATGACACCCAGGATCATTGAAACTTTTCTGTATTATTAGAAGATGTCACTGGACTAAAAGCTTTCCTACAGAAACTCAAGAACATTGCCGGCCTGTGACAGAACCTGGAATTGCCAATAAGTCCTTTGTCTGTTTTTTTATGCCCTAGAAACACAAAATAGTGTGTTGCTGTAAAGTAGGTACCATTATACACAACTGGCAAGTTATAATGGGCCAACAGTAAATATACCTAAAATGAAGATGATATTTCAACTTGCTACAGGCAAAACTTACTTATACACTAAAATCCTCATTAGTAACACAAAACTAAAAGCCAAAATTCTTTAACTAAGTAATACTCTATTTAATAACATACTAATTACATAAGAAAATAAACCATGTTAATAAAGTCACACTTCCTTTAGTAAATTGATAGGCATGCATAGTAAGATAAAGAATAGCATCTTTCTCTAAACTTAAATCTTATTCAACACATTTCATAAACTACTTAACCTTTTGTACAGGACCTATTTCTGTGAGACCTTGACATCTATCCTAGAAGTTATGGTATCCATACTACCCAATCAACAAGAAGGATTCAGTGTTGAAGATTTAGAATACAGAAATTCTTTGGGTATGGAAGCTTCAATTATGCAGTCACTTCCTCTTTTTTGGATAGGTGAGGAGGATGTGAGATGCCAGAATTCCAGTATGCCAACTTTCAAGTGAGCAGGGCACAGAGAGGTCACACAGAACATTTCAAGGATACACTGAAGCACAACTTGAAACAATGTATTATCTGTAGACAGATGAGAACAACAGAAACTGTCAGAAAACACTGGCAGGCTGCTATCATGAATAGGGTGGCCTGCCTTGAGCCAAAGTGACATAGGCCACAAAAACTCAAATCATGAGCTTGCTAAAGTGACAGGGATTCTAACAAAGACCAACTGAGCACTTAGGTCAGAAAAATGGTAGTATGGTATCTGGATTCATCAGACACACCCACAGTTTTCTTCTACTGTTACTATTAATCAAATGTTTAATACAGACTATTTTGGGGCTGTGTAGAGAAAAAGGAAGCCAAGCTCTCTTCATCTTCTATTAATTTTTTTTTACTATTAAACTGAAAATTACTTTGATGAAAAACAATTCTTGTCCAAGGGCTGTGAGTCAAAGTGCTATACTTTTCTTCCTTTAAAGGTCATTTTTATTTCGAATTCCCTATATCTTAGCTAATAAAGCTTCTTAAAGGAGCAACAGGACATATTAACATTTATAACAAAGGTTTCCTATAATTTGATATGTAATTAGTTATACTCTTAATAATAACAGCAAATCCTAGTAACACTTTGGAATATTCTATTTCAATCATAGAATTATAAAATATAAGAGGCAGTGGGAGTTTTGGGCAATAAAAGTCCAACTTGTACCTGAAAAAAACCCATGCCATCCAGACAAAGTAATTATTTTCAAGTGTGAACTTATCTTATAGGTGCCTATAGACCTTCTTATTTAGACAGGTGATATCTTCCTACCTACTAAATTTCCAATAGCATAAAGTATACCCTACCAGTCCAACTCTTGAAGTCTGTGAATAAATCCTTTCTTTTTAAAATTAAAAGTTACAAATACAAACACCTTTGGAAGATGTTACAATTTTATTAGCTTTCACACCATCAAATGAGGCAAAAAGCAGTATTTCCTAAAAAGAGAGAGATTAGAGTAATGGAAAAATTACCAATGTTCTGTGCCTGAAAAGTATCTGAAAGTAACGGTGAGGGAAACAGGACCTAGAAGGGGTAAGTTGGGAATAGTCAAGGTGAACTTGATTGCACAATTTTACCTAAGTCTGATTCCTCTGGGGATGAATTTTCAACTCATACATAATTTGATTTAAAATATATAGGAAGATCTCATTATACTAATCTACTTCATGTTTATATTAAGAGCATTCATTGAAATACATCCATATTATTAATAGAGGTAATGTGACATTGTAGGTCAAGGGCTAGCCTTTGAAGTAGAAAGACCTAACTTCAATTCCACACCCGGACAAATACTTTTATGAAACTATGAACAAGTCACTTAATCTGCAGTGTTCTGATGATGTCTTTAAGACTCCAGGTTACAGAAGATTTGCTGATCTCCAACAGCAGAGGGGTATTTCCATGTTTAGAGCTATCTGCTCTGTATTTCCTGTGATCTCCTCCTTCAACACACTACCAACAATAGGGAGTTACTGGCTAATGTTTAACAATCAAACCTTTATGTTTAGTCTGCTTTATTAATATTTTTCTCCATCACACTCTTAAGTCTGGACAATCAACAAAAGAATTAATCAATTTGGTTTGTAGTGTTTGCCGATTTATGTGGTGAAAATAAGCTTAAAATTTAACAATTGGCTTTCCAATAACAATTTCCAATTAACAATAAAAAGAAATAAGTTTGAACTTATAACCTATTATGGTTACCTTTTGAAATGATTCATCTGTTTTTAATTGACATCAAAGTGGAAAAAAAAACTTCCTGACAATTAGAGTTTTCTCACAACAGAATGAGTTGTCCAAGAAGATACTGTATATATTTTCATATATTGACATTTTCACACATTAAAGTTCTGTGTCAGGGTTTGTTATTGTAATTGTTGCTGTAGTCACAGCCATTGATGTTGTTATTTATGATCGTGATGACGTTGAAATTGTTGGGGTTTTTTGGGAGGGGTTGGGGAGAAGGGATTCCTACTAAGGCACTGCCTGGATTTATCTCTGGGATTCTGGCCTTCAGATTCTGTAAAAATTGCTGTAAGTGGTATTAAAGCTATTCTGAAATGTGAAAAATCTATGACAATACATACTTAAGTTTAACTCTCAAGGTTACTAACCCAATTAGATCAAGCAATTTCGGGTAAAGAAGCTGCAGACAAGGACAACAGCTAGAATGAATTAACAAATAGAAAAGAGAATTTCACTAATCACCACAGTTACTAGTATATTTCAAATTCATGGATGAAATATACACATATCTATATACACACATATGAATCACAAGTACAAAATGAAATATTTTGAGATACATTCTTATTTTAAAGAAGAAAAAATAAAAAATATTGCATCAAAATGTGTAATAGTATTGAAGTATATATAGGAAATGGGGGTCAAGAAAATCAAATCCATGGGAAACCAACAGCTTAGAGAATCATCATCATTTTAGTATTTTGACATAGTAAATGTTTAAGAAATGAGATACTTAAAGGTAGTTCTATATAAATTGAAATATGAATGAAAGTTTTTTTTTCCCTTGGGGAATCTTAGACTTAAACAGCACACCATAGCTGATAAGATTCAAACACAGAGTTATACTTTACGTGGTAGAGGGTACAAAAGATAAATTATCGTGAAATTGTTTACTCTTCCAAAACAAGTTTTATTGATTTTCAGATCTGTGTTAATAGGTACTATCTGTAATAGAAGCAGACAGAATTCTATTTTTTCCAAGGTAATAAGACAACCATCTCTAATAACATAAGATACATCCAATCATTGTATAGGGTTTTTTTCTATTAATCTTCCAATTTAGAAATTTCAGAGTAAATTAGAAAAGAGATACCTTTTAGTGTATGTGTGCTTTCACATGCAACATATATCTATAAAAACAATCCACATGATCAAGTGAGAGACTTTTAATATAGCCTCTGTTTTGTAAATTTATATTGTAAACCAACTTACAGATACATAAAACTCTTCATACCTCAACTTTATTAGTTTAACAAAATAATATACCCTTCCTGTACATCATTCAGTTCTTTTATTAATATCTTTCATACTTTGGGGTTTTCATCAAGAGTTTCTTCTGGAACACCAAATACTTTCTCCGGAGGCTTAAAAATTAGTTCAATGACTGTGTATACTTTGGTCATTATCCAAAATGTAGTTGGGCAATGAGGAGTGGGAGGGATGTGGGAGATGAGTTTTGTCTTGTATGTCCAGAGGTGTATATACATATTTTATTTTCAAATGTTTTCTGCAATAGACATCTACCCTGAATTTTGAATGCATTTAAAATAATTAACAATATTCATATCATAATATAGCCTTAATATCAAATTAATAGATGAATCATAATTTATCAGATGCTTTATTTATCCATCATGATCTGGGGGTATGCAGATCATGGTAAATATCTGAACCTATGTAATAATTAATCATATTACATAAGTAGGGTCCTCCTTAAAAATAGAGAATATCTAAAATTTACATCATGGAGAAATAGCTTTGCTGTCTAAAGAATACATACATGCATATATATGTATATGTATACACACATGGAAGACTTCACAGTAATAATTATCTTCTTTGGAGGTCAATGCACAATGCGGCAGTTTTAAATTACTAACATTTCTAAGACATTTGTGATATCCTGTATTTAAAAAAATGAGTCTCTAAAACATGCAGCATATCATGAAAAAATCATAAAACTGAGGGTTGTTTTTTTTTTATTCCTGGCAATACCTTCATTAGCTGTGTGACTAATCAATTAAGTCCTCTGAGTCACAATTTCCTAATTTATATATAATTGTGTCCTGTTAGAGCTTTCAAAGGTGAAATGAAATTTTGCTGCCCTGCTGCAGGAATCTTCCTTTGGCCCCCACCTTGGCATGATAACATGGATGCTGCTAATCATTTCCGATCATTCCTCTTATATTTCTTTGCAATATGACTTTCTAGTCTATACCCTAATACCTCTCCCCTACTTTGTAGGGAGTTGTTGTTGAACATACATGGAGCAGAATAATGAGGAATACCGTACCAGACTACTGAACCAGACTACTCCTAAATTTTCATCTAGATTAATTTCTTCATACAGCTTTGGGAAGTTATGAATTACAAATCACTATGACTTCCTTTGCCTAGCTATTGGACTCCATGCCAGGACAGAGCCTGGCAACTTCTAACAGAGTCTGTTTTCTCTCTCTCATTCTCTCCACCAGACTCTTGGATATGCATTCTATTCCCACTGATGAGATATATAGAGATCTTGAATGTTATGGTTGAACACAATTTTATCTTATGCTGGTTTCTTCTTCAAATAAAATAGTATAAACAAACTTTAAAGAACGTGTATGGTCTGCAGTTAATTCTCCTGGAAGATGAGTCGGAAGAAAGAGTGGGCCTGAATCCCCATCTGCTATCAGTTCTCTTGAATGAAACTTTTTTTTAAAGCATTCTGTGTGCTCTTACTGCTAAGTCTATAATCATGACCTCAGAATGTTCTCCTAGTGTGCAGACATGGTTGCCAAAACACTGACTGCTCAGACACTAGCTGATCCTTCACTTCTATGCCCCCTTAAATGTGTTCTAAAATAAATAAAAAAGAATTAATGAATAAATAAATGAATGCATGAATGTACTAAAAACTATCGCTATACAGAATTCTTGAGCTCACCCATGTCTGTGCCCCTGCCCATATAGGCAGCTAAGTGGTATATTTCACTTGAATTAAGGAAGAACTGAGTTTAAATCCTGCCTCACCTGGGTGACTGTGGACAAGTCAATTAAATTCTGTCTTTGTCATTTTTCTCATCTCTAAAGTGGATATAATACCTTGTAGGTTTGTTATGTGGATCAAAAAAGATAATATATGTAAACCACACGATTTTGCAAGCCATAAATGCTATGTAAATGCTATTAATAATAATAAATATTATTAATTACCTCACCTCTCCAGAGTTTTGGCCTGCTTAGGGAAAGGGAACACTTTTCCTTTAAAATATGATCACTATTTTAGTCAATGGATAGAAATAACCTATAAGTTTCTATGTTGACTAGTAAGCTACATCTTCAACATGTCTATATACTTAGCAGGAAGGGAAAAAATTAGCTACATATACAACTAAGCTACATATAAGCTGCATAAAAAATACATATTTCCCCTACCACATAGTGTTGTTATAATGGAAATATTTTGAAAACTGTAAAGTTCTATGAAATCATGAGCTGCCTTGATTATTAATATTATAGATATATTTTTGAAAGAACAGAATCAGAGGATGCTGGGTCAAATCCTGGATCTGTCACTTACATATTATTGGACAGATAACTACCCATCTGGGCCTCAGTTTCTTGATTTGTAGAATTAGGAGGTTGTACTAGGATCTCTTTCAACTCTATATTTATTATCCTCTGCTCTGACACCACTTGTGAATTTATAAATAAAATTATATATGCATAAGAATGTAAATTCAATTCAATTAAATAAACATGAATTCAGCACCTACTGTGTGTAAAACTCTGCACTGATTTAAAGGGGCAGGGGGTGTAAATTTAACCAGCAATCAGTTTTTCAAAATACAATTGTTCCTTATTACTAAAAATATAAAAATATCCAACATTGAATTATATATTATTATTAGATATTATATTATTATTAATTAGATATTATATTCATATTAGAGATATGAATAATTTAAGCATTTACATCTACTACTGCACAAAATGACTCAGTGGATATGGGTTGGGGAAAAAAGGATGGTCTTTGCTCTTCTTAAGTTGTTCATTCCTGTGCCAAGAAATAGTTTGGTTAAGCCACCAACATTGCTATTTGTCTCCAGTGGTCACAATCCTGCCCAACATCAATCAGAGATATAAAAAGAAATACAAAGATACACTCTCTTCTTGAGGAGGCTGTCATTTATTTGAGAAAATAAGACATACCTATAGAAATTAACAGAGAATTATAAAAAGCATAATCCAAAAACCATACATATGCCAATTCTTGGTCAGATTTTTCTAATGAGGTGGCATAGTCATGCCAATGAATTCCAAGGACCTGAACCCTCCAAGAACGTTCAGCAGCTGTAAATCTGTGCCTATCAGCTTTCTATATGAAATAATTTCTTTTTTGATAAGTTTTACAAGTACAAACAATAGTAAAATTGTCAAAGATGGCTAGGTTCTTTAAACATATTTCTATCTGATTATTTTATACACTTTGACTAAATAATGCCGAATATACTAAAACAAAATTCTAAAGCATGAATTACATATAGAGAGAAAGGTAGTATAAGGCTAAGATTTTGAATCCATTATCTAAGAATGGAAGTTTCTTTTTCATATTTTCTTTGATTGATTTAAACAAAACATCTTTCAAATCAGAAGTAGAATTGGGACATTCAGTGAGGTTTCATGATTGGGTATCAAACTATTTTTGTTTCAATCGAACATTTATTTGCGCAATATTTACTAATATGCTTCTGGTTACTCAAAACTTATTTAATTAGAAGGCTCTGACTTGTCTTGATTACATGAATAACACTCTAAATCAAATTTAAAATAAAGCTTGCTAACATGGTAAGACAGTATCTAGAACTAATGGACACATTACTATTGAGCAAAAATGAGGTAAAGGGGAGAGTTTTATTGGTTTCTAATACACTTCAAAGATATTTTCCAGTAAGTTCATAAATCATTTCCATCTTATTTTATATGAGTCAGTGAATGACTGCCCCTGAAATATTTAAATAAAACTCTTCATTTCTCACTTTATTGTACAACTACAACCAATTTCTGGGGAATTCTCATATAGGATTTTATAGAAACATCCATGTACCACCAATCACACAATGGTACTTTGGAATTTGTAATCACAGTCAAAGCCTTCAACTTTTGTTTCTTAAAGATAACTGAGGAGGCTAGAGCATTATTACCAAGGGCTATGATGAGTTCCCAAGAGAAGTAACTTCAGAAAGTAGACAATCTAAAGGCACAGACAGGTCAATTCCCCCTCCAAAAATAAAAAAAGGTATAAGCACTTATAAAAGTGTGTGTGTGTGTGTGTGTGTGTAGGTATATGTGTGTATTCACACATATATACATACACACATGTGTATATGTGTGTATGCGTATATAAATAGGTATAAAATATATTTAAAAAGATATCATGTAAACACAAGAAATAGCAATAAATAATTAAATGATACATTAGGCAAGTTAAACAGATTCTTAACAGAAATGTTTAGGCATATATGTTACTATATTTCCTTGTCAATAGTCTCAATCCTATTTATTCTCCAACCCCAGACTTCATCCATAATACTTTCCCAACACTAAACAACTACAGAAATTGCTTGAGGATCTTCAGTCACATAAAATATTTTCAAAGCCTTAACTCTAAAATAGTTTCACTTATTTCTCTAACAAGATAGGAATTAGAGCCTTTTTTTTATGTAGGAAGTTCTTTGGTTAAGAAAACTCCCTCCAATGAAGGTTGTCATTTCATAGGAAAATTATAGTCTTAGGATGTTTATTGTTTTAGAATACTGCATGGGTAAGGGACTTTCCCAGGGTCTCACAGCTAATATAAATCAGAGGAAGGACTTAAACTCAGATTCTCTAATTATGTCTCTAATAAATCACTTTATTTTACAAAGTTTAGCAGTATCCTAAAGATAGCACATTCTTTCAGCTGGATCCATTAGCACATGTCACTTTGGCAGTTTTCTTTATATATAAACAGAAGCTTCAGGAAACAAAGATAAAATTTCTTACATGAAAGATTAGTCACACTTAATGTCACACTCTCTCTTAAAATATTCTAAAATCTTCTTAAAGATAGTTACTGAAAATGGCCTAAAATCTGTTTCAAATTACATACAAAGAATGTTTTCTGTCAGACAAACAGGTTGGCTAGGAGATATTTGGCAAATCCATGAACAAGTTATGAAGCCAAACAACTTTATGAGCAATTATAAACAATGCCATGCAATGAGCAAAAACAGAGGAACTCTAAGAGACGTGAGTAAATCTGCTAGATGCCATCTGCAATTAAGGGGGAAAGAAACATAACAAGCTGCTAATTATTTTTGTTCATAATGGCAAGGTAATCTCTGTCCAGATCCTAAATCTACCAGATGGGTGCCTAATGGGCATAAACTGGATACATGGATATTTGAAACAAAGAGCCATTGGCCTTGTGGGCTTGTTTAACAGCTGTATCTATTTTCTAGCCCTTCATCTCTCTTCCAGTACAATACCCACATATACATATATATATATATATATATATATATATGTATATATGAGGTATATAATACAATGCTCAGCTTTAGAAGAAAGTGATTTAAAAAAATTCTGAGTACAATCTGTCATATTTTCACCCTTATTACTTCATTATTTTTCTGCAATGTGTACACTCTAAAATTTATAGCACAAATCTCTCTACATGTTTTGAACAGTATTCAAATAAATACAAAGTTTATCCTTATTTTTTGGTATGGGAAACCAAGAAGACTTGGGTTCAATTTCCACCTCTAAAAAGCACTTCTCTGTTACTCTGGGAAAGTGATAACTCGGTGCTCTAGACAATTCTCTAACAATATCAGCTGTGATTTGCATTATTAGAGGGATTTTACTCACCCCTGAGTTCACAATATCAATGAAATCACAAGTCCAGTCATTGCTCCCATCCCTTCCTATGAGAGAAACTTACTCAGCCAATTACATCATTTGTACATATACAGGGAAGTGATAGGGAAGCCAGTAAATAAACTTTCTAAAAGCTAAAGACTAATAGTTAAAACTTTGGAGTAATTAAAAGCATTTCAGCATTATGTGTATACCCCAAAATACATGCAAACATTTACACATGTGTCTGTACATGTAGATGACTACATTTGTGAATGGATTTGCATACGTATACCTGATATGTCTTCAGGGGTCTAATAGAGAGTTGTTGAAAAGTGAAGTAGAAGTTTCTAAGAATTCTTAATTCCATTGAATGCTTTCATTCTGCATTCAGATTTGGTAAAAGACAAGTAAGAATACTGGTTTGAATAGCAGAGAATCTTCTTGGATAAAGAATATCTGAAAGTCTACCTGGGAACTCTCAAAAATAGCATTACTTTTTTATTCTTCTGATCATGCCAGGATTTGTGCTAGAGAGCAGAGGTACACTGTGAAAATTCTTATCCTACAGAGAACATCATACATGTGGATACATATGATACCTGTTAAGCTTATGCTCTTCTTTTCTGTCATCTTTGTTCTTCATCACTTACAAAGCCAGATGGAGAGATGTTTGGCATTGCTATGTCATATATTACAAATCTTGTCTATTCAATTTACTAGATATGTGTTGGGTACCTACTATATACACAACACTCATGTTCCCAGGGCTTAACTATAGTGCCTAGAACACAGTTGGTGCTTAATAAATGTTTACTGATTAATTTACTGAGAATTCAGAATATAAGGCATTGTTTCTGCTTTCCAAAAAACTTACCAGTTAATTAAAACAACAAAGCAAAACAAACATATAAAATACAATTGTTAAAATGAGTGATCCATAGAGCTTTATTACTGGAAGGAACTTCAAGATCACTTGGTTCAATTCGCCCATTTCAGAAATGAGAAACCTAAAACCTAGAGAGTTAAAATAGCTTGCCTATATTCACATAGCCAGCTAGTGGCACAGCTGGGATATTATCATGTGAGAATCTGTATTACATTGAGTTAAAGAATCTTTCATATGTATGAACTAGATGTGAACAAGTCTAAGACTCTTCTGTTGAGTCAGTCAATCAAAGTATAAACTAGTGGTGAACAAGTATTTAATAAATTTTAGAGGCATGAAGTACTTTGAACTATTAGATGAGATCAGATGACCCTATATAGAAAATAAAAGACAACCTGAAGACAGACCAGATACACTGAAGACAGGAAGTTTTAAGATTCTACTAAAGTACTCATTCTTAGAGCCTAGCAGAGATTTGCTCTTCAGGGGAACTTCATGAGGACTCTACAAAAGGAGAAACATTCTTTTAGCAACCATGAGATGTTTCCCTTTCCCACATGTGCTCAATAAATTCAATACCCACCATATGTCCCATGCTAGGGTATGCCCCAAACCGTGTCAAAGGTTGGTTTTGTACCAACTCTTTTATATAACATCAGGAGATTTTCCTTTCTCAAAGCTAATTAGCTCTGGTTAGCTGTTTGATACCCATGGAAAAACATATTGGATGGAAGTTATTGTACAGTGTTGCTGTAATATTTGTCTTGGAAGCATGAATTTGTTCCAATGTGATTGATTTATTAAGGAACAATTTGATCATAATAATTTCTCAGGTTTGCTTACATAGAATTTCATTGGTGAGAAAAACCAAATGTGGAAAACTGCCATTTCATAATAATTCATGAGTTGCAACCCTTCTCATGTCCACTTCTACAAGTAAACTTCAGGTCTTTTTTTTTTTTTAAGATACCCAACATCATAGACTCACTCTGTCCTCTCTGTCTCACAGTTCAGACCAGTGGAGATGACTGTCAACTTTTTCAGGCCAACCTATGGAAATCAGTGAACTGCAACTCTAAACTAAGAATGCCTTCACAATTTATTGTACTATTTATTCATTTCTTAATCAATTATCATGTAAAATTCATTTATATAGTTATTAGATTCCTATTTTTATGTCACTAATGTAGTTTTTAAGTATTGTGCCCTTAAGTCCACCCTGTCCCACATACACCTTTGTGTTTTATTTCACAGTTTTGCAAAGTTTGGTGATTTTTAGAGACATATATGTCACAGATACTATATTTGAAAACCCCCAACCCCTCAGGGTTAGTCTTAGAACTCTAATGGAAAAAAAATAGTAAGCTGTCTTCTAGGGACCCAAAGTTAAAATGATAATGTGATTTGGAAGAGGAGCCCAGAGGGGATTGGTCCAAGAATAATTTACAAGAAAAAATTTAAGGCAAGATTTTAGTTTTGGATTTTTCTAACTTTTCATATGGACAACTGGAATCTGTTACATAGTTTTTAATGAGAAAATAATTTTTTTGTCACTGAAAATTTTGGCTGCCCTTCAATTCTACTTTATATTAGCCAAAAGACTACAATCTGCCCTGCAATTAGCTAAAAGGTAAACAAAATGCAATGCTTTTATCACTTGGCTGAAATGTTCATTTAGGCAGCTGAGAAACCTTGTTTTTCACATGGGATCATGTACTATATTTTTGTTCATTTATTTTACTACTTTAATACTGCTCTGATTTTAAAACCATCATCTTTCCTTGATATTAAAATAATGAGCAGTTTTTAAAGAGTTCACTTCTTAAAATGTAAATAAAAATAACTATAACAGGAATTTAAGCATTACACTAAAAATTTTAAAAGACTGCACCTCTTGTACACAAATTATAACAAAATTAAGTCATGTCAATTGTTTGTTACATTTTAAATATTCTATTGCCTTTTTGATCATAAAACCATGTTTTTGAAATACTTAAAACTACTTTCTTGGGGACATAAAAAAGCTCAGTGTGGCAGAGTAGGGTGAGTGATTTCCTCTACATATCAAATTTCCACTTTAATCAAGTTGCCCAGAAATATTCTATTGTAACTATCCTGTCATATTTTTACTGTTGGAATAGATTTTATATGAATTTGTACTTTTTTCAACCTCAACAAAATTTCATGTTCACAACAATCAATTTGATAAGCAAGAAAGATAAATATACATAAATGTGTTCCTACATTTTTCATTTAATTTTTTCTGTTTAAGGATAGACATATTTCTGCATGTGATATTTCAATTTATAAGATGAACGAGAAAATGAAAGCATACAAAGCATAGCATGGTATTGTGCTAAGACTATCAGTAAACTCATTAGAAAGTTAAAAGTTGATATTAACTTTTCTCATCCAAAGGGAAACAACTTAATGAACTCTCAATAAACCACAAATTAAGAGTAGGCTAAAATAAAAACCTTCAGGAAGCTTTGAAAGAAAGAAAGAAAGAAAGAAAGAAAAAAAGAAAGAAAGAAAGAAAGGAAGGAAGGAAAGAAAGAAAGGAAGGAAGGAAGAAAGAAAGAAAAAAAGAAAGAAAGAAAGGAAGGAAAGAAGGAAGGAAGGAAGGAAGGAAGGAATGAAGGAAGGAAGGAAGAAAGAAAACATCTAGCACACTTCATATATTTACCTGCATTAGTGAACAGGTAACATTAGTGAACTCCTGAGACTGGTAAGGATGTTTCAAAGGAATAAAAAAAAATAGATGGATAAATATATAGGAGCTAAGACTGGAGTTTGTATAAATATGCCTATTCACCAACGTCTACTAATTTAAGAATATAATGGAATAGAGAAATCATTTAGTAACTCTTTTAGACCAAACAGCACACTATGGTTAAAGTTTGAATGTCAGGAATCTTGAGTTTTATTTTCAGTCCTACCTCTTTCAATGTATCCTTGGGGGAATCATCTAGTCCCTCTGGGTCCTTCCTTCCTTCTTTCCTTTTCTCTCCCCTCTTTCCTTGCTTTCCTTCTCATTCCTTCCTTCTCTCCCTTTTTCTCTCCTTCCTTCCTTCCTTCCTTCCTTCCTTCCTTCCTTCCTTCCTTCCTTCCTTCCTTCCTTCCTTCTTTCCTTCCCTCCTTCCTTCCTTCTTTCCTTCCTCCCTGCCTCCCTTACCCCTTCCTCTTATACTTTGTGGCTTTTTTCCTCCTAATTTCTTTTCTTTCTTTCAGTGCTCTAGGTTTCTAAGTCATTCCTAGTACCTACAATCTTATTTGAAATACTGTCAAATACAATGAAAACAAAAGGTCAGCTAAAGTTCTATGCTCACGTAACCTTTCTTATCAATATAATTTGATGCTAACACAGAAGCAATTGAAAAAAAATATAATCCCATTACAATCTATCAACTTACTTTGTAAATTAACCATGGACTTGCTAAAATATTTCATGGAAGATTTGAAGGCATACCCAATAATAATATCTGTAATCTTTCCTCATATAATTTTATGCCTATAAGTGATAAATCAAGAATCAGTGAGTGGTAAGTAAATTTTAGTGATTTTTATTTGATAAAACAAAAATGGAGCTGCTATTCACATAAATAATTTTCATTTTTAGTGTGTTCCATCCCTATTCCACTAATTTGCTTTCAACTCAATTCAATTCACTTCCATTCAGTTCAGTTTATCTCCACTAAATTTAGTTGACCTCTATTACATTCAACTCCATTAAATTCAATAAACATTTATCAGGTACCTTCTATGTTCAAGTGTGCTTTGCACTGTGAACTAATTTTATATTACCAATTATGGCACCTTATGAGAAGATAAATTATTTTAAAATGTTTCAGCAGAATCATACTGATTTGATAATGGCTTCTTTCTTTTACATGTACATTTTTCTAATTAAGATAATTAAAAAAAACTATTGGCCATGATCATTTTTTTCCCTAATAGATTCTGAAATCTCAGAGAAATGGAATTTTAGTAATTTGAGAATAAAAATCATAGCTCTCTATGAAATTTAACATATAAATAAGAAGCAGAATGACATAATGTGCAGAGTAAAGGATTTGTTATCAGGGAATCTTCTTTTTAATCCTAAGTAATATACTAGCTCTATGACCTTGCCCATATCACTTAACCCCTTAGAGTCTTAATTTCATCAGTCATAAAATAAAAATACATTGTGTATGTTTTACCTCATATGAGTTATTATGGGAAAAAAGTCCTTCACAAACTCTAAGTGGTTAGATAAATATAAAGTGATTATGACTATTGTTGAATTTATCTTATTCTTATTCCAAATGTTCAGTAGATCAGAAACTTAATTATAAAGCATCATTACCAAACAATTATCTGGCTGAAATACAGTCATATAGAAAACTATGGCATATAAGTATCTTAATGTATATCTAAAGGTATAGAAGTAGAAACTAGATTTGTGATTTGATTGGCATTGGGAACTAATTCTAAGCAATGGGATGGGAAGGCAGTACCTTCTGCTCAACTAGAAAGTTGCTTAGAGAAATGAAAATTCAAGTGACTTGCCCAGAATCAAATAGATTAGTATGGATCTGGGAATCTGAACCTAGATCTTCCTGGTTTTGTGATCAGGTCTCTGCTCTCTACCATATGTTGCCTCTTTATGAATATATATTGTATAGGAATAAAACATATTAACATTATATGTTGCGATAATATTTAGGCTACATATAATTCCAAAATAAAATCCCAAGTAGGTATCTATCTCATTGTAAGTTAGATGTCGATAGAAAAATATGCAATAATATGACAAATGTCTATGAATACATATATCTTATGAACAAAATTTCATGAACAAAATTCATAAAAGCAAATAGAGATATATTTTGATTTTATGTATTTTTACTAAACTGATATTTTATATTTGCTCCCATGTTTATTGGTAATAATATGAAACACATATATTTATATCATTCTTAATATGTCTATGCTATCTAAAATCCTGTAGAAATAACTAACTCAGATTTGTCATAAGGAAAGCACTTCATATATTTGAAAAGTGCAATATAAATTTGCCTTATTATTATTCAGTGAACAAATGATCATGGAAGTGCTCATAAGGATTCAGAGAACAGACTCAAATATTTGAATGGTATTAAAAAAAACCCAGCAATACCATGTGCAGACAAAACCTCCATAGCCAAAACAGAGATAATTCAATCTAACACAACATAATAGAATGCAAACTTATAAGCCTTTTCCTTGGCCTTTACAAATACGTTTGGCTTGAAGAAAATGAATTTTTGGCAAAGGTTTCATACACATGAGATCTGGTTTATTTTGATAAAATTAAAATTTAAAAACCACTTTTCTCCAGAATTGTTTTCATACTTTTAAAGCTCCAAACCAAAAGGAAAGCTTTAAACATATGCATAAGGTTAAGATGCCATCTGCACACTACATGGATCATCATAAATACCTTTTAAAAATTATGTTTTTACAGGTATTAATAATAGACACATGACAAAACATTAAGATAAACAAACCATCAATAGAACCTACTGAAGAATCAAAAGGCAAAAAAGTACTTATGTAATCTACAGCATCTATGGTAGATGCAAGAAGATATAGTTATATTTCTTGAGCTATGTTTACTTTAGGCTGAGGAGATGCTTTGGAAAAGTACATCATAAAACTTGCACATCTCATACAAAGACTATATAGATCAGAGCCTCACTCAAACAAAAGGTTGCAATAGTTAATGCTAAACTAGCATAACATATTTTCAAAGCACTACAAATAGAAGTACTTGATGAACTTTGCTAGAATGACCAATCCATAATTGCCACCATTTTTTAAAGAATTCATTCCATGTTTTCCAAGGAGTCTAAATGGAGTTACAATTTCTTGTATCAAGTAAACTGGTTAGAATGTTCCACAAATCTACCACAATATTTAATTTTGGGTCTATCAGATAAAGTTCCAAAAGTGAAAAGGTGTCTAAAAGAATCTATGATCAGGATGCTCCTTTGAAAACAAACAGAATAGCTTCAACTTCTGCTCCTGTTTCAACAAGATTTGTAGATGTCTCCTTGCTCAAATGAAGAGAGGACTGAGCCTGGGATTGAGAAAATCTAGGTTCAAGTCCTACCACTAGACAAGACCAGTCAGTTTGACTAAGATAACCCTGAGATTCTCACTTCACCTATCAGGCAAGTTTTAAATAAGTTCTTAAGCAAATGCCCATATGTATTTGTGGAAAGAGCTTCAGAATAGAGGTATTTTTGCAGATTAATCATAAATTTGATAAACACCACCACCAGCAACAACAAATCATCACTCCACTAATGATAAACTTCTAGATCTTTGCTACTGAAGTCTCTTAACTCCTGCAAAATGAGGAGACAGATTCATTGTCCTCTGAGAGGGTTTCCAGCTCTTGAATATATGAGTTTATGTTTCTTTGATCTCATAAGTAGCTTCTAAAAACTTGCTAAAATGCTATTTGATATTTATGAGGAAATTTAGAGAAAACTCACAGGTTGAACAATAAAGGGAATGGATCAAATCTTATTAGATGAAAATATGTTGAGGTATTTGGCATTCTTGTGGGCACACTTAATGATCATGTTCAGAGTTAGCCTTAGAAACAGGAAGAATAAGCTTCCTATGAGTTCAGATTTCATTTTACCTCTAGGCAACAATAAGAATTTGTTTCAGATTTTCACACTGGTGACCTTGATGAGAGAGGTTTTAATTAATTGTTGGTATGGGAATTCAGATTATAAGGATTGAAAGGAGAATAGGATATGAGAAAATGAAGGCCACAAGATTTCTTTTCCTTGGAGATTAGCCAGGAAACTGAGGGGAAAAAAATAGATAATAGCTTAAGGACATGCCAGGGACAAGAAAAAATTTTGTAATAGTGGGGAGATCTAGACATGTTTATAGTCAACAGAGAAATATATATATATGTATGCGACTTGCTCAAGGTCACATGACTAGTAAGTATTAAATGCTTGAGACCAGATTTGAACTCAGGTCCTCCTGACTTCACTGCACCACCTAGCCACCCGAAGAGATAATTTTTTAAAAAGAAGATAAAGAATAGAAAGATAGAAGGAACAATTCAAAAAGCAAGCTCATAGGGGAGACAAGAAGGAATGGATAGGTTCAAGAGCAAAATTAACAGCTTGTGGTCAGAAAGAAGAGTTTGGTTTCACGGGATCAAGGGAATGATGTGTTGGGCCATGGTGGCACAAATGTGAAGTTGAAGTATGTAAGAGACTGATAGCCTTAAAATCCGAGTGTTTCAGGTACATCAACTTACATATAAGTATAAGGGGCAAGATTAGGATGACAAAGAAGATTATAAACTGGATTTTGGAGTCCTTGAGGAATGAGGGAAAATAACCTTTTGGCTAGTAGATGACTACCACTTGGCTTAGGATAGGGTGGGTTCTGTGTGCGGGTAGGTGCATATGTGGGTATATATAACATATATTTTAATTTGAGAAAGTAATTTAACTATTCTGGGACTCAGTTTCCTCACTTATAAAATGGAGATGGACTAGATAATCCCTAAATTTCCTAACATCTCTAAGTTCTATGAAAGGCAAATGTTTTGATTCTAAGTGAAAATATAAAGATAATAAAAAAATAAAAAGTTGAAGAGAGCCATATAAAATGCTCAAAATCACTATTTATTAAACACAAATTAAAATAACTCTGAGGCACCACCTTATACCCTTCAAATAGGCTAAAATGACTAAAAAAAAAAGAAAATGATGGATGTTGGAGGGGATGTGGGAAAACTGAGACACTAATGCACTGTTGGTGGAGTTGTGAACTGATCCAACCATTCTGGAGAGCAATTTGGAATTATGTCCAAAGGTCTATAAAAATCCCTTTGATCCACTAATACCATTCCTAGATCTATATCCAAAAGACATCACAAAAAGGGGGTGGGAAAGTCCTACTTGTACAAAAATATTTATAGCAGCTCTTTTTATAGTAATCAAGAACTGGAAATCAAAGGGATGTCTATCACTTGGGGAATGGATAAACAAGCTATGGTATTATACACAGTAGCAGCAATATTGTTTGATGAAGAACTTGAATGACAGCTATTCTCAGCAACACAATGATCCAAAATAATCCCAAAGGACTAATGATGAAGCATACTATACACCTCCAGAGAAAGAATTGATATTGTTTGAATGCAGACTGAAGCATACTATTTTCACTTTCTTTCTTTTTCTTTTCTTTTAGCCTTCTGGTAACATATGACTAATATGGAAATGTTTTTCATGATTGCATATCTATAACCTATATCTGATTGCTTACCATCTCAGGGAGAGGGGAGGAGTAGAGTGAGGGGTAGAATTTAAAACTCAAAACTTAAAAATAAACCCTAATTGTTAAAAAAGAAAAAGTAAAAATTGTTTTAGCATGTAATTGGGAGGAAAATAAAATATATTTAAAAATAAGAGTTGAAAAGAGGACTGGCTGCTATTTATTAAAATGCTGATTTCAATATAACATTCAAATTTGGTACATCTCCTATTAGTTTAATTCTGTTAAGAACTTCTGTTCATTTTTGTGTATATGTCTATGTGTAACATCTACTTCTTGGAAAAAGATTCTGTAGTGGAAAGAACACTACATTTGGAATAAGATCAGCATTAAAAATGGGATCAAGATAATAAACTTACGATGCTATCTCATAGGCTGTTAAAAATATGAAATCAGGTAATGTATAGCTTTGCAAACTAGAAAGCACTATAAATCTGTGTCATTTTTAGTAAAATCTGGGTGAAAGTTATTTTTTCTTGTTAAAAATTATTAAAATCTTTTATTTAAACCTAGGGAGTTATGGTTTTTCACACACACATACATATCTTTAATCTCTTTTACTAACAAATATTTATTACACATATGCTTCTACTGTACCCTCACCACACCAATTTTTTTTCTCTATCATTACCTATTTCACTATCCACAGGAGTAAATCTGAATAATCTCTCTAGTTTCCCACAATTTTTCCTGCCCCCAGTCTCTTAGATAAGGACATAAACTGAGTCCATTCATGAATACTTTCTCTTTCCCTTCCTTCATCTCAAAACTCTTGGATATTTTCAGGCATTATTTCCTCTTTTTGTACAGTTTCTAATAATGAGGAGTCTCTTTTCCTGGCCAAGGCCAACCCTCAATGTGTCCCATTCCTTCCCATCTAACCCATTAGATTGTAATTAACCTCATTCTCTTTCTAATTTTCAACCTCTTGTTATCTGTTAGTTCCTTCTTCACTGCTTTGAAATATGCCTGCCTTACCTATCCTTAAAAAAATCTTTAGTAGACATCAAGGTTCCCTTGAACTATTATAACATATCTCTCACCTTATTCTCAAATTCTAGAAAACATTGGCTATATTATTTACCTTCACTTCCTCTCCTCTCTCACACCTCAACCCTTTGGAATCTAGCTTCTGACTTCATTAACTGACACTTTTCTTTCCAAAGTTAATGATGATCTCTGACTTGATCAATATTATGGTTATTTCTCAGTTCTTATCTTACCTGACCACAGTGCTGCATTTGATACTTTCATCATTCACTCTTGCTTAATGGGCATTCTTTCCTCTCTGGCATTTTATGATGTTATTCGCTTTTGGCTCTCCCATTGTACTGAGTTTTTATTTTCAGTCTTCTTTGGTGGCCTATCATAAATATTACGACCCCTAAGTGCAGATGAACTTATCCTAGGCTCTCTTTACACTCTATATACTCTCTTGATAACAATTTCTATGGATTTAATTATCGTGATGCAGATGATTGTAAAACTATAAACCTCTGAGCTTCAGTTCTAAATCACCATGTATGTTTTAAACATTTCCAATTGTGTGTAGCAGGGACACCTCAAATCCAATCTGTCTGAAATAGGACTTAACATCTTTCTTCCTAAATACAGATGTGTTCTAAATGTGTCTTTTTTGTTGAATCTACCACTATTCTTAGTCTCTCAGGCTTGAAACTTGACTTCTTATACTTGTAACACACCCCAAACATTGCCAAATCTTGACATTTCTCTCACCTCATCATTGTACACATCTGACTCATCTGTACTCATTCAGACCCTCATCACTGTTTACCTGTATTATTGCAAAAGCCTCCTATCTGGTTTCCCCCTATGCCCTCCTATCCTCCCCACAGGTGGTTTTCCTTAAGCTCAGACCATGTTACTGGTTTACTTAATCAATCATAGTGTTACTCGCTTGCCTTTGGGACAAAACCTGGTCTCAACCCATTTTTCTAGCCTTGACCACAAAATGGCCATTGAGGGCAATTTCTCGCTCTCCTGCACTCTGTGATTCATCTAACATGATCTCCTTTCTGTTTCTCAAAGATGACATTCCAACTTCATTCTCCGTACCTTGGAAACAGTTATTCCCCAATGACTGGAATATACTCCTTCCTCACCTCTGCCTTGTGGATACACATTCCATCTCTCTCCTTTCAATCTACTGTTCAACCACCACCTTTTACATGAAGGTTTTCATGATCCCCCAACCAGTGTGCTCCATCCTTAATTGCCTTGAATTGAACTATTTTGTGTTTCTTCCCTTTGTATTCCTTCTGTACATATTTATATATACCTTAGTTGTTTCCATTTTAGAATATAAGCTCCTTGTGGGTAAGAATTGTTCCTTTCTTGCTTGTGTATCCTCAGTGCTGAATATAGTTCCTGGCACAAATATGCACTTAATACATGTTTGTAGACTGGTACATACAAACATATAAATACTTATATACACATTATATATTCACTTCAAGCATGAGGTAATATACCTGAATTTAATCATTTGTATGCATATAATTGGCTCACATGTTCTAACAGAAAAGGAAATTGACATTTACTAATTAATTCTGATGCTCTCATCTTCTGATCTTTGCCCCACCCCCGCCAGTTTTGTTATATAGTCACAAGGTTATAACAAAGTGACATGAAAATGGCATTAAAATAATAAAGCCAATAATTCTGAGTAAATGGTTTGGGAAACCTGCCTGAATACCTTTCAAATTCATTCATGAATAAAGAATGACCTTATTTTATTGGACTAAATATATTGTCAAAATCTAGATATTTATTCACACTGACACAAGAAATTATTTGCTAAGTTCAGTAATTTTGATGCCTGTCCTGATTTGTAAATCACTATATAGTTACCTGAGCAGGTGCAAGATATTATGTACACTGTAAAATGAACAGTAAATGATTTCCTGTAAAGCTGTACATAATGTGACAATATAAAAGTTATTCTGATAACTATAATTGCAAAATAAATCACTTCCTCAGTGACCTAAGGCAGTCTGCATTCACTCTGAAGTAAGATAGTGAACTACCAAATGTATGAGTTCAGATCAGCTTCAAGACAGATGCATATATTTCATTACAAATTGTTTATATTTCATTCTTGCATACCTTTTTTTAAGTTTAATTACAGAGCACAGAGTTTTTAAGTACCCTGTGTTCAATCACAGAGGCTCATGGTATAGTAGAGAAGGGGCTGACACGAGTTAAAATTACTGAGATTCAAGTCCAGATTCAAACCATGTCTGTAACTACAAGCAAATTCCTGAACTTCTTAACACTCTGTTATTCTCTGATTCTATAGTAGAAGAGTTGTGGTTTTTTTTTGTTTTGTTGTGTTTTTGCACTGAATATGGTGACTTTACTGATGGCACACAATATAAGACCCTAGGCTTCTCCCCCTATTACAGGGGTGCTTTGGAACAAGGATGTGAATGAAACATGGGATCCCTAATATAAGACCACAGTATAATCTCCCTAGTTGTGGAAATCCTTTTTTTTTGGCTTTTCACTTTATCCTCTGAGGCCATGTAGATAATCAGGTCTACTATACAGTTGCTATAACCACTCATTGTCATACCAGGAAATGAGTTTGACAAAATGGTCATTGAGGGCAATACCAGTTCTAGCATCAAAGATAGAAGAGTGAGTGTTGCTGCTGAAGTCACAGGATACAACCTGGTCCTCTATGTAGCCCAAGATGTCCCTCTGATGCTTGGTTCACCACTTTCTTGATATCATCATATTTGGCAGGTTTCTCTAAGCAGCAGGTCAGATCCACAACAGATATATTGGGGGTAGGAACACGGAATGCCATACCTGGAAGCTTCCCATTCAGCTCAAGTATGACTTTGCCTATAGCCTTGGCAGCACTAGTGGAAGCAGGGATGATGTTTTGGGTAGCACCATGTCCATCATGTCACAGCTTAACTTCTACTTCGGGGTAGAAATAATGGCATGGACAGTAGTCATGAGTCCTTCCACAATGCCAAAGTTGTCATGAATGACCTTTGCCAAGGGGATCAAGCAGTTGGTAGAAACATTATTGACAATCTTAAGGAAATTATCATATTTCTCATGGTTCACTCCCATCACAAACATCTGGGCATCAGCAGAAGGGGAAAAGATGATGACTCTCTTGGTTCCACCCTTCAAGTGAGCCCCAAACTTTTCCATGGTGGCAAAGACCCCAGTGGACTCTACAACATACTTGGCTCCAGTATCTCCCCATTTAATATTGGTGAGATCCCATTCCTGGAAGATGGGAATGGCTTTTCCATTGATTACCAGCTTCCTATTCTAAGCCTTGACAGTGCCCCTGAATTTCCCATGAGTGGAATCACATTGAAACATACAAACCATGTAGGTAAGGTCAATGAAGGGGTCACTGATGGCCACAACGTCTACTCCACCTAAGGTGAATGCAGTCCTGGTCACCAGGCACTAATATGGCCAAATCTGTTAATTCTAACCTTCACCATCTTGTTTCAGGGATGTGACTGAAGCAGCAGAACGTGGGACTGAGCTTGGGAGAAATGCTTAAAATGGAGAAAAGCTGTTGATCTGATTTTAGAGAGGGAATTTCCTTATCAGGATCAGGACTTCCCTGTGAAAACTCTCCAGTGAAATCATAAGATCATACTAACACTGACACAAATCGTAATTGTCTCTATTAGGCACAAAACAGAATGTACATATCTAAATCTATCATGTAGAATTACATATAAGATATCATATCATATATACATGTTATTTTAAAATATATAATTAATTAATATATCATAATATGTTATTCCAGTTTTTTCTTTAAATTTGCATACCAAAAATGGCTTGGTTCATTTCGTCACATGGATACACACACACACACACACACACACACAATACATACACTACACATACAAACACTATTCAAAGGTACACTAATCACCTGTTTTGTTCTATGTTTTATTGGTGTAGGTTTCCATATATTTTCATTTTACTAACAGAATTTAAGTAGGGTTTTGTTGTTGTTGTTAATAAAACTATGTAGGAAGAAAGCAGGGAAGAGAAGGAGGGAGGGAAGGAGATAGGAAGAGAGGGAAAAACCAGGAAGGAAAGCAGAGAGGGAGTGTGGGAAGGAAGAAGGGGAAATGGCAAAAGAGGGAGGGAGGAAAGCAAGGAAGAGAGGAAATAAGTGTTCATTAAAAGCTAACCATACATCAGGCACTCTACTAAGTACTTGGCAAATGTTTTCTCATTAAATTCTCACAATGGCCTGGGAAGTAGGAGCTATTGTTGTTTCTCCTTTAAAGTTGAGGAAATTAAAGCAGGCAGAAGTTAAATGACTTGCTCAGGATCATACATCTAATAAGTGTCAATGGCCATATTTTGTACTGTGATCTTTCTGACTCCATGTCTATGGTTCCATCCTCTGTGCCACCTGCCTATAGATATTGATAACAAAGAAAGAAGAGCTTCAGATCTGAAAAGGGAGTCTTGTCTATTGTTTTGTTTTGCCATGTTTAAATAATCTTGCCAGCCAAAAAGCATTGATCTATGCCAACTTGGATGCAGGCTTTTAGTTTTATACCATAAGATTATGACTTTCTCCTTTTTCTCTTCAATATTTTTGAAACCGACGTAAATGTAGCTAAAGAAAGTTTGTTCTAAATGACCTCAAATCAGGCAGAGATAGCCAACATTTGGGTTGATAAGACTCAAGATTCAGAATGATTCTGATTTAATGCCATATCCTCTACTACAGGGTAAGCTTCTTAAAGGTAGAAGTAATGTATTTTTCATTTTTGTGTCTCCTAAAGTTATTAATCACAATTCTGAAGAGTATATGGCTAATAAATAGTTGCTGAATTAAGTTGAATTATATCAGAGTTCTCTTTGCAGTTATTCAAAGAAATATTTTGGAAGCCAAGTTATATAATTTGTTTAGAAGAAAGCTGACACAGAATATTGTTTTAAATTACATGAAAACACACACACACACACACACACACACACACACACACACACAACAAAGGCAGCTAGGTGGCACAGTGTGTAGAGTACCGTCCCTGGAGTGAGGAGGGCCTGAGTTCAAATCTGACCTCACACTTAATACTTAGTAGCCCTGTGACCTTGGGCAAGTCACTTAACCCCAATTTTCCTGCCTTCCCCATTCCAAAAAGCAAAAAAAAAACAACTGCATTTCTCTTTGTAGCCCAGAATTTCAAAAGAAAGTCCAACAAACTGAACTTTCTGAAATTTGGAGATAATAAACTTCAAGTCATCTTCATCATTCTACAACATCATGATTCAAATGCTTTCCATAGTCTATTGAACACACACACACACACAAACGCACACACTCACCTACATTATAGTTTTATTTCATATTCATTTCTACTTCTAACCCACTACTGTTACCCTGTAGATTGCTCTTCCTTTCTTTGTGTTTCCTGATAGTTCTGTTCTGGTGTCAGAAAATTTATTCCACAAATGCCAGCATGTCATTAACAAAAAATTTTACTTGTTTTAATACTGACCCCATGATAGTCTTCCTTGCTGTTCTTCATTTAGAGACCTTATATTTATTGATTGTAATTACTTGACTTTAGCTAGCTAGGTTCTCACTCAGTCTGCTTTTAAGTACCTCATTCATTTCATTTATAAGTATCAGTAGAGGGTGCCTAAAACCTATACATGTCATATCCCTTCATTTCTTTTATCTCCTAATATAAAAGATGAGAAAAAGAAACCTATTATAGTATTTTATATGATCAAATACTAAGAAATTCCCCTTTTACCAGTCACTTTATTAGACCCTTTTCTTGGCAACATTCACAATCGAATTCTTTCTTTTCATGTTCAGCTACAAGTCTTCAGGAAGTAAATAAATAAATAAACTGCTGTTATTGGGGCAATAAAAAAAGACCAAAGAAGAAGTGAAATCAAGCTATTGTAGTTTCAGATGGGATTTGCATTCCTGATGACCTTCAGCATGAAAATGGGCTTCGAAATTACAATTAATTTCGCACTGAAAGTTATCTCCCACACATTTCAGACTGTCTGGAAATGCTCTCTCTTTAAACTTTTCTTATTATTATTCTGATTGTTTAATGTATTGAAAATGGGAACTCTGGGACTGTAGCCTCCTTTTTCCCCTTGAAACCTCTAAATAATTAATTAGGTAGTGGAGCTCTCACTACTGTGAATTTCCTCTTTATGTTGGTCAGCTTGGCACACATTTTTCCTGAGGCAAAGCCACAGGCTAAAACAGTTTCATATTAGCTAAACACCTCAGACTATATATTAGCTCTGAGGTCATAACATTAAGTAGCTCAAGCCCAATGAAAAAGGACAAAATTACTGGCAGAGTCAGGTAAATATGAGGGATAGATGAAAGTTCCAAGCAAGCAGTCAGAATCTACCAGTCTAGATCACCTGTGATTTAACGAGGCAGAACATTTATTTTAATAGTGCTACAAAGGTTTTCTGAGGTGCACTGTCTCTCCCACGCAACATAAATGCTTTTAAAGGAACAGAAAGAAATACTGGTTGAAAATAAACATATGTCTTTATAATTTTAGCCAAATAGTATAGGTTAATTATATGGAGATTTGCAAATCATATGAAAGAGAACCTTAGAAAAGGGCATAAGATAAATCTTCTTTTACAAGCTGTACATGTATGTGTCCTTATAGGGTAGGCAAAGAATAATGACCTCTCATTGTTGGTGTTCCCACAAGACACACATTCTCACTGTGGGACAGACAGCCTCCCCATCACAATAGGAGAAAATTATCACTCATGCTGCAGACCTGCTTTTGAGACCCAGCACGATATTTGACAGAAAGCAAGTGGCAATGTCTTTCAAGCAGGCTGGAGATCAACAGGAGAGGTAGAGTTAGGAAGTTGGTTTCTTTGCTTCAACCCTACCTGGTATATGGTTTGACAAAGGCTTCATTTTTTTCAGCAGTGTGTTAATCTTCACAAGCAGAATTATATACTTCTCAGTAATTGTAAACATAGCAGGCACTGTATGGCGTTCTGCAGAACAAAGATAAGCTGTTTGGTCTATCTTAAAAAGAATGCTTAAAGCTAGCACTAGAAAAGACCTACAACAGAAGTGTTACTCTTTAATATTTGTTAAAGCATAAAATAAATACAAATGGAAATTAACCAAGTCACTTGGGAATAGAAATAGCTATAGAGAGATGGAAGGATCTTTATTTATCTATGTAATCTATTTTTTCTCCTTGAAGAAAGCTATCCTAGCATAACTGTATATGAAACAAGCATTTTTATCCACTGTTTTTTGCTTAATTCTCATACCTTCCAATGTGTTTTCTGAATAAACCATTATAGTAAGTATCCAATCCAGTAAGCATTTATTAAGCATATTGAGCAAGATGTTTCAGAATTTTTAAAAAAATTATCCATACAAGGATCAAAAAGCCCTGACCCCACCACTGAAATTGGCCCAGAACCACTAGTCTTTCCTTTCTTCCAACTTTCTGTAAGTGCTTGCTTTCCCATCTTGGCCCATTGTATTTAAAATATCTAATATTGATAACAATAACAGCATTTATATAGCACATTAAGGTTTGCAAAGTACTTAAGATGCTGCAATCACTCTTGGGTACCTTGATGTTATAGGAAAGTATTTGGTTATACATATAAATATGTACTGTCTTTGTTTCTATTTTTTTAAGTCATGCCCATAGTCCCTTTTATTGATCCAATTATTATGTTTCAGTAAGCACTGCTTTAAAGCCATTGTCCTCAGTTCAGGCTTTGTGTTGGGATGAAGTCATAAATTGTGAAATTTAGTGAAAGGGGTTTACTTTGCTCCCAGTCAGCAAAGATGTGCAATAAGGATATACAGCTGGGATACAACAAATGACCCTTAAGTTTCTTTTGGCACAACCTCCCTCCCATCCTACTGGAGCTATATTGAGCCAATGCATCATCAGGGTATAGGAATTCATGAGGTCTTGGGGGT
Source organism: Pseudocheirus occidentalis (assembly GCA_028646575.1). Classification (NCBI taxonomy): domain Eukaryota; kingdom Metazoa; phylum Chordata; class Mammalia; order Diprotodontia; family Pseudocheiridae; genus Pseudocheirus; species Pseudocheirus occidentalis. Next base: position 56,468,889 of record CM053600.1, read on the forward strand.
CCACCAAGTCTGAAAGATTTGGGCTTGGGATTCTGATTGGCTCTAAGCCAGGAAGTTTATGTCACAGAGCCTGGGGTCAATTGGGTATCATGAGGAGATGAAGCTTCTCCAGAAAAACTGCTAAAGAAGGTGGGGTCAAAGGAAATTGTTGCCAGGCTCTGTGTTGGGAGAAAGATAAGGCGGGGTAAGGGGAGTTGAGACAGAAAACTGCTGTCATAGCTCATATATACTGTCATATTCAAAATATACTATATTATTTTAATCACGTTCATACAATTATATTATGTAATCTCAACATTTTATCATGTTATAGTTGAGACAGACTAAAATTTTAGACAACTTAGCCCAATCCTTGTATTTCACAGATGAAGAAACTGTGGGCCAGAGAAATCACGTGCTTTTTCTATGATCATACAGCTAGTTACATCTTATATACCAGAGATTAGAACTGAACTTTCCCATCAGTCCAACGGTCTTTGCTTTTTATCAGTCTGTTTCCCTTACCTAAAAATAAAACTGGTCTTGATGAAATCTGAAATGTTACAAGCAGCTTTTCAATATGTAATTATAGCTTATCCCTCTGATTTAATTATTTGGATAATTCACTTCATTTTTTTGGTTAATTACCGCCATCCATTGCACTGTATAATTCAAACAATCATAAATAGCAGCTTAAATTATATGAAACCACTGTGCCAGAATTTTGAAGTGCTTAACTTTGAACAAATATTTGCAAAAGAATAACCAGTTGCTTGATACTATATTAAAGCAATACTTTCGAGACCTTGGAAAACCAGGGTTCCCAAATGGATTTCTGCTATTTTTAGTCCAATTCAAATTTTCTTTAATTTTTAAAAACAAATCACTTATATTGCTCTTGCTGAAACAACATTTATGAAAATCTCCAACAGTAAACATTTATCTGGTTGTCACACACAATGTGTGTTTAAATGTTTATCCATTTAAAATATCATTGTACTGCAATTAAAAAGGGGGTAAAAAAGCCTCTGCTTCTCCTTTAAAACTCTCTGTCTCTGGCTCTCTCTTTCTCTGTCTCTTTCTCTGTCTCTCTCTCTCTCTCATACACACACACACACACACACACACACACACATACACAGAGAGAGAGAGAAAGAGAGAGAGAGAGAGAGAGAGAGAGAGAGAGAGAGAGAGAGAGAGAGAAAGAGAGAGAAAGAGAGAGAGAGAGAGAGACTTTCACACCTAAATAGGAAAGAAAAAAATTATAGAGAATGTTGACCATGAATCATTGTGGTTGATACATTTTAGTTGACAGATTTATCTTGGTATCATTTTCTCTTTGGTTAAACTCATTTTCTACTTTGCCTGATTTGTCTGGAAATCATCTCTTCTCATTTATCTCTCCTTAAATAATCAGGATTCTATTTACCTTCCTAGGTCTCATTGTACCTTCTTTTCCATCTGTTTGCATGATCTGTGTTTCACAGGTAAAGAATGAAAATATTGGCAAGGAGAGAACTTAATCAAAGCAGTCATCCTCCATTAGCATCCCACATGTCCATGGGTCAGCACTAGCTTTTATCAGTCACCCCATGTATACCTCTAGTTTCTAAACTCTGGTAGTTCCTTTGTTCAATTTAATCTTCTGTATGCATGTGTCAGTTTCAAGATAATTTTGCTATGCCTGTTTTATACTTTTAATTTTAAACAAATAGTATATACTATATTCCTTCAAGGAATGGTGTCCATAGCTGACCTGATTTATTTATTTTAACCAAGGGACAAGCATGCAGCATCTGTCCTGAAGTGGGAGAAGGGGAAATGGGTGTGATTAATTGATTTAAATTGTTGATTTGGATGCCTATTTAAATGGAATCCAGAGGAAGCTATCAAAGAAACAACTCCAAATGTAAAAATTCCAAATCTTTGTAACTCAGCAGGTGACTAATTGCCTAAAAAGAATGAAAGAGGTGTCAAGATTGACAAACAATGGGCCTACCCAAGATTTGCTCAGCATGGGACTAGAATTTTGAAGAACATCCTCATCAGATCACCTACTTAGGCATGTAACAATCTATATTCCAAGGACATAAGTATAAAGAGTGCTGATAAGTAAAGTATCTGAAACTACTAGTTGGCTGTGCCTATCTTGGCTTACCTTGGTCATTTACAAACTTGGTAAACATGCCCTGATATCTTGCATGAGGTATAGATGATTATATTCAGGACAATTTGGCACTAGCCTGAGGGTGTTAAAATATATTTCAGGCCATTCAATATCTAGTCAATTGGTTGCATGCCCAGGGAGCTAGAAACCCAATGATTGCATAATAAGTGTGTGTCCATGGGGGGAATGGGGAGGGGAGAGGGGGAAGAGATGCTACTCTAGGTGCTGCTGCAGGTAGGTAAAAGTTAAAGGGAGTAAAACTGAAACCAGAAAGTGTATTCCCTCGTGGAACTTGCATTCCATTAGGAAACATAATATATTTACTTATTTAACAATGGGAATTTAAAAGAAAATGCAATGTAAGTTATTATGTAACTGTGTTTAGAAAGCCAAAATATTTGATTCAGATTGACTCTTGGGGGGGTCAGCTTCTATGTAGATGTTCTTAATGACCTAGGCTTTGGCTTCTGGGCCTTGAAGCCTCCTCTGAAGAGCATCCTTTGTTATGTGAATGCATTTGATAGGAATTAACTGATTTTTCCTAAGATTTTTTGGCACCTAGATAACAAAGCCTTATCAAATTCTGAGCTTCTTCCAGGATATGACAGACTAAGATAATGACTAGAATATTCCACCATATGACAGACTAAGATTATGATAAGAGTACTTGAATCTTTATCTCCTTGATCTTTAAAAACCTTGTTCAAAGAATCATTAAATGGAGTACATGGTTCTTCCTTGAACTACCCACATGATCTGGTCATTTCTTATTCACATCTCCGGATCATGCCTAGTGTTGGACACTGAGCAGCCCATGCCAACTGTGAACCAGCAATAGTGGTTTTTATTATGTACATTATAATGAAAACATAAATGCAACTAGAGAAGTAAAAGTACTAATTATTTACATTTTTAGCACTATAAACTTGTTAAATATATTACATACTTAATTTCATTTGAAACTAATGCTCTATTTGATTAATACCTCAAGTATTTTTGCCACTGTTCTACAGAAGAACAAACTAAAGCTCATGGAAGGGAAGTGAGTTGTCTACTGTCAAATATTTATTAATTGTAAGAGGTGAGATTTGAACATAGGTCTTCCTTGATTCCAATTTTTACACTCAATCCACTTTGCCATACTGTACTTAGAATAATCAAGAGAAGGCGGAAATGCCATTTGAAGTAGATCTTGGGGGAGAGCAGCAAGTAGAAGAGGAAAGACGGAGAAATGAGTAATCCTCAGGAACAGCAATAGTAAGTTAATACATGGATGAGGGAAAATGTGGGAGATGTTTTAGAAAATGGAGAATGGAAGGAAGGGAAGGGAAGAGAACGGCCATGTACATATTTCCTACTATGTGCCAGGTATTGTGCTAAGCACTTTTGTAATTGTCTCTTTTGATCATTTAAATGGTGAGTAAGAAAAGAAAAAAAGCAATCATCATAAAAAGCATCTAGTATGGGCCAGACATTTCACTAAGCGATATTTTCTCACTAATAATATCTCATCTGATCTCATTTGAGTAGTCTAGTACATTTGGATTATAGAGCATTAAAAGGAATATAAGGCAGAAAAGTGTCATATGGTGGAAGGTTTTGAATACCAGATTCAGTAGTCTGTATTCTATTTGGCAGGCAATGGGGAGCCACTGATCTATTTGATTTATTTCTTGGTAAAGGAATGTAACAATTACAATAACGGTAGAGAAATATTTTTATGGCAATTAAACATAAGACAGAGTGGAGCAAGGAGTAAATTTGCTGTTCTTCTCAAAAAATGTATTCAAATATAAATATATTTCTTCCCTTCCAAAAACATACTATGGCTGCTAATTGCCCATCAGATCAAATCTGAAGCCCAGATTTAAGATATTTCCTCAACTAGCCTTACAATATATACTCTACTTCTTCTTTCGTTTCTCCCCCATGTGTCCTCTGTTACCAGGCAAACCAATCTCCCTAACACTTGCCATATCTTCTGCTAATGGTGTTCTCTCCTGAAGAAATACCTTTCTTTCTATTTTCCCACCAGTCTAAATCTCCTATTTAGCTTTAGGTCAAAATCTATAATGCATCCCTGCTAGAAAGTCTTTTCTTAATAACTTCACTTCTTTCAAGATGCCATTTGACTTTATATTTCCTCATCACTTAATATATACAATTTGTACCACATTCAGTCCTGCAAATTATTGATTTGATGTTTCCTCTCTGCCTAGCCTTATTCTCTCTTTTCAATGACTTATTTATGCCTTGTGCTTGTTCTTTATAGTCTCCTTTTAGAAGATAAGTTCCTCAAGGACAGGGAATATCCCAGAGCATCTTATAAATTCTTAGCTCCATGACACTTTACGTAAAGAAGTTGTTCTAGACAGATGAATGTTATTTGGTAGCCAGAACACTCCAACTATTTATTTTAACTATTTCTTTTAAATGGATATACTTTAGAAATGTATTGTATACTTCCTTAAGTTCTTAAATTACAGTATTAGACTATAGATGCAGGTATGGAAAGGTAGTTTGGAAAACAAGGCAGCATAATATATTTTCCACTGTGAATGCTCCTCTTTCTACTATGCTAGACTGCTGAGCTGTGGCACTTATCATTCATCCATTGTCACACACTGATGCCATACTGAGAGAGAGGTTAGAATTTGTTCCCTTCAAAGTGAATACAAAGCTATTTTATCTTTTGCTTCTTTGTCATTAGGTCTTTTCTTATCTACCATCAGAGAATCTGTTGCTTCCAGTATCCTCATTGATAGCATGACTACTTCCAATCTGTATTTTTCATTCCATTTTTTTCATTGATTTCCATACTTTTTTTCTTTTACATCAGAGAAAATGAAAAACAAACTTTACTTGCTTCATGATTTTGTTTAGGATGGGGGTGGAATTTTGTGGCATATAGATATGCTGGACTTGAAGGCAGGAAGACCTGGGTTCGAATCCTTCATCTGATATTTAATAATTATATGACTTTAGCTATCTTTTTGAGTCTCTGTCTTTACCTCCATAAAACATGCATAATAATCCCTACAAAGTCCTTCTGAGGCTCATTTGAGATAACACAGATAAAGCATCTTGAAGATTTTATAGATCTATATAAATATTTATTATCTTCTATAGTTGAAAAGAGAACTTTATTCCTTATTTTGATAGCATTTCTATTTCAGTGAAGTATCTAGAACCAAGTAAAATTTTGACATATGCAACTTTAGGTGCCATTCACAGCAGCTTAAGTTTCATTGATCTAAAATATTGACACTTAAGTATCATATGAAGAGGGATTTTAAGGAAACTATACTCACTGTGGAGGGCTAGAAGAATACTTTTAAAATGACCAATTCAACTAACCATGCTGAGGGTTGAGACTAAAAAGATAATGTGCATTGTCTCTATCCTAAGACCATTATCTCTGAAGATCCTACTCTCCTCTGCTATGTTAGGAGAAGTCACCAATACCAGGACTAGATTGGTCTGACATCTACTTCTTGGTGCCCTCTGACTGTTGATGAGCTTGCTCTGGGACTGGGGCTCCTACAACTAAGTAGCTTCCTGGAGACCCCATATTTTTAACATCAGGCCTGCTCCCTCACACCCTTCACTTTCAAGTAAATGATTGTTAGAATAAGAGATCTGATTGCATTAAAAAACAAATTTTATAGGTACTTCTTATATAGATAGTTATACTGATAGTTCCCTACAGGAGAGAAGGGCCAAAGTATTCCAGCTAGGTAGTTTGAATGTTAAATTTACACATATTTTATACTTAAGGGTAAGGAGAGAGGTAACATGGTATAACAATCAGGGGACTCGCCACAGAGCCAGGATGACATGCACTGAAGTCACCATAGCATAATTTCTACTTATAGTTATAATTTTTAAAAATGAATCCTAATCACTCAAGAATTTTTTTTGACATGAAGTTTTATACAACATGGCATCACCATGCTCACATCTTCAATGTTAAGGGTTTTTTGACAAAAAAAAATAATTCAATGATAAATTCTTTTTTTTTTTTTGCTTTTTTTGGGAGGGCAGTTGGGGTTAAGTGACTTGCCCAAGGTCACACGGCTAGTTTTTTGTGTTAAGTGTCTGAGGCCAGATTTGAACTCAGGTACTCCTGACTCCAGGGCCGGTGCTCTATTCACTGTATCACCTAGCCGCCCCTCAATGATAAATTCTGTATCACCCCCCCAAAAAAAGCCAAACTATATGTTTCTCTTATTAATAGTTTAATAATTGAAAGAACCCTCATTATGGAGTCAGAGGATGATTGTTTGAATTCTAGCTCTTCCATTTATAACCTACGTGACCTTGGGGAGGTTACTCACACTCCCTAGGTCTATTTTCACATTTGTCAAATCATATAAGATTAGTTCACTTCAAAGCTCTTCAAGTTGATATCTGTGGTCCGTTCACATAAGCTGAGAGTTCATTATTTGCCATTGTCTTCCAAGCTGATCAAATCAAAACACTAACTATTAAAAGTAATTTTTAAAACTGGGGGGAGGAGATACTAGATCTGTGACTTTAAAAAGTTCCATCTAACATAAGCCCTGGCTTCTACTAATACATAGAATCAAGAGATCAGTTTATTAAAGCAAGATTGCCTTCTAGTTTGTGTGAATCAGTATATCATTCAGGTTCAATTTACTACAGTCTAGACATGTTTAAAATATGAATGAGCTACAAACAAGAAGCAACTTGGTATTTTTCTTAGTGGACATAAAATAAAGTTTCCCTTTTGGATTCACCTTGTACTTCACGTCCGTGTGTGTTTATTCTTGCTTTGGCACAAATGATGAATCTACTAGTACTGTAAATAGTCTATCTCATCAACTGAAACAAACATTTAGCACTTATTCTATACATTTTTGTAAATTTAACCAACAGTTAAGGGCTGTACCACTTTCCACAACTGGTAACCATAATGTTGTCAATTTCCTAATTGTCACTTTTAAATGTCTTAACAAAGCTAATACAATGAAAAAGATTTCACCTCACAATGAATCCTCTTGAACCTGTTTAACAAATGCTTAAAAAAGAAGTTCTACTATTAGTTATTTCAATACTCCAGTGTTAGTGTATGTACAGTTCTGCTTAATTTAAATCAAATATTATCCCTTGAGAAAACATATTAATATTCCCAAAGCACCCAATACACCTTCTCCAATATCACGAAAACGATTTTTATTAAATAGAAACCCAAGAAACAAATCATAGAAGTTTTAAAAAGTTATTTACATAATATTTTACATAACAAATTCCTTATGAAAAATGAGAATATTAAAATTTCAAAAGTACAGTCACAGCAAGTGGTAGGCGAGGCATGAAGATAAATCAAATCCTATTTCTTGCCATGCTGTGAAAAGACTGCTGGCTTTTAATCATCCTGATGTGCCATATGTAAATTCCATCAAAAAAGAAATTTGGTAAATGTTATATTCCATAACCACAGGGAGGAAAGCTATTTATAAACATCAATTAAAAGATATAATATACTGTAAGGGCATTAATAATAAACTACTAATCTAGCTACACATATCTCTCATATTTAATAGGGCTTTTATCCATTATTTTCTTATGCACACAGCAAAACATTAAATTACCCAGTCCTAGACAACTCAAAGTCACTTGTAAAAATGTCCATTGATTAAGTGGCAACAATTCTGTATAACACTAAATCTATAGATAATTGAGAAGAAAATACAAAATAGATTTATCCCAGAATATATGTTTCATATAGTCTTCTCAAATACATTTCAAGTAATATAAATTGGGGTAATTTACCCTTGATAAAAACTTTGGTAGAAGGAAATATATACCTCACAGTAAAAACCAACAAATACCCTACCTCTCACTTAAACTTTTAGGAAAAAATACTTTGAGTTAATTGGTTAAACTATCATCATATTCTTATATTAGAGTCATATACTGAGGGTGGGATAAGATTTCAGAGATCAAGTAGCCCAATCACCCCCTCTTATAAATGAAAAAACAGCCCCATAAGACCTAAAGGTGGGTCCAGATCTGTGGTCTTGAAAATAACCACTGAATTTATCTTAGTTCAAATCCGACCCTCCACAGTTCCTAGATGCATGATCTACAGGCTCCTTCCTAGCTGCCTATAAAGGTTATCAAGTTAGCCCTATCTTGAAAACAAAACAAACAAACAAAAAACCCCACAACCCAGCAACAACAACACTACCAGCAGCAGCAACAACCAGTCTTCATATGAGTCTTCCATTCCTTCAGTTCACTTTTCTTTAGCACTGGTCCCTTTTATTGCCAAACTCCTAGAATTATTTAAGTTTATTTCTTCTTCTTCTTCAGCATGCATTTCTCAACCTGTTGAAGCTTACCTCACCATGGAACTGAAATGATTTTTTTTAATGTATTTTTTCCAATCACATGTAAAAACAATTTTAACGTTCTTTTTTTTAATCTGAATTCCAAATTCTCTCTCTCCCTCCAACCCTCCTCCCTCGTTGAGAAGGCAAGCAATTTGATATAGGTTATAAATGCATAGTCATGCACAGCACACTTCTATATTGGTCATGATATGAAAGAAAACAGACAAAGAAAAAGACAAAAAAAAGTTTTTAAAAATGTGCCTTGATTTGCATTAAGACCCAATACATTCTTTGGATGTGGATAGCATTTTTCATCTTAAGTCCTTTGTAACTGCCTTGGATCATTCTATTGCTGAGAAGAGATATGTCATTTACAATTGATCATGCTATAATACTGATGTTACTATGTACATTGTTCTCCTGGTTTTTCTCACTTCACTTTCATTATTCTTGTAAGTCTTTCCAGGTTTTTCTGAAAGCATCCTGCTGATCATTTCTTTTTTGTTTTGTTTTGTTTTTGTTTTGTTTCGCTTTTTGGAGAGGGGAAGGTAGGGGAGTTGGGGTTAAGTGACTTGCCCAAGGTCACATGACTAGTTTTGTGTTAAGTAAGCGTCTGAGGCCGAATTTTAACTCAGGTCCTCCTGACTGCAAGGCCAGTGCTCTGCTCACTGAACCACGTAGATGCCCCTTGCTCATCATTTCTTATAATAGTATTCCATCACAATCATATAACACAACTTGGGGCAGAGCCAAAATGACAGACTAAAAGCAGGAACTTGCTTGAGTTCATTCCCCCTAATCAACTCCAAATATCTGTAAAAATAACTCTAAATAAATTTTAGAGCCACAGAACCCACAAAATGACAGAGTGAAAAATATTTCTAGCCAAAAGCCTGGAAGGCCAACAAAAAGAGTTTATCACACTGGACTGGGAGCAGAGCATAGTTCTGCAAGGGCCCAGCCATCACAAACCAGGACGGAACAGTCCTCAGGGAACTGAATCACTGGCTGCTGTGAATATTTCTAGATTTCTCAACTCACAAATGCCAAAGACAGAGTAAAATATTAGTGGGGAAAATCTGTTGAACCTGGGCGAGAAAAGAGCATGGTCTAGGCCCAGCCCAGGGGAAGCAGAGGGTGGAGGGACAGGGGTAGTCCAGAGATACAGGTCCACAGATAATGGGGGGATGGAGCAGCTGATCAGAGGGCAATTGCAGGGATCTGTATGTTGGTGCTGAGGCAGAATTATCTTGCTTTGTCCTCCTTGGATCTGGATCACAATCCTGGGGTGAGGAGGAGCCCAGGTGTGGTAGATTTTATGGTGTCTGTGAAGAGGGAGAACTCTCTATACTTCTGAGGCAGAAAAGAGTGCTTGCGGTCACTCATAGATCAGACCATGGGCCAGGAGAGGAGTAAACATTTCTCCTTTGATCATATCTCCTAAGGAAATGTGAAAATTTATAGGTGCCTAGAAATAGCTCTGACAACAGCTGTGCAAAACCCCGTAAATTTATGACAGAGAACTCTCCACTCTGAAAGCAGAATCCTACTTTGGCAAAGAGCTAAAAAGTCAAGTAATTGGCTGCGAAAATTAGGAAGCAGAGGGAAAACTCAGACTATAGAATCTTTCTTTGGTGATAAAGAAGAACAAATCATACAACCAGCAGAAGACAACAAAATCATACAACAACTTGTTTGGCTGTTTCCCAACTGATGGGCATCCCTTCAATTTCCAGTTCTTTGTTGTCACAAAAAGAGTTACTATAAATATTTTGTATACATGGGTTCTTTTGGGCATCTAGGTCGCACAGTGGACAGAGTGTCTGCCCTGGAATCAGGAGTACCTGAGTTCAAATCTAGCCTCAGACACTTCCAAGCTATGTGAACTTGAACAAGTTATTTAATTCTCTTTGTTGCAGTTAATCTCTAACATCTGTACTCTACAGAACGGCTAAATCAGTTCAGAACTTCACCATCAGGATTTTAGTATCCCGGTTTTCCAAATTCCTTCCAATATTTGCCATTTTGCTTTTCTGTCGTATCAGTGGTACTTCAGAATTGTTTTAATTGGCATTCTTCTTATCAACAGTAATTTATATAAAGCTTTCATATGATTAGAGATAACTTTGATTTCTTCATCTGAAAACTGCCTATTCGTATCTTTTGACCATTTATCATTTGGGGAATGACTTTTATTTATATAAATTTGACTCAGTTCTCTATATGTTTGAGAAATTAAGCATGTGTCAGAGAAACTTGTTTTTTTTTCACAGTTATGATTACTAACTGTGTACCTTGTGCCAGTAAAGGGTCTCCTATACTCTCCTTTGGACCAAATGTCCAACCCTTTTATTGTAGGTGAGCTGACAGTTTTCAAAGCCACTGGTGCTGATTCAGTTAATTCTAAGGCCTGCTGCTGGCCTGCCTGGGCATCGACTATGCTGGACTGTACTCCACTCTTAGCCCAGTGAGACAAACATTTTTTTTTTGCTAAGCTTTTAAATTATCTTATATTGACAAATAGTTTCACCCATTCCTTTTGTTGATTCTGCCATTCTGAAATTCATTTTGAGGAGTTATTTTAAAGTTGTATGTACGGCAATTTGGGACAACTCAGGTGAGTCCCTTGTTTTATTGTGTCATCTTGGTCCTGCCCCCTGAAATTGTCTTTTCTAATTCAATGATGGGCTTCTTTTTGATGTTCTTCCACTTTGACTTTTACAAATTTGACAATGTTGACCAACCCTAACTCTTGGTTACTCTCTTCTTGTGGCTTCCATTGCACTTCCCTTGGTTTTCCTCCTAACTGCATAGATACTATTCATCTGACTCATTTACTAAACCATCATTCTTTTTTCCATCCCTTTCTCCTTCTTGAGAGTCCCAAGGCTCTGTCTAATTTCTCTTTTCTTCTATCATTGCACTCTTCTGTTTAATTATTTCTTCTGCTCCCATGAATTTAAATAACCATCTCTGTGCATATGAGGTTCAAATTTATATATCCAGCACTAATTCCTCTCTTGAATTTCAGCAGTACGTCTTCAGTTCTCTCCTAGATATCTCTTCCTAGGTGCCTCATGGACATCTCAAACTCAACATGTCTAAGGGAATTCATCATCTCTAACCCCCTTGGGAAAAAATTAAAAAAGATTTGTTCCTCACCTAAACCCATATTTCTACTGAGTGTGTAAGTATTTAAGCAATTTTTACCATATTTATAAACTCAAGTTTATAAACTCAAAAACACCTAAGTCTTCTACTTATTTCACATCAGTTGCCCAAATCCTTCTAATCCTGTTTCAACAACATCTCTTGAAACTGTCTCTTTCTCTCCACATACAAGGTGACCATATTAACTCAGGTTATAATCATTTTTTTCTTGGACTACTGAAATAGCCTCTTAATTCTGTTACTGTTAGTCTTTATCCTTTTAATCTGTTCTCCATAAAACTGTCTCCTCATCTGAGGGCCAAATCATACCATTGGAGGAGCAAGAGGAGGAAGAAGAAGAAGAGGAGGAGGCAAAAGAGAATGAAAAAGAAAAGGAGAAGAAAAATTCCAGTCACTTCCTATTTTCCTTAGTATAAAATACAGACCTAGAGGGGAAAGAGCAAAGATGGCAGAGTAGAAGCACAAAATCGGGGTGTGCTCTCACTGCAATCACTTCTAGAATATGAAACAATATTACTCTAAACAAACGGTTCTCAACCTGTAAGTCATGACTCTTTTGGGGGTGGAATGACCCTTTCACAGGGGATACTTCTCCTCTATCCTTCTCCACGCAGGTCTGCCCACATGCAGATATGCCCACATACAAATATTAAAGGGTCTCAGCATTAGGAAGATTGAGAACCACTATTCTAAACAAACTTTAGAATCACAGAACCCAGAAAGAGACAAAGAGAAACAAATCTCCTGCTGAAGGAAGCCTGGCAGGCTGATAGAAAAGGTCTATCACATCATGCTAGGGGCTGAGCACAGTCCCCTGTGAACTGCAATTCTGCCCCCAGGGCAGCCCCAACCAGCAGCAGCAGGAACAGACTTCAGAAGAGTGAATCATCAGAAGCTGCGGTAGTTTCCAGACTTCTCAACCCATAAGCACTAAAGCCAAAATAAAATGTCAGTCTGCCACTCTGTTGGAACAGGGAGGGGTGGAAGAGTGCGGCCTGGCCCCTGCCCCTGGGGAGAGAAGTAGTGGAGGTGTGATGGCGGCTGTCATATGGCTGCCTCAGAAACTCCTGGCCTGCAGACTGAAGAGGGACAAAAGGAGGGTATTTTCACAGGGTAAAAGATCTTGCTTTAACCTACTTGTATCTGGAATGCAGTCTTGGGTGGTGTTACTGGGTTGTGTGGCCAGTGAGCTAGACCTTGTGGATGAGGTAGAGAGCACGCCCAACTAATAGTTCTGGCAGCTGCAAAACCCCCAGTGATTTGGGACTAAGCTCTCTCCATTCTGGAAACAGAATTCTATGGTGGCAAAGAGCTCAAAAGTCAAATAATTAGCTGGCAACATGAGCAAGCACAGGAAATGCAAACAGACCATAAAATCCTTTTGGGGAAACAAAAAGGATAAAGGCATAGAGTGGGAAAAAAACAATGAAATCAGATCTCCTGCATCAAAAGCGTGCAAGAAAAATGTGAACTGGTTATAGGCCATGGAGGAGCTCAAGAGGAGTCTGAAAATCAAGTAAGAGAAGTAGAAGAAAAACTGAGAAGAGAAATGAAAATGATGCAAGAAAATCATGAAAAGCAAGTCAACAGCCTGCTAAAGGAGACTCAAAAATACAATGAAGAAAATAACACCTTAAAAAATAGACTAATTCATATGGCAAAAGAGACTCAAAAAGCCACTGAAGAGAAGAATGCCTTAAAAAGTCAAATTTTCCAGATGGAAAAGAAATTTCAAAAACTCACTAAGGAGAGTAACTCCTTCAAAATTAGACTGGATCAATTGTAAGCTAATGACTTTATGAGAAATCAATATACTATAAAACAGATCCAAACAAATGAAAAAATAGAAGGCAATGTGAAATATCTCATTGGAAAAACCACTGACCTGGAAAACAGATCTAGGAGATTCAATTTAAAAATTACTGGGCTACCTAAAAGCCATGATCAAACAAAGAGCTTAGACACTGTCTTTCAAGAAATTATTAAGCGAAATTGCCCTGATATTTTAGAACCAGAGGGCAAAATAGAAATTGAAAGAATTCACCAATCACCTCTTGAAAAAGATTCCAAAAGAAAAACTCTTAGGAATATTATAGTCAAATTCCAGAGTTCCAAGGTCAAGGACAAAATATTACAAGCAGAAGAAGAAACAATTTGAATATTGTGGAAACACAATCAGGATAACACAAGACCTAGCAGCTTTTACTTTAAGGAATCAAAGGGCTTGGAATATAATATTCCAGAGGTCAGAGGAGCTAAGACTAAAACCAAAAATCACATACTCAGCAAAACTGAATATAATGTTTCAGGGGAAAATATGGTAATTCAATGAAACAGAGGACTTTCAAGCAATCTTGATTAAAAAAACAGAGTTGAATGGAAAATGTGACACTCAAATACAAGAAGCAAGAGAGGCAAGAGAAGGTAAAGAGAGAAAAGAAATCAACTTATTAAAGTTGAATTATTTACATTCCTACATGGAAAAAATGATAATTGTAACTTAGGAAACTTTCCTCAGTATGAGGATATATGAAGGGAATATAAATGTGTGTGTGTGTGTATAATATATATATATATATATATATGCATGTACATATAAATATATATGAGTGTACAGGATGGTGCATGTTTATATAAATATATATGTGAGTGTGGGCATATGCATGTTCATGCATATGTAGACAGAGGGAACAGGATGAGTTGAATATGAAGGGATGATATCTAAAAAATAAAATTAAGAGGTGAGAGAGGAATTTATTGGGAGAAGGAGAAAGGGAGAGATAGAGTACGGTAAATTGTCTCATATAAAAGAGGCAACAGAAAACTGTTACAATGCAGGGGAAGAGCAGGCAGTTGAAAGAGAATGAGACAACCTTATTCTCATTGAATTTGACTTGAGGAGGGAACCACATACATATTCAGTTGGGTTTATTACCCTACAGAAAAATGGGGGTTAGGGGATAAGAGAGGGGTGATAGAAGAGAGGGCAGATTGGGGGAGAGGGTAGTTAGAAGCAAATATTTTTCAAAAGGGTTAGAGTGAAAGGAGAAAATAGAATGAGTGGGTGGTGGGATAGGATGGAGGGAAATATAGTTAGTCTTTCACAATATAACTACTATGGAAATGATTTGCATAACTATACATCTACAACCTATATTGAATCACTTATCTTTCCAGTAGGGGTGAGTGAGGAGGGAAGAAGGGAAAAAATCTGGAACTCAAAGTTTTAAAAGCAAATGTTTAAAAAAAATCATTTTTTACACACAACTGGGAAATAAGATATACAAGCATTGGGGTATAGAAATCCATCTTGCCCTACCAGAAAGTTAGGGGGATCATGGAGGATGTTATAAAAGAGAATAGAATGGGGGAAGGGGTATGCAGTAGGCTTGCTATTTTTGGGTGGAGGTAGGGGAAAAACGGGAAGAAAAAATTGTAACTCAAAATCTTGTGGAAATGAATGCTGCAAACTAAAAAGTTAATTAATTTTCAAAAAATTAAAAATTGAAAAAAATAAAATAAATACCTGCATCTCAGATTACAGGCTCTTCACAATCTTGTTCCTATGTTTTCAACATTTATTCCATATGAATCCTTTTAACAAACTCTCTTTCCAACAAATGAGATCACTAATCTTTACCTAAACATATTCCTCCATCTTTAGCTCAGCACATTCTTTCTACCACCATCTCATGCATGGAATACCTTCATCTTTGCCCCCTTTCAAAGGTTGGTTCTGGTACCACCTCCTCCAAATCCACTCAGCTGTGAATTTGCTCTCCAACATCACTTTACCTTGTATTTACTTATCTGTATACATAATTAACCTCACACATTGTACAGAGTAAGCTTCATAAAGACAGAGCTTTTTTTGCCTTTGTATTATCTGGGTCTAGTTCAGTACCTTTAATATCATAGGGAAGGGGAAGAGAAAGGAATAAATATTTTTATTTATATAGCCAGGATTGTGGCAACCACTTCTGATAAATATTATTTTACTTGATCCAACAATCCTGGGAGGTAGGTACTTTTTCCCCCCATTTTACAATTGAAGAAATTGAGGCAAAGAGATGTGAAGTGACTTGTTCAGGGTCACATGGCTAGTGTCTAAAGCCAGCTTTAAACTCCCGTCTTCTTGAATCTAGGCCCAGAGTGTTATCTACTGTGCCATCTAGCACTCAGTGAATGTTTCTTAAATTGCATTGAATGATGAACAGGGGCAAATAATTTGCCGTCCTGAAGTCTTTGTACACTTATATATAAGGTGAGGATAATAATACTAATAGGACCTATCTTACTGTTTGTTATAAGGATCAAATGAGTTTGTTTAGGTAAAGTACTCCATAAGCCCAGTAGAATGATTATAATATTAGTTATTGCTGTTGCAATTTTAAAGAAAAATGCTGCCCAGTTCACACAGATACAGCATCAGGCAGTCCACAGGAAACGAAGGAATGTTATTGCCACTTAGCTGTATTAGCTACCCTTCACCTGCTCCAGGTAATCTTCTCTCCCCCTGCAGTGACATGTTTACATTTCCCTTTCCCTTAAAGCTTGGAGTCAGTGGACAGAGGGAAAGGAAGCTGCTTTGAATAAAGGAAATTTGGCATCCTGCCAGGAAGATATATGGCACTAAGCATCACAGGGGTAGACAACATAATTATCATTATCATTCTCCATGACCAGGGGCAACTACAAGAGGAAGCCAACTCCTTCAAAGAGGATAGCATCATGTCAGATACAAGAAGTTGCCACAAAAGATACTTGGAAAACAATGTTTTATTTATAATTTTACCTCTACCCTATAAACAGGAATTGCTTAATGCAGAAACTTGCATAAAATGTACAGCACTGCATCTAAATAAATGGAATATTCAACTCAGAGAAGAGCATTATCACTTCCCTAGCCTAAAATGAAGAATTTATTCTAAAGAGTTTAGGAAAGAGAGCCCAGGGAAGCATACGTGTGTTGGTGGGGTAACTGCAAATTTACAACACGTTCGGCAATCGTCTGTGCATAAAGTGAAGCCTGTCATATCTACCTTCCGATTAGGGGAAATTTAATGCTTCAGTTCTTTGTAATGTTTGTTGTTTTGTTATAACTGGTATGTAGATTGAATGGCAGGTGACATTTTATAAGATTTAAATAAGGTAAGAAATTAATCAAATTAACATACTGCTTTTCTAAAGTATAATGAGTCATTTGCATATAAAGTGCAATGGAGTCTGTAAATACAGAATGAACTTCAAATTACTAAGGACATCGTGAATTGCATTTGTTACATGCTCTAATATAGACTTAGAGGAAGAGGTTTGCATGCACCATGAAATCCAGGCAGAGCTTGATGAGGAAATTGTGAACTCCATCACAAACAGTATATGATTTGTGCCCTGCTGGTCATCTTTTAGAAGTCCTGTTTAGGAGCATTTTCAAATTAACAAGAGCAGATACTCATCTTCCCTATTTGGAATGGGAAAAACATTCAGGGTAATATACTTAAAAGAACATCTAAAGGAGGTGGGGGCAGGATGGAAAGTTAAAGAAAAGAGGGAAGTAGAGGGCCTTTGAACCAGGTTTTACATTACATTGGACAAATAGAAGATTACATTCAGAAACAAAGAGGAAATAAAGAGAAATTTTGCTATAAGTCAACTCATGGATAAAAGTACTAGAAGAAATACGAACGTTACATTGCAGGGGGTCAGGGCACATAAATATTGTAAATCTGTGAGTTGTATTTTTTAATAATGCAAATTTTGAGAAATGTTGTCTAAACAGAAATAACTAGATAGTTGTTTCTTCTTTCCCTCAGTGAACATAGAACTGTTTTTTCTAAATATAAAAAGAACACAGAAAAAAATAACATATGGTGCACATCTGAGCGAATATGAAGAATTTAGAACTGATCAGGTTGACATGCAGTGTGACTGTGCAAATTACCTTCTTTTGAAATGGTATTTATTTGCTAAATGATAGGGTGTGAGTCTTTTCCAATATAAGTGAATTGTGAAGAAAAACATGTACAGGTTACTTATGGAAAGGTCAACATTTGCCTTGAGATTCAAGCACTTCCTACAAATTAAATAAAATTCATTTACCAGAATTTAAAACAGGATTCCTGAGTCCAGATGGCATCTGTGGCATATGGCTCTGAGTTGGCCAAAGATCAAGCTTACCTTCTGAGTAAGAACCAGTCTCTTCTCAGCCCTTGATTACAGATAATGACCCTTTTCCTCTGCTTTAATAATTCTTTTATCCACTGCAGATTTTGTCTTTGGATTTAAAACTAGAATTGATTTTAGTAAAGCTCAGTAAACAAATTTTCTACCAACATGCTTTCAAAAAAGTTCTTAGATCACATGGAATAATGATAAGTATTAATTTACCTCTCTACTTTTAGATTAATTGGCCTGAAAGAATATTTATCCGTTTAGCTTTTAAATCAGGGGAGATCTCACTCCACTTGACTGACACCATATTGAAAGTGTGCTTTGGCTGCCTCAGCAATTTTTCTATCAATTGCTTTGCACCTGGATGTCACTGGTGGGTAATCCTGTGCTATGTAAAGAGTCTTCTTAACTCATGTCATTTTATCAAGGTCATCCACATATCCCAAAATGTCTCTAAGAGGAAAATAACTGCCAGGAAGATGAGTTAGGTAGATGTCCTGAAGGGCAGGAACAACATCTCTTAACTTACTTTGCCACTTGGCACCACACCCCCAAAATAGCTCTGTTCACAGTGAGACTTAGTAAATTATGATAATGGCCTGACTCCCACAGAATTGCCTGACCCATACAACACTGCCTATACTTAGAATTTTCAAGGCTATATTACAGTAAAAAAAAAAACTAATGAAATGAAGCTTATCTTTACTAACGTTTCTTTCAGATGATCCAGAATAGTCTAATATTCTTAAAGAGTCATGGTTAAATTCAATGGTGGTTTATAACTCAAGAAACTTATGATCTCAGAAGTAAGTTCAATGTTAAGCATTTATCAAGAACCCACTATGTACAATATAGAAATATTATGATATCATAGCTGGAAGAAAACTTAGTCTAACATTCTCACTTTACAAATGAGGAAATTGAGTCCCAGAAAGGCTATATAACTTGCCCAAGATCACACAGGTAGCAAAATAGTAGATTTTATCCTAAAGTAGGTTCAAACCTAGGTCCTTTCTCTTTAAATCTAAAATTCTACTACACCATATGGCTCCCTAGATCTCAATCTAGTCAGTGAGGATACAGTAAAAGTATAAATAACTATTAAACGAAATTGACAAAGATAAGAGAGCTTCAAACAATTTACTATGAAAGTACAGAAGAGAGAGCAATCACATCTCACTAGGGAATCTTGGGACCTCTTTGAAGGCTTCATAAAGGAGGTATCTTTTGATCTAATATTTTTAAAAAGTAGAGACTGAGAGGAAGAAATTCTAGTCCAAGGAAATAAATGTGACCAAAACCAAAAAACTTGTTCTATGAATGGTGTTTGATTAGAAGAAGAAGTTGGTCTTGTAGTTTTTTTGTTTTTG
Source organism: Pseudocheirus occidentalis (assembly GCA_028646575.1). NCBI lineage: Eukaryota > Metazoa > Chordata > Mammalia > Diprotodontia > Pseudocheiridae > Pseudocheirus > Pseudocheirus occidentalis. Next base: position 56,488,106 of record CM053600.1, read on the forward strand.
GTTTTTTTTTTTTAGCTTTTTGGAGGGCAGTTGGGGTTAAGTAACTTGCCCAAGGTCACATGGCTAGTTTTTCGTGTTAAGTGTCTGAGGCCGCATTTGAACTCAGGTACTCCTGACTCCAGGGCCGGTGCTCTATTCACTGCACCACCCAGCCGCCCCATGGTCTTGTAGTTTCAAGACAATGCATGCTCTGCCTTTCCTTTGCCTAGAGCAGTGGTTCTCAACCTTCCTAATGCCAGGACCCTTTAATACAGTTCCTCATGCTGTGGTGACCCCCAACCATAAAATTACTTTTGTTGCTACTTCATAACTAATTTTGCTACTGTTTTGAATAGTAATGTAAATATCTGATATGCAGGATGTATTTTCATTGTTACAAACTGAATATAACCCACAGGTTGAGAACTGCTTGCCTAGAGTAAGGAAGACAAATTCTGAGGTTCAACTGCCCCTCCATGTTTATTATAAAATTGAGCTGATCAAAAGTTCTCAATCCCTAGGACTACCATTAAACTTAAAAAAAAAAAATTATTCTGCATTCTTCCAGAGAGGAAACTTCCACCCCTAAGAATAGGAATGGTAATTTACAACAGAAACAAATGACAAAAGGAGTAAATACTCAAAGAAGAATTTAAGGAGAATATTCCCTTAATCCCAATCACCTATATAAAGTGGGGAGGATTTGAATCCCCAGAATCTATTCAGAGTTGGAGAATTTAAGAGTATGTTGGGTCAGAAGCCAAGGAATATTTAACCTTTGGCAAGCTATTTCATCACTTTGTTGCAGTATCCACATCTATTAAAAGGAATTAAATATATGTTCACTGTAGTCGTAGGATTTCATCCTGAATGAATAGAGTTCAAGTTCAACACAACCATATTATAGGTGAGATAATTAAGACTAAGAGGGGTTGAGTGATTTACCTGAGTTTGTGCAGATAAGAAGCAAAGCCAGGATTCAAACCCAACCCTTTTGATACCAAATGCAATGGTCTCTACACCATTCTGTGGCTGATTCATTAACTAACTCTTAAGATTGTGGGGAAGATCAATCACTCATCATTTATTAAATGACTATGTACTGGTCACTGTGCCCTGCACTGAAAATGAAAATACAATTAGTGAAGCAATTCTTACTGGGAGGAGCTTACATTCTAACTAGGAAGAAATTAAGTGTATTTGGTGCATATGTAAGGATATGTAGAATAAGTATTAGCAATACAAATTAATTAAATATGAGGGTACTAGAAGCGGGGAAAATTAGCAAAGGCTGCATGTAGAAGATGATATTAGAACTTCATTTTGAAGAAAGCAAAGAATTCAATGAAGCAGAAATGAGGAGGGAATGTATTCCAAGCATAGGATACAGGCAGGGAGATGGCAAACCAGGTCCTTTCTGAGGAACACTGTGTGAGGAAAAGTAATGTTCAATAAACTTAGAAAGATAAGTATGCGTCAGGATATGTAGGCTTTAAAATCTAAACAGAGGCCTTCATATTGCTTCCTAAAAGCAATAGTGAGACCTTGAAGTTGGCTGAAATAATTAATGTAAGGTGCTCTATAGTCAGAAAATGTTATATAAAAACATAATTTAAATATCACAGATCATAGCAGTTTCAGTAACGTTATTGAAAAAGAAGACAGATATAAAGGGGAAAGAGGAGCGAATGATGGGTAAAAAAATGGGACTATATGTTATAGATCGCTCTTGATATTTGTCAATAAAAGGAATGTGATGTTGACATTCTACTCTTTCAGAAATGGTGGTTGTGGCAGTTGTGGTCTTGTAGGGGAAAAAAAACTTCACCTATTTTTACGTAAGAGGAAGGAGGAGGTAGAGAGGTTAGATAAGAGATACAGAGAGCAGAAATTGACTTACAAAGCAACATTAAAGAGGAAGTAGGTGATAAAATTAAGGGCACAAGGGAGGGCCAAGCCTTGGCAAGGAAAACCACCTCTTTTCTGAGACAAAAGATAAAAAATGATGGAAAAGTTGTTGAGGAATAGTGTTGGAACAGAAGAAGCAAGAAGGATGAAGAAGAATGAATGATGAACCCTTCTTTATTATTCATTCTACTCAGTGGGAATACTGTGGTAATACCAAGTTCCTTAACAGACCTCACTTCCAGGTGGTGTCTCTTTGCTGAATCAAATGGTAGTTTTCGAGCTTCCAGAAAATAATGGAGCTAGAGAACTGCTTTTTTCAAACTAGACATTTAAAAATATTCTAATATTCACATTGCAGGTGGAATATATTTTACAATTTAGACACAAAAACAAAGAATAAAATCTTGCTCCAGAGAAAGGGGAGAGCACACATGTGCACAGGAAGATAACCTCTAATTTCATAAATATGAATACAGGAGAAATAACTACCCGGTGCTTTTAGGGTTAGCCTACTTGGGCAGACTGGGAGAAGAGGGAAAGAATTCTGTCCAGGTTTATAGCTGTATTGGCATAAACCTCTCCCCATCTTTCTTTAATTTAAGAGTTTAATTTAATCTTCATCATTTATAAACTATTAAATCTTTCTTAATTGTTGGGAATTCATAACCTATTAGAATGATAATGACTATGTACAATTTTTGGAAGTAAATAGGTTGTGGCAACTTGCTTCCTTGTTCTTCCCTCTTTACCCTTCCTTGTAAGGTGCTTTTTTTTCCCTCTCCCAAATTTAAGGCTATACGTTTAGGTTCAGAAAACAAAAATCTTCTTTAAAAAGGGAGTAAGAAACTCTCTACATGCCTTAATAAATACAGCTGAAGATAAAGGAGGCAAGAGGAGAACACACAGAATGGAAAGCTAGGTTGCTACAAATAAGTGCTGCAGGAAGAGTGGCTAACGGACTCCTCATAACTGTTAACAGAGTTACTTAAATTAAAAATATCCCTCTGAGGAAAATTCTGCACTATTATGCATTATTTCACAGTCTCTTAGACTCTTTTGTTTATGTCTTTATACTAGCTGCTCAACTGAATGCTGTGAAACCATTCCAGAACGCAAGAAGTGAAGCCTTTAAATAGTTTTAGGTATCTGAAATTCACCTGTCAAAAGCAAATCCTTCAAAAACCAAACAGAAATCTCCTATTTCCTTTTTGTTCCCATTTGCTGAAGAAGGAACCCCATTCTTCCTCAATAGGTTAGCTGAAGAGCAAGTTTTAGAATTAATAATTTATTCCTTTGTCTTAATTTTTCTTGTTATGATGCTAATTAACCCGAGAGAAGTAATACATTAATCTTTATAGATAATTTGCCTCATATCGTGAATAAGTTTATTAGTTCATTTTTCTTATCAGCAGGTTTTTATAAGGAGAAGGTGGATAATATTTTAACTTATGGTACCACCATTCATCCTTATGCCCAAATATAAGAACTTAAGTTTGTTTTTGACTCTTTCCCCTCCCTGGCATCCTATAACCAATTAGTTATCAGTCAAATCTGGTCAGTTCCACATCCATATTATCTTTCTCTGCATATGTCCACTTCTCTCCATGCCCATTACCAGTATCCTAAGTAATATATCTACCAAAGAAATAAAAGTGAGAAAAGAAGATGAATTGATCAAAGGTTATACGCTTTAATGGCAAGAAGCACCACCTACGTTATTAACAGGTAGAAAAGCCTCCTCCCTGTTTTCCCAGTTTCACCCTCTCCTGCTTCTAATTCAGACTTCATACTATGTCTAGAATATTCTTATTAAAGCAGGTTGATTCTAGGAAAAGAGTCCTAGATCTTGTGCCAGAGTATGTATGTTCAAATCCTCACTATCAGTTTACTGCCTGTATGCCCTTGGGCAAATCACCTTAACCTCTCTAGGCCTCAGTTTTTTCTTCCCTAGAAAGAGGAGGCCTTACTATGCTTTCTTTCAGTCCTAAATCTGTGACTGCTGCTCAGTTAAAAAAAAAATTAATTGTTACCTATTGCCTTTATAGGGGAAGTTACCACAACTGGAAGTTCCCAGTGTCAGTGAAATCACACCTATTCTCTATCCGTATTGATAAAAATTAGAAAAGAAGAGGAATTGAGAGAACTGAAGAACTCAATGCAAATTGAAGTAAATTTTTTCTCACTTTAAATTCTTTCTTTCATTTTTGTAATATGGCTAATATGGAGATGTTTTACGATACTTCATATATATATATAATTGATATCATACTGCTTGTCTTGTCACTGTGTAGGTAAGGGGTAGGAGGGAGAAGAGAATTTGGAACTCTTTTTAAAAAAATAATTTTAAAAATAAATAATAAATATAAAAAAGAAGAAGAACTGAAAAAGACAATATGCTTTCATGGAGAAACACCGGGCTTGGGATTAGAAAATCTGAATTCTGTTCTGAAACCTTTTATTTCTTTTAGCAAATTACTTTATCTTTTTAAAATGTGTTTCTTTGTATGTAAAAGTGAAGATGTTATATCGTGGTTATGAGTGTAAAATAAATCAATATTTGTGAAATGTTTTGTAACCATAAAACATTATATTCTTGTGACTTATAATGATGAGACTGAAAGACTCTATTACACTAAAAAACCTAAAATAACATTGCTTATTCTATATCACTGTAGAACTTTGAAAAAAAATATTGCCAAGATTTAGCACTAATTATAAGATTTGTAAGGATTTTAAAATTATTTTGGGCACAGTCATATTCAGATCACTCTTGAAAGAGTTTTTGAAAATATAGAACAACAAAAATGAGGAAGGAGCTGAGAAAATTTTGAGATTATTACTCTTATTAGTATATATTGTAAAATGTTATGATACTTAAACACTGATGAAGTCATAGTTTTCTAGCAAAAAGCAAACCTCTAAAAGGACTATTAATAATTCAACATTTTCAGTTTGTATAAAAATGTTCATTCCATATTATGATTTTATAAATGTGGAAATAGATGTGTGAATTTCACAAAATAATTATTTTTTTCTTTAATAATCTGTAAATAAAATATCCACTCTTAAGCATTCAGGGCCAAGTAAGGTTTCTTATGTTACAGTTCAATGCATTTTTTTTTAATTCAATGAAATAGAAATGGTTTTGTGACGGGAAAGTGATGGTGGCAACACAAAGTTTCAAATCTGCCTCACCCCATGTGTAACAATAATGCAATATTCACAACACCCACTATGATTATGAATATGCTGGTATAGAGTTGTGAATCACAAAATGTAGCAGACTTTCTACATGGAGCGTGGAACCAAAGCCTTTATTCAAATACCAGAAAACTGAGTCCCAGAACCAGAAAGCCAAGTCCCAGAACCAGAAAGTCAAAGTCATTACAGTAGCCACCAAGCTGGTACACATAATTAATGCAGTGAACACCCACATTCCCAAGCCTTCACAAGAGAACAGGCTCCCTCAAGCAAGGATTCTCCTCTCTCACTCCCATTAGTTCCTTAGCCTGGTTCTTGAAAGTTCTTAGCAGGAATTCCCAAAGGAAAGGTCTCAGCAGAAGACAGAACTCTCCTGGTTCTCCTCTTATCTATCCTACTCCTACTTACCTACTCCTTCTTTGTCTCTTTTGCTAGGTCTTCTTGTATATCATGCCTTGTCACCAAAGGTGTCCCTTAGGTTTCTGTTCTGAGCCCTTTTCTCTTCTCCCTCTATACCGCTTCACTTGTTGAGCTCATCAGTTCCCAAGGATTCAATTACTATCTCTGTGCTAATGATTCTCAAATCTACCTATCCTGGCTAAAACTCTTTGCTGACCTCCAATCTTTATCTCCAACTGCCTTTCAAACACCTTGAGCTGAGTGTTCAAAAGACATCAAAAACTCTATAAGTCAAGAACAAAACTCATGATCCTGCCACCTCCCCCAAAATTAATTCCTTCTACTTTCACTATTAATTTAGAGTAAACCCTATTGTACTTCTTGTCCTTCAAAATTGAAATCTAGGAATGATCCTAGATTCTTCACTCTCTCTCACTCTCCCACAATCTGTTGGCAGGATTTTCAATTTCACCTTTGCATCATCTTTCAAATATGTCCCCTTCTCTCCTCTGATGATGCCACCAGTGTAAGGCAGACTTTCATCCTCTCACATCTGGATTCTTGCAATAGCCTGGTAGTGGTTCTTCCCACTCCAATCCAACCTGTATTCAGCCATGAACTTTCCTAAAACATATGTCTGTTCATGTGGAATGCCCCTCCCACCCCACCTCTGCTTACCTCCATTGGCTTCTTTTTACCTCCAGGACCAAACATAAAATGCTCTATCTGGTAATCTAAGCCCTAGATACCTCCTACTCATCTAGTTTCCATATGCCTTACTCCCCAATGGCTACTCTTAGATCCAGTGCCACTGGCCTCCTGGCTGTGCCAGGAATAAGAGACTGCATCACTCAGCTCTATACATTCTCGCTGTCTGTTCCCCATGCCTGGAACCCTTGCCTTCCTCTGGTTCAACTACTTTCTTCACTAGCTTCCTTTAATTCCCAACTAAAATCTAAGCTTCAACAGAAAGCCTTCCCCAACACATCTTAATCCCAGGTCATTCTCGTTATTAGTTATTTCCTATTAATCCTATGTATAGCATGCTTTGTGCATGCTGGATCACTTCTTAGATTATAAATTCCTTAAGGACTGTGTTTTGCCTCTTTTTTGTTGCCAGTGCTTAGCACAATGCCTAGCACATAGTAGGTACTATTAAAATGTTGATTTAGTAGAAAATTGCAGTGCTCAATCAATGCTTATTGACTTTGTGGGAGCAGAATAAAAAGAGGAGGAAACTAAAGTTGAAAATGAACATTTTTGAACTTCAGTTTTTTCACCTGTAAAATGGGAATAACATTCACAGTTATTGTGAGGATCACTTAATATAACTTACATAAACCTCTTTTCAAACTTTAAATACACATATGGAAGTTAGCTACTTACCTTATTATTTATAAAGTGATTAAAGGAATCATTCATATTTGTTTTGGCTAATGCTTTACAATTTTTATTAAACGAATCTTTTAAAAATTTCGTTAAGGGGCAACTAGGTGGCACAGTGAAGAGAGCACTGGCCCTGGAGCCAGGAGGACCTGAGTTCAAATCCAGCCTTAGAGACTTCACACACATACACACACACACACACACACACACACACACACACACACACACAACTAGCCGTGTGACCTTGGCAAGTCACTTAACCCCAATTGCCCTACCTTCCCCCTCCAAAAATAAAAAATAAAAATAAATATTTCCTTAAGTAAAAAGCCAACCGTTTTACAGATTTCAAAGCAAACCATGTTTCTTTAATAGAGTTTAAAAATAATAAAATCATACAAAATCCTGAATCAGCATAGACATACAAATGAATTCAGTAAAGATGCAGTTCTAAGTAGCTTATAATATCAAATGAAATACTGAATATAAATAGTAAAGCTGCAAACTGCAGTTACTCATTGATATACAATTCTTTAGAAAGAAATCTAGTATTTTCAATCTTTGTCTACTGAGATTTAGAATACGTCATTTAGAGATTAGCTCAACACTAAGGATAAGATAAAAACTCATATGTCACTGGGGCACAACCACATGAAAAATTAAGGCAATGATGCAGAAAAAAAATATGTTTGAAGTATCTTGTGTATTTTTCCTAAATATTTGAGGAAAAGTATATTTTATATAAACTTCCTCTGGGCCAGTTGTCTCAAAACTTCTTTTGATTGTGTTCCACATAAGTAAGAAAATTTAAACATAGAGACTCTCTCCCTCTCTCTCTCACATACAATAATCAAATAATTAGTCATGACAATCAATCTAACAAGTCTTTTTTTTATTTTGTTTTGTTTTTGCATCAAGCTCAGTGGATACTCAGAGCATACTCTGAGGACACAGTTGCAAAAAATAAAACAATCTCTACTTACTCCCAGGAAGATTGCTCTAATGGGAGAAGAATATAAGAGCTTTTCAATGAGAATTATGTTTCTCCCTATATGTTGCTATAAAAATGCAAAAACAACAGACAATTTGAAGTTGTCTCAAATTTCAACTGACTAGAAAGTTTTCAATACAAATATGTTTCTGTTTCTTTTCATGGATCTGCTCAAACAACAGTATTATAGTCTGACTTATTATTCATGTTTTAATATTGTAACTGTGAAGTCTATTTATACAGACCATGAAGATCAAGGAAAAAGGAGTAGTGTGTAATTGTTTGGAAAGGTAAGTTGTAGTAAGGTTGTAAAGAGCTTTAAATCTCTAATGGATGAGGTTATATTTGATGCAAGACCTAAAGGAGTTTACTGAGTAAGTGGATGACACAATCTCATCTGCAAATCAGGAAAATCACTCCAGTAAGTCACTGAGGAAGAATGGTGGAGGTGGTGGGGAGGGGTGACGTTGAAAGAACAATTAGGAGGCTTTGGTGAGTAATACCTGAAAGAGAATGGTGGCTTTGTGAGTGGATAGCAGGGGGGCATATTCAAGAGATGTGGAGATAAAAACAGATTCGGCAAATGTTTGGACAAGTGTAGTAAGTGAAAATAAAGACTTAAACTTAAAGTGAGTTTGTGTGGCTACAGGGATAAAAGGATGGTATGATTCTTAGCAGAAATAGGAAAATTCATAAGAGGGAATAGCTTTATCGGGAACAACACTGTGATTAAGTCTTCAATGCTGAACAAAAATAGTTGCCCATCAACTGGGGGATGACTGAAAAAATTGAGGTATATTAATATTATGAAATATTGTTTTGCTATAAGAAAGTATGAGCAAGTAGATATCAAAAAAACCTGGACTTACATAAACTGATGCCGAGTGCACTGAGCAGAACTAGGAGCATGTTGTATACAGTAACAGCAAAATTATGCAAAGAGCAACATGATAGAATTAGCTTTTCTCAGCAATACAATGATCCAAGAGAATTACAAAAGTTTTATGATGGGAAATTCTATCTATATCCAGAGAAAGAACTATGGAGTCTGAATGCAAATCAAAGCATAGTATTTTCACTTTTTTGTTGTTTTTTTCTTTCTTGTGATTTTCCCTTTTGTTCTGATTCTTCTTTCACAACACAACTAATGTAGGAATATGTTTGAAATAATTGTACATGTATAACCTAAAAAAAAACAAAACACCTCATCCTGGCCTGTCCATCCTTTGTGACTCACTTCCTCCCACCAAAATGAAACATGGGAATGGTTGTCATTTCCAAGATGAACTTGAAAAAAAAAAGAGGTAATAAAGGGGAAAGGCAAAAGGTATGCTGGAGTTGGGGGGAAATTTTCACTTTGTACCTGTGGGACTACTGTTATGGATGCCCTGCTTTCAGCAACGTAATAACTGTCCTAAAGTACTGACAAGTTAGTAGAAGGGGGTATTCCTAGACCTGTGAAGGGGGAGAGAGGGAGATAATAAGAAAAAATGTGGCTGAGTTGGCCCTATGAATGTCTATCAAGGGGGAATGTGACCCATCTTCTCACCAAGACTGGTTGATCATACACCTCTTCTGGTTGTTCCAGAACACCACAGAGGGCCAAAGCCCCAATTTAGAGATGGATCACTATTTCAGGAGTATGACATGAAGAGAAACTGAAATGTGGACAATTTTATTACAATTAAGACAGAGAAATTTCAGGAAAGGAGTTTTAAGGATGAATCAGATAATTGCTCTGTAGCATACTAACAACATCGTGGAGTGTACAATTTATTTTTGAGATGCCTTTTAAAAATATAACAATTGCTACATTTTTAATTGGTTGATTTCTAACTGAAGCACCAAATTCTGTTAAAATTTTTTTAGATGAAAATTGAAAGAATAACCTGCAACAATATATCTTTTTAAATACAGCCTCTAGCTCAAAAGATAAAGGACACAAATGAATCTTGGCCCAAAATGCATGACAGTAATTTGAACCCCAGATATGTCACATATTTCTCTGGGACTAAAGTAGGTATATATACACAAGAAATAATATTCAATATTTCTTTTGTCAATAATACTTAAATGTTAATCATTTTAAGAGAAGAAAGCTATTTCTTTTATTTGACATGTGTATTTCCTATTTAGTTTATTATAGAAAATGCTTGTCTCATCGTCTGAAACTGTAAGCACAATTTCAATATCAATATTCTTTTTATAATCACTGACAGAGACACACACCCATATTCTCTTTTGTAATTCCTCTTCCTAACTCTGCCAGCCACTTAATGGAAATATTATCATAGAGTTAAATTAAACTCTAGTACCTACGTTATTATTTTTAAACTCTGGTTGCATAAAAAGATAAATCTAGTGACCTCATATTTTAATGTATTTTGAATATGCCATGTCTTCCATTCCATTTGATTGCAGACCTTTTAGTGAATTATGAGTGGAAGATATTTTAGTTACCCTGGCAGATTATATTTTTATATGTGTATATATAAAAATACAAGTATATGTGTATTATATATACATATATGTAGATAAAGAGACCATTGTCAAAAACAATATTTAAATAATATTGTCAAAGTTCACTTAATGACCCTTTCTTCAGAGTTAATAAGATTATATGTCTATATTATTGTCCTAAATGTCCTGAAAATAAAAATGTAGAACAGTCAAGGATTTGATGATCATTTAGATGCCAAAAACATTAAATTTCATGTTTCATAGAAACCTATGTAGTTTATTTTATCAAAATATGGATTCACTAAGTAAATGACTCTCTAGGTTCCTCTCCTAATTCTCTAGATTTTCTCTCCCATGTCACAGCAGCCTCCTCACCTTGAAAGTTTACTCCTATCCCTGGATTTGTCAATCAATATGTACACTCTGCCCAAAAGCCTTTTCCTCTGATTATCTCATTTCCTAGAACCTCCATTTAAGGAAAGTGTCTAGCACATCCATGTCTTCATTCTCCAAATAAATCCAAAAAATTGATTTATGGCTGTGATGAAATTACATCTATTAAAAACATCTACTTACACCAAAGTATAAAGGAATTACACAAAAGCAAAAGACAATGCTATTACTAAGAGTGAAAAAAATCATTCCGATTGTACCATTATTTTATACTATCAGCCTATCCACATGTCTTTTGTAGTAACCATTTTGGTGAAATAATGAACAAAATTATTTCATTGACAAGGTTATTCCTGGTTTGCTACTTAGTAAATTATTGTTTCAATTTACTGAAGAGAACTGAAATTGTAGGATCTTGAAACCATCTCAATTTTAGAAAAACTAGGATTTAAAAAAAGTTTTTTAAGTTTAAGATTATATTGTACTTATAAATGAGATTTTAGGAAAATACATCAAAAATTTATTTAGAGACTTAAAAAGACAGTAATTGCCTTTGGCACAGCAGACCATATTATTGTATCAGAGACCTGCAAATATTTTAGCAATCTGTGATTTCATTAGCTTTGGGGAACTCCTAGCACTGGAATTCTCCTCCCCCACCCCTCTACACACCCAAGAGAGATAAACACTATTTGTGATTTATTCCTAGGAGGTTGTCTAAGGTTCAGAGGGATTATCAAACCCAAAATTATATCCACTATGCCAGGTGCTTGTGATGAGTAACAAACACTGAAATTAAAACTTGCAAGCTTCAAAATACATGCAGAGTCCAATACAGACACTAACCTATAAGATATGCATTTATAATGAATTCTTATAGATTTATATTTATTTACCCTAGAAAATGTGCTCTATAATTGAGCTATTGCCTACTATGGGTCATGGGGTGGAGGGAGTAGGCAATAGGGAGAGTACATTGGTTATTTCACTAGATAAATTTTCCTTGAGGAATATCTCTATAGTAAAAGTCATTTTTTTTTTTAAGTCGGGGAGTAGGATTTTGGTCAATGACACTGATCCACAAACTACATGAAAAATACAGTCAATGGTATTCATTGCTAAATTCACATCTTTTTATTGGTATTCTAATTCCCTTTAACATAACTAACATAAAACCATTCAGATCATTTTTATATTGTCTGCATATAAAGGTAGACTGAAGAATGAAGAGTGAACCTGAAAAATCTAAAATATGTATTTGTGATTCAAATCTATCCATACCTAATTTGTCATGTAATTAAGCCATGTGATGACAATTATGATAATTTTGACATTGAAAGCTGTCCAGCATAAAATTAGTGATAGATAGATAGATAGATAGATAGATAGATAGATAGATATGGGCAAATGTACAGATCATATGATTTAAGCTGAATAAGCTATTTAATGGATTGAGGCAGAACCCTAATGGTAAAGTAAAACATTTTAATTTTTTTCCCATAATATGATTAATATGCAGAAACATGCTAAAAATTAAACAAATGAAAAATAAATCAGTCCTAGGTATTTCTTAAATCAAAGTCATAAGAAATAAAATATGCATTTCTATTTTTGCTTTATGAAATCAAAGTAATATTATTTTTCAACAATTTCAACTAATACTGTAATTGAACAAATCTTTAAAAAAATTGATAATTTAATTGAACAAATATTTATTAAACACTTAATATCATATATAAATACTACCATTAAGAGAAATAATATAGGAACACAATTCCTATACTCTACTTCCCACCAGGCAGTAGACAGGCAATCACTCAATCTAAATCAAAGCCAACCCAGTGTTACTACCAACCACTTTGACCTGTTCTGTTTCTGAACTGCTCCTTTTTCAACAGCCCTATGGGTCGTGGTAAGGGAAGGGGGAGTGATGGCACCATATTGGTATTAGACTTGGTGCAGATAAATTATTGACATAGTGCACTGTAGCTCAGAAATGAGATCATGTCTCCCAGTAGCAAGAATTATAATACATTCAGCAAAAAAAAAAAGAAGATATAGGTAGAAAAATCCAATTCTGCTACACCTTGCTTGTATTATAGCAATCCTCTTTCAAGAAGCAGTTTCTGCAGAGATTCTAGGGAAGAAAATGAATGATTGATGCTTCTAAAGTATTTTAAGATTTGCAGAGCATTTTACATATATTAGCTTATATGAGATTCATAATATTTGAAATAGATATTATAGGTATTATTATCTTCACTTAACAAATGAGCAAATTAAAGCACAGAAAATCAAATGAACCACATAGTCACACAGCTGGTAAGTTTTTGAGGAAGGGATAAAAAAATGGGTCTTTCCTGTTTTCTCTCTACTCTTAGGTGAAAAGGGAAAAGCCCAAGTTCATCATGTCACTTAAAGCTTTCTAACCATGTTTCTTTTTGCAAAAAATCAATTTTGCTTTATTTTTGGCTTCAAGTTTTGAATCCAAATTATTTACTTACAACCTCACCTTCATCTACTCACCAAAACATTAGGAAAAATAAAACAAAATGCTAATATGTATGGTTAAGCAAAATAAATTTTCACATGTAAATAAACATATTTTATACACATACATATCTATACATACAAATAGATACACACATACATACTTCAGTTTGCACTTTGGGTCCATCACCTCTTTATGTGGAAGTCTAAGCATATTTCTAAATCTGACATTTTATACATGATGCTTTCACGTATACAAGTACTATAGATAAATACTAAATGAAAAACAATGACAAAGGTCTTTCAAAGGGCCCCACTGATGAGGATAGATAAAAGAAAAGTATTGTGGACAGGTGTTGGATGGTAAAAAGAAGAAAGAGACATTGGGAGTGAGGAAGGAATAAAATGAGCTTTATAGCAATAGTAATTACCAAGAGACAAAAGAATATGATTTTCATTTATTTTAGTAAATGTTACTGCTGTGGATGATGAAAATGATATTTTTATAGTGTCTGGTAATTTAAAGTCATATGGCATTTGAAAACAAAACAATTATTTAATAAATAGCTCATCTTGTCCCTTTTGTGTTTCTATAATATCTAATACAATGCCTCTACTCTACAATGTATGGTGCTAGGTGCTATAGCTGAGTAACCTTACTACTGATGAAAGCCTTCTCTACCCCATCCTTCAGAATTTGTTCTTCCAAGGCTCTTGAATGGGATGATTCCAAGAGCTGGTGAAATCTTAAGAGCTCAGCATTGAAACAAGAATTCAGGGTATTAAGGACAAGAAAAGTGTGCTAGGAAGATCATGGAGCAGCTAGGTGGTACAGTGGGCAGAGTACTGGGCCTGGAGTCAGAAACTCATCTTTATGAATTCAAATTTGGCCTCAGATACATATTAGCTTTGTGACCCAGGTCAAGTCATTTAATCCTGTTTGTCCCAATTTTCTCTTCTATAAAATGAGCTGAAGAATGAAATGGCAAACCACTCCAGTATCTTTGGTAAGAACACCTCAAATGGAGTCACTAAGAATCAGATACAACCAAACTGACTGAACAGCAATGACATGCTTTGAAAAACAGAAAAATCTAAAATAAAATCTTTTAATCCAAGAAGGTTATATTAGAGTTGTAGAGATAGGAAACTATGTAAAGAATTCTTTAAAGTCTAGAAAGATCTAAACTCAAATTCCATCCCTACTAGTCCTCACTTTGCAATCCATCAAGATTACCCCTTTGATCACTTCCAACTGAAAATGCTATGATGTTATGTTCCAGGGGCACAATAAAAAAGTATTAGATTTAGAATAAGATGACTTGTATCCAAACTCTAACTCTTCTGCCTTCCCAATGTAACCTTTGGTAAGTCATTTAACTTACTATTTAATCTCTGTCATCTTGAAAATTTGGGATTGGATTATATGGCCATGAAGATGCATTCTAGTTCTAAACATAATCCTGTCTAATATCAATGACTACCAACTGACACCTTGGAGTAGAGTGCTATGTTCAACCTTCTAGCTAGGGCACTTGAGCATCAATTAAAACTTTGCTGGGTATATACTTCCACCACTAATTTTAAACTTTTAGGATACTTTGTCATTTTTATTTCACTTCCATTTGATTGTCCTTCCACGATATAGATGACAAGTTTATGCAGTTTGAAGATTATAGCTTCAGTCATTTTCTAATTATATGAGTACAAACAAAGGCTGCGTTGCTTTATTTTATTTTTAGATAGAAAAATGTGCATTGTCACTCCCTCATAACTCCAAAAGTGATAGGAGCAATATAACTCTAGCTTTCAGGAACAATAAATATAACTCTAGGGCTATGATTAAATGTTTCAAATTCCCCCAAAGAGAAAATTATAGACAACAGCGACTAGAAGAACAGAATAAAGAAAAAGCTTTATAGTAATTTTGGCACCTACAAGCTCTTATTTCCTCTTATTCACATACATAGGTCATTGGTTAGTTTTGTTGGTTATAGCACCCTACAGATGAGGGCAAATTGGTAGGTCTGTTTCCTACAGGGATCAATATATGCAGTTTGGTCAGAGGGGAAGTTAAGCAAGAAACAGTGATCAGAACGGTGCAAGTAACTTTGTCTAGAATAAGTCATATCGCCTTGTTAAAAAAAAAAAAGAAGCCTGGATCTTGCTGGATAGTTTACCTAAACTACAGCAAAACCTTTGACTAAATCTTTCAGTATATTCTGGTATGCAGTATGGAGAACTGTGGGCTACTAAGGGGTCTGTGAATAGCTGAATGATCACATTCAAGAGTAGTTACTAATACGTCATCAACAAATTAGAAGAACTTAGAGTGGAATGATCCACTATGCTTGGTCCTATGGTACTTAATATTCCTAGCAATAATTTGGACAAAGGTATGGATATGTTTATGAAACCTGAATAAGACAGGAAGCTATAAAGGGATAAATAGCATATTGGATGACAGAATCAGTATCCAACCAGATCCCAGGCTAAAGCATAAAACTAAGTTTAACAGGGCTAAAAATAAAGCCTTAGAGTTGGTTATAAACAAAAGTTCTACCACTATATTATGGGGGAGGTTTATGTAGAGAGGTCATTTGAAAAGATCTAGTCTCATCTCAGAATAAGTCAGGAGAACAACCAAATAAGCAAACAGGATCATGTTGTTTTGTCATTATGCAGTTGTGTCTCAGTCTTCATGGCTTCATTTGGGGTGTTCTTGGCAAAGATATTGGTGTGGTTTGCCATTTCCTCCTCCAGTGTGATGAGAAAACTTGGTCAAAGAGGCTTAAATGACTTGCTCAGGATCACACAGCTAGTCAGTCTCTGAAACCAAATTTGAATTAGGAATACTCATCTTCTTGACTCCAGGTCCAGCACTCTATTCACTGAACCACTTAGCTAGCTGACAAAATTTGATCACAACCAATGTATAAGAGAGGTATCATGCTACTACACATAAACCAAATCTAGAGTACTGTGAAAAGTTTTAGGCACCATATTTTTAAAAAGATAATAATAAACTAGAAGGTAAGCAGAGGAGAGTAACCAGGAGGCATAAGAACCTTGAGATCATGCAATGGTAGGATTACTTGAAAGAAGTAGGAATGTTCAGTCTAGAGGGAAAACTTTCAAGAACATGAAGGTTACCTTCAAAAATCTAAAAGTTTGTCATGTGGAAGAAAGAGTAGATTTATTCCCCTTCGCTCCAGAGGGCAGAAGTGTCCTCAGTTGGTTGAGAATGGAGAGACAAATTTCAACTTGTTATAAAAGAAGAAAAAGAATCAAACTATGTAAAAGTGCAATGTGCTGTCTCTAGAGTTTGGGAAAGACCCTCTAACTTGAAGTCTTTAAACATAACCACTTTGTATAACTGTGGGAGATTATTAGTTTCATGAATGGGTTGGTTTAGTTAACTTCTGAAGTCTCTTCCATCTCTCAGATTCTTTGACTGTGAAATATATCTAGACTACTAAAAGAAAAAGAAAAAAAAATTCAAAGCATATACCCTAGGAATAATAAATTAGTAGTGGCCTAATTTTATACAAAAGACAAAACTTTAAGTAGTGATATTTTCAGGAAACTTTTAATGGTTTGTGATTGCAACCTTTCAGTAGATTTGGTTAAAGAGATAACTAAAAATGTTATACTACTGACCAAATAATTAATATGTTAAATAAAACACTTTTGAACTTCAGTTGGTGGGGGTGGTGGATAAAAATAACACTTACAAAGAATAGACAAGGATAAAAATGGAGACAGGAAAGTTAATTTCAAATTTAAAAGAAGATAAAACAGAGGTCAAAATAAAATCGAAACTATAATATAATTAAAAGTGTCTCTAAGAAATCATGGACAAGAAAATGTGATAGCCTTGAATTGTTCAATTTGCATAGAAAAGGTTACAAGATATCTTAGGATATGGAACATGAAGATATCCCTAAAGGGAGAGGATACAAGGAATATTAATGTAAGAGACACATTTTGAGGCATGATAACATTCCTCAAGAAAATGGCACATGATTTCTGGTAAGGCATTATTATGCATGTATTAAAGAGTCAAAATATTCCTCGACCAATTTTTTTTTTAGAAATTCAATATAGTATATCCTTAGTACTTCATTCAGAACAACATTCATCAGTGTTATCATTCTAATTGTCTTCAATCTTCTCATTACACATCCAATCTCAAAAGCATTATAAATACATTGCAATTAATGATGATGATGATGATGATGAAGATGATGATGACAGCTGCTATCTATATAGAGTCTTAAAGAATGTTTTGATCTTTTGGAGCACTTTGCCAAATGTAGAAAGGAAAATACCTAAATAGCAGACCTTATCACTGCATAATTTCCACATTAAAACTCAATATACTTTTGAAATGCAACACATACAGGAAAGAACATAATCACACTCAACATGTACAATTTATATTGTTTTTATTAACTCCCAAAACATGCCAAAAAGATGGATATTTTTCTAAAAAGCCTCTGAATGAAATGAGAATCAGTTTATCAATTTTGGGGGTAAAAAATTTCAAAAATGTCATCTTGATTATTAATGATAATTTGCTCAGATCAAAAAGAGGTCTATTTGAACATAGAATATATTCCACTAGTTCTTTTTCTTACTTTTACAGATAAAAATATGCTATAAGTTATATGTTATGAGAGTAAGTAAAATTGTGTGTTGCATTTAATTTAAAAGCATCTGCTTGGTTATATCAAACAACAACAGATGTTGCTAAATCAAATAACTATCAATCTTAGACTCATATAATGTCATGGTTCAGTTTTCAGATTCAAAGTATAGTACCAAAGAATGAGAATGATATATCACAGAGATTGCAATTCTAGCATTCAGTAAAACTTAATAAACCAATATGCAACTACATGGAAACCACAATTAAACAAAATTTGGGGGCCCAATTTTTTGGAAATTCACTAAATTAGCAACAAAATGACAATCAAAACACAAATCTAATAATGGTATCATAGCACATCTGAATTTGAATGGAAGAAGAAAGGGATTAAAGATATGCCAGCATTGCAGAAAATGCTTTTAATTAATTAAGAATTATCAGAAAATATTTTGTCCCTGAAAAAATATTAGCCTCTCACAATTTACCCACCATGGAGGTGTCCTGTGTAATTACACAGGTAGAGTCTGTATTGAATTGTTGCTCCTCCCAGTGGGAGTGGGTAACAGGGGAGGAATTGCAAGAATCTAATATTTAAAGCTATGCAATCAAATGCAACTGGGAATTAATACATACAGGGATGGGGGCAGGGAACCCCTCTCTGCCCTGCTAGAAAGCTAGAGGGGTGTTGGAGGAGGGCATAAAAGGGAACAGATTGTGGGAGGAGTCTTACAGTGGGATCAATGTTCTGGGCTGGGGGGTAGGGGCAAAAAGGGGAGAAAATTTGTAACCAAAACCCTGTGGAAATGAATGATGTAACCAAGAAAAAAAATTAAAATTAAAAAAAAATACGCAAAACCAAAAAAAAAAAAAAGTCCCTTATGTACAGTGATGCTATATCAGACAAACACCTTGGTTTCTATGAGGAGACATTATTCTGTGTCAGAATTATCCTATTTTAAATCTTTGGTATTTTGTTCTTTTCATGATATTCCAGATTTTTGAACATAGAATTCATTGTGATTTTTATGAAAATATTAAGAATTCATATAAAATTATATCAAGTTATTACATTTTTATTCATGGTCATCACAATTCAAAATAATCTAAAATTTATTAGACCTTTAGTTCAACACAATAAGAATCAGTGTTCAAAATAACTGGTCTGAAGTACTGCAAAAACATTCAACTCAAAAAACATTTATTTAGTATCTTTTATGGGCAAGCCACCATTCTACATCCTAGAGATACAAAGAAAAATAGCCTCTGCCATCAAGAAGATTATAATAAAATATTTTAATTAGTCTTTATTTCAGCAGAAAATTATTACAATACAATTTAGGAAGCATTAACTTTTTAAACAAAAAGAGGTATTATGCTTTTTTTCTGGCTAAACTGCAGCTAAATAAAGTATTTAATTGGGAAAATGAAAACAATGATTTTAATCTAGAGAAAAAGAATAAAATACCATGTTTTGGGGCCATAGAGGTATTTATCCAAAATGGCTGACAGTAAAATTTCCTCTTTTACTTAATTTACATTATTCACTACATGCAGATACACACAAGATTTTTTCATATTTCCATGTCATGATTTTTTCATATTAGCAGGTTATGATTTTTTATCATAACTATAAATTTGAAATGTTCATGTAATTTAAATGAACAGCTTATCAACCCAATTTAGTAGAGCAATGCCTTCCTTAGAAAAATCCCTTCTTTTCTAATAAATCTATAAGAAACATGTATAGCTAAGATTCTTTGAAGTGGGAGTTCCAGTGAAAGATAATAAAGACATTCTCACAAAAGTCTTGTCATATACTCCACTAATAAATAATTCACGAATTAGACTACAATCTTCATAGTTATTATATCATGAAAATACTAATTTGAGGAATTTAAATTTTGAAATCACTTTATCACAGGCAGTATCATGCTTTCCTTAGTAATAAGCTTTTTTTTTTTTAAAAAAAAGGAACTTCCAAATTCAGAGTGTATGGTTTTTGGAAGAAGGCATTATGCTGCTGATTTGGAGTAAGGATCGTATTTAACTGAATATGCCATTTTTTACACATTATTGCTCAATCAACAGTAACACAATTTACTTTCATAATTCTATCACTGGGAGATGAAGAATTTTTTGAAGCTTCTACTTAAGGGGATGGTTTTAGCATAGTTTTCTAACAAAATAAGCCCTCCTCTCTTCTGCCTCTATAAGGAGTAGTAAAGTATTACCTAAAGCTATACAAAAGGCAAAATATTATGTTTCTTGCTCTTCTATGGAAATCTAAAGTTGCCATCATGGCCCTGTTAAGAGCATTACAGATTTATGAGTACCCTGACCTCTAATTCTCAGGTCATGATGCAAGGTCTTAAATTCTCAGTGAAATGTGCAGGGAATATTCAAATTATTCCATAATATTCCAAATTTCCTTTATACTATTTTAAAATGCAGCCCTCTATATAATTCATTAATTTGAATATCTACAAAATAACTTAATAATAATAAAAAATAAATTACATAGAACCAATATATTTAGACATAGTTCACATATTTTAGAAGTCTGTTCTGTTTTTTTTTTAGCACTTAATTCCCATACGGCATTACTTACCTCTTACCTCTTCTTATTTTTCAAGAAAAAAGAACTAATAGTTTTAAGAGCATAGCATTTTCTTTTAGAAAAATGCTTAATCTCTTTTTCAGTTAAGCTGTTTATATCCACATTCATAACATTTATTTAAATTGATAAATACCACCAATCAATATTTAGTCAGCATTTATTCTTAGCTAAATACATTTTATTAACAAAAACTCTCCACAAAAATTGAATTCCTTTTTAATAGTTATGATGAATTTGTTTTCATTTCAATTCATGTTTATATAGCATATGAATTATGAAATTCAAATACTCATATGAAAGGTTATTGCCATTCAAGTAGGTTCTGACTTTCATTATTCACTTTGATTTCTCAAAAGTATTGATGTTTTCCTCAGTATTTGACAAAGACTCCTGGGAAAACTGTAAAATAGTTTGGCAGAAACTGGGCATAGACCAATATCTTACATCGTACAGCAAATTAAAGTCTAAATGTGTTCACAGTTGAGATATAAAGGCTGATGCTGTAAGCAATCTGAGAGAGCAAAGAATAGTTTACCTGTCAGATTTATGGAGAAGGAAAGAATTTATGACCAAACAAGAGAGAGCATTACAAAATGCAAAATAGATAATTTGGTTACATTAAATTGAAAGGTTTTTGTACAAAGAAAGACAAAGAAAATTTGGAACTCAAAAGCTTGTGGAACCGAATATTGTAAATGAAAAGTAAATAAATAAATTAAATTAAAAATAAGAATAAAGTGTTTATGTTTTACATATATATATATATATTTTAGACACAACATTTAATGAGGCAAAACATTAGAATCAGACAATAATACTAAATTCAAGCAAAGGAATATTCTTAAACATCTACAAGTGGTTTCTACCTTTCATTTTGAAGATGATTGAATTTTGCTACATATTTTCATTTACTTTTTGTTTCTCACACTCCAAATTCTCATGAGATATAATTATATGTCTTAAACTACTTTACCTTGATGCAATCTGATTACACCGAAGAATGATTAATTTGCTTACCTGAAATCAAGAAAAGAAAAACAAAGAATGCTGTTAGTTTCCACATGAAATAGCACAGAGATCTCCCCTGAACAATGAAAATTATAGAAGGACCCATAACTTCACTCCAACTCTACTCCATTCCACTGCAATTTTAATTTCCCCTTTAACCCAGTAGAAATGTTTTTGGGACAAATTTGAGTTTTTTAGTACTGAATAATAAATGTCCTCATAACAAAAATACTTTCCAAATGCAATAATTCTATCTCTAATTTTTTTAAAGTTTTTTTTATTATTCTTTCAATTCAACAAATGTCTATTAAGTACATACTCCACACAGAACACTGTTCTGGGCAGTGAAATAAGATACAAAGATGACATTGAGGAAGATTCCAGGACCCTGTAGACCTTACAGTCTCATAAGCTCAGAAGACATATTCTCATATATCTATAAAGGAGGTGTAGTTGGGTGTGGAACTACATGGTAGAGGGGTACAAAATGAAATATACTGAAATGTTGCCTAGATGTTGTCTAGAGAGTCCCCAGAGAAAAAAGAGAGGGAGAACATTACATAATGGGAAACAGTGTAGAGGAAGTTATCAAATTGGGCTGAATCATAGAGTTTGGACAGCTGAATAATGACTCAACTTAATTAATTAAGATTAATTAATATAAATAAGAGTGATAGTACCAAATTGAAAGCATTTACTCCATTTTTTAAAACCCCACTTAAATAGCACATGATCAGTCAAATCAGTAGCACCATTAAGAATATTACAAATATAGTTATCGGACATTTTCTAAAGCCTTCTTCTGGTATATTGAAAAGTGTAGGAAATACAAGCCCCAATAGTTTACAAAGGTAGGGTACAAACAGAGAGAAGAAAGAAAGGAAGGAAGGAAGGAAGGAAGGAAGGAAGGAAGGAAGGAAGGAAGGAAGGAAGGAAGGAAGGAAGGAAAGAAGGAAGGAAAGAAGGAAGGAAGGAAGGAAGGAAGGAAGGAAAAGAGAGAGGCAGGGAAAGAGGAAAGGAAGGATGGAGGGTGGTAGTGAAGGAGGGGGGAGGAAGGAAGGGAAAGAGAAGATAAAGAAGGAAAATAAGAAAGGAAAGGAAGGAAGAAGGAAAGGGAGCAAGGAAGAAAAAAAAGAGAGAGAAAGAGGAAGAGAAGGAGGGAGGAACTCCTGACTGATAGAAAACAGAGGAGTATAATAAAAAAATCAACTACAGAGTGACTCTAAGTCACCAGCTGCAGATACTGCTATCACTTCAAACCTATATATTGCTTTAGAGCAGCAGTTCTCAAACTGTGGTTGTGACCCCTTTGGGGGTCGAATGACCCTTTCACAGGGGTCACAGGGGTTGCCTAAGACCATAGGAAAACACATATTTCTGATGGCTTTAGGAACCGAGACACCCCTCCTCTATATGTCTCCAGGCAGGTCTGCTCACATGCAGATACTCTCACATACGAGTATTAAAAGGTCATGGCATTAGGAAGGTTGAGAACCACTGCTTTAGAGCATACAAAGTACTTTCTCATATATATATATATATATATATATATATATATTGTGTCTGCTGATGGTAATGTTAGAGAAAATTCTAGAGAGAGTTGGTTAATTCACATGCTAACAATGTAACCACATTCCAAGAGAGGTAGTATTTTAAAGTTCTCTGTTCCATCTTCTCAAAACAGAACTGACATTTTTTCTAAAGATTTTAAATTTGCCAATGATTTTTTTAACATAATTAAGAACAAATAGGGGCAACTAGTTGGCATAGTGAATAGAGCACTGGCTCTGGAGTCAGGAGAACCAGTTTCAAAAATGTGTGAAAAATATTCCTGCTTTTTAATAGAACTGTGATTTCTATAGTACATGGAACTCCCAGTAAAGAAACTTAATTATACCCAATGCAGATAACTAATAGTTCTGAATTTACAAGTCTTAGAAATTTCCTTGGGCCACTGAGTGAATAGCTGCCTAGAGTCACACATGTATAAATCAGAGAGAGATTTTCAGTTTGGGTCTTCTTAACTTGGATGTCAAATTGCCTTTCACCTGCCAGTGGTATATTAGCAACCAATAAATGTTACAATGCACTTTATATAATCTCTTTGTGGAGGGTGGCATTGAATTGTACCAGTGTGGAGTGAGCAGAGCATTATCGATTTAGGCAAAACATAGCTTCTCCAGAGGATATTTCTTCCACATGTAAAATAGTAGCTTTGCTTTGTATTTTTCCCCTAGCTAGTTCAAAAGAAATTGGGAAAGTAGCAATAGAAAGAATAATTATTAAAAAGTTATAGCTCTTTCAGAAAGGTTCCTATCAGAGTATTGAGCTTTAGTATAATTATTTCTACTACTGCACTAATAGCATTTCTTATGAATTACTCCTTTCTCCAGTCTGTTTTGCTTTTTGTTTTCTCCCCTCTTTTCTTCACTATGTGCATCTGACAATCTGAGCAGAAATCCCAGATGGTTGGGGGTGATTTTTTTGTTTTGTTTATTATTTATGGGCTGTCCTAGATTCTTTTGAGACTGTGCATTATAAATGGTTATTAACATAATTATAGGAAGATTGGCAGTTCATGAGACTAGATTGTAAGAAAGGGAGATGTTCCCAAATTATAATAAGTAAAATATTACATTTCTTTGAAAATGGTACTATACATATACAAAGCATTTTAATCTCAGAATTATTTTCATTTCTACAACTGTATTTATTCATGTCCTTATATGATCTTAACACTGCCAGGCGATGATAAAATTTAGCAGCCCATTAAGAAATGGATGTTTCATAATTTCTCATGTTTTATGGCATAATAACATCACTATCTCATGAGACTTGAATCTAAAACATATAGTTACTAACAAACTATTATCATATAGTCTACCATTTATAGGGAAGAAAACCATTACCAAAGTCTCATAATTCAATTATAATGGCTTAAACCTAGTTGAAACTGATGGATTTTAAAGCTTTCAAAAGTCTCAACATCCTGCACCCCTAATTAACATCATGGGTCTATAAAGAAAGCTACACTAGGTTCATGGCATCTATACCTACTCAGAACTATAGTTCATAAACCCCTTCAATGTGTTTACATTTAGTAGCAAGTCAGGAAACAAAATTAGTTCAAAGTAATGATATTTAGTAAAATGCTACAATAATAAAGTTAGAGGTCTTTTCCACTTTGCAATAAATGATAAAGAGGATTAGTTCAGCATAAATTGGACAACGGTGTCCAACAACTAGTCTTTTAAAATATTTTTATAAGGGGATTTCAGACTTTGTGGTCTTCGGGTTCTACACAGTTCCAAAACCTGTCCTTTAATGTCTTCTAGTGACTTCCTCATTTTTTCCAACTTGGGAGTGTGCTAATATTATTCCACTTTCATGACTGATTACCAGCTTCCTATGATTCCTTTCTTGGAAAATGCATCCTTTCCTAGAAAGGCTCCTAACTTCTGTGGATCGCTGGTTGTGTAAAAGATCCAGGCTCAGTATCATACACCAGGAATTCCAGAGGCCTATCATTATTTTTAGTTGTTCTTGGTCCTCAAAAATGTTCCCTGCCCCCTGCTTCTGAGTTCAATTATAACAATTTTCTTCATATAATTTCTGATTAAGAAACCTTTTACTCTCTATATTAGTTTTATCAATAGTAAAAGACCTGCTTATCAGGTTCCAAGTATACTCTAGGAATTTTATCTCACCAGGGATTGTAGAATGATCTATTTTTGCAGGTAACTGACACAAAATAGATTGAATTTTGTCCTCATATATTTTAGTATGTGCTACACATTTTCTCAAAATATCTTTAGCCACTCACAAAATGTTCCCAATATCCTTGTTGCTAAAATCATAAGATACCACTTTAACTACTGGTTTTTTGTGTAGCCCTACATATTGTGGACAAGTTCCCTAAGCAGAAACCATCTATAATGCTCTAATCTGAACTTTCATTCTCGAAATGGACATACCAATATTAAATATTAGCATTTAAGCATACAACGATGCAACGTTATCTTAAAGCAACTGATTTATAAATCATACATCAGAAACTAGTTTCTAATTGTTGTCCAGAGATAAAAGAAAAAAATGTAATTTTTTTCTACAGTGGATCACTGTCATACTTGAGCAACCAAATTATAATTATTGGATAAACCCTTACAGTGTAGGCATGGATGTGCTGTGACCTGTATCACTGGAGAATACCCATATCGGTTGTATCACATTTCAATTCAAATTTTACATTTATATATCTGAAGTTTGCAAAGTGCTTTTATATACATTATCTCCATTTTATTGATAGGGAACCTGAAGCTCAGCAATGTTGTGACCACAGCCTATATAAAATTTCATTCTGTTATCTATTCACTTGCTAAACATTTTCCCTAAAAGCCCCTTAGACTAACATTTCTATTCTGCTCAGAAATCTTTCTGCACAATCTATTTTCCCCAACCTTATGACTATCACTGCTTCAGATACTATGCCTCTCTATGAAGAAGTTACACATTTTATCAATATGAAATAAACATTTTATTGTAATACAAATTCCAATACAAGAAATGTTTCACAGCAGAAATTTTGCATTGTTAAAAAAAAATCACTTCAAAAAATACCTAGGTATACATTCAATAATGCATGATTGCTTTTTCCTCTCTGAAAGTAGCCAGCTGTATGTAGTTCACTGTAATGCCATCAAAATAAAAACCACACCCTGGAAATTCATTCTTTTTAACTTGTTTCTGTTTTCTTTTTATGTATTAGCATATGCTATTAAATTCTGACCTTCAAGTCTTAGAAAACTTCAAGAATGAGAGTAGAGTCACTGTTGCATGTCCCAGTCGTTTGGACACATTGTACATAGATGTCAAATTTATTTACATCACTTGAGCTGGTCAAATTTGTTTATGCCATGTAGATCTCTGAATTTTAATTTCTGGTGACTTTGACTTTCACAAATTGAAGCGAACTAAACTAAGCAGAACAAAATAAGCAATACACAAAAGACGCTCAGCTCAAATCTGTGCATTCAAACACGACTCCTGGTTTAATATACTCAATGAATCTGTGATCTCATTGGTGTATGTGTTCCATCTGCCCAACAATCCAGAATTCAATATAATACCTACCTACCTATCCTTCATGACTTTTGTATATCTTCTGATAAGTTCATTACAAGGGTCCACCCAATAGTCTGAGTTTTCTTAATTTTCCTCTTCACTGTGTGGATAATAGTGGAAGACAGAGTTATCCCTTGCTTGAATTAAAATATCAGTATATCTTTTTCACTGATATTTATAATGTATGGGGAAATAAGCATGTATGTCAGTAACCAATGTTCTATTTGTAACATCAACAACTTATTTAAATTATTAAAATGAAAGTGTGTGACATTTTCCTCATTTCATTTTTCTTTTGGGTTTGTATTAATTTCAATCCTTGTTCTAATAAGTCAGCATTCTAACTAGGAATATCACAATAACATCATGTATTTTCTGTGAAAATATAATCTATTTTTTGTGTGTGATTATTCAATGCTTGCCTTATCAATTTCCTTCTTATTTTTTTTCCTCAAGAAATAAATTTCTAATCTATAGACATGGGTTTCTGTGTATTCTACAATTGCTTTTGTCTGTCCCAGTTCTTCTTCTGATGCATACGTATTAGAGTTAAGCAAGTGAGCTAATCTTTAGGACTGTGGACCTTTCCATGTATGGTGGTCCATGTGTATGTGGGCTCAGTGATGAAGTTCTTTGCACTTTAAATGACACTCTGGGTCTCTTGGCACTCTCAGTGCTTATGTCAGGGAGAGGTTATTTTATCAGTATAAAATGAAGAAAATTTATTTTTTCCCCTTTATTATCTATCTTTTTGTTTCTGTGTGTCTCTGCATCTCAGTCTCATGCGTCTGTCCATCTCTCACACTTTATCTGCTCTGTTCCTCAAGTGCAAGGGAATCTCTCTCTTCATTAGACTTCCCACAGAGAAGGAAAACGTATGTTCCTCTCTCCTCTTGGACTCATGACAATTTTTACATGACACAAGCTATTGTGTTACCTAGTAAAACAGAAGCCTGGGTTTTGGGTATCCAACCCTTTTTTCTGTTTTGTGTTTATCTGAGAATAGGTCACCAAACAATGACACAGAGATGATAATTTCTAATCTTTCTGGTTCCCTTAGTCCCTACCAACAGTCCAAATAAACAATGCTCCCTTGGGCTTCTCAGAGGAAAAAGATGGTCACGAACATAAAGGAGAATGAAGACAAATTTTGATTTGCTTCATCAGAAGACAGGCTAATTTAAGGAGGTTACTTTGACAGTGAAGAATGAAGATGAACTGTCTATTTAGCAATCTTTGTGTTTCAATACTTCAAATATCTTTCTCCAACAATATAACTGTAGTAATAAAATATTACTTATTTCTTTCCTTGTCATTCATGTTTGTGAGGTAGTCACATATTCTGAGGTGACTATTCTTACCCTCAACTACAAAAAATCAGATTCTCAGATGAAGGTTAGCTAGCTATGGCCCCTCAGGGCTCCAGAGACAGCTCTGAGGGGTTAGGGTATTAAATTTCTTTTTTTGTTTTGTTTTGTTTTTATTTTTTTATTTTAATTTATTTTCTTGGTTACATCATTCATTTCCACAAGGTTTTGAGTTACAGGGGGTATTAAATTTCTAATGCTATCATTCACAAATTTCCCCAGTATGCTTCCCCCAGTGGTTATTATCTACATTAACTGCTTAGTCACACCAAATAAACATTTAGAAAGAATTATTCACTAAAGAAGTATATGAAGAACAGTTGTGAGAGACATGTCCCCAAAATTCTTTGAGATACCCTACTGCCAGTAGATAGACAATTCAGGGTAACATGAGGTCGAGATTAGAGGACACATTTGAGAAAAGGAGTAATCCAACTTCTATAAGTACTTCTTCTTGAGCTTTCAATATATTCCCAATAGTTAAGGTGAAACTTTTCTGCTGGGCTCTTTATAGGACCTTGGATATTTAAGCTGTTTGCCTTCAACTCCCAAAAAACACTCAGCTATCAGCTGATCCAGGCATGCTGTGAGGTGGATGGGACTCTGGGAAGTCTTCCAGATCTCTTAAATTCATGAGAATTCTCTACTTGAAGGGCAAGGTGGAACAGACAAGAAAGTAAATTACGCTCAGGTTCAATTTCTCTCCACCAGTTGATTTCTTCTTAGGAGTTAAGCTGTAATGCTCTCTCTTCTCTATTTGTTCAAATCACTCAGGTTCTAAAGTAACTCCCTGTTTTATTCAGGCACACCATGGCATTACTAAATTTCCTTAGACAATCCAAACACTTCTTGTGCAATGTCACTTTTATTGATTAAAGAATTTTTCACACCTGGTCTAAAGCCTATGTAGATTCACTGAGATGTGTTCTCACTTGATTAAGGTATCAGGACACAGTATTTTTTTCAACTACATTTAAATGGGGCATAGTGATTTGATAAACTCAATCAACCCCCATTTTACATAAGATATGGAAGAAGTAAATAACTGTCCTAGATCTGCTCTACATTGTATATTCAGTAACTTTCTTCATCCTTAGGAAGAATCAAACCAAGTCTGAAGTGCCCTAGCATGGGAGAAATGTAAAGAGCCTAAGAGTTCAAGAAAAATAACAGCTTTTCTTAAGGATGTCTTCCCCAAGATTGAACCCAGTACAGATTTAGATGACCTTTAGAGAGAGAAACCAAGTACCCCAGATCCCCTGGACTTGACTGTGTTCTTGCATATATATTTAAAAATGTTTCTCAGATACACATAAGTCATTAGTAGTTGTTTATCAGATTTGGGACATGTATAGCATTACCAAAATATACCATGTAAGTGCTTATTTTGTTACAGAAAAAGTGACACACTATAACTACTTAATCACAAAAAGGACATTTAAAAATAGAGTGGTTCATCTTAAGTTACCACTTATCCTCACTACAACTTTTTACATTAAGATAAGTGTTGAAGTATATATTGATTTACATCAGAAGATCTTGTTGAATTCTGGGCAGAATTTCTAAGGCTTTTCATCCTTTGTAAAAGATGTTGGTGAGCAGGCTACAACTGTCTCGATACTGTTCTTTTGGCAAATTCTTATCACAAGTAATACAATGAAAATTATGCTTCTTGTTGCTTTTGCATGCTCAATACAATCAGTTCCTAACATTTCTTTATTTTCCAGTTCCTTTCCAGGAAGAATCTGTGAGTCATTTAATTTCTACTTTCCATTATCTTCTGTTTCATTTATACTAAAATAATTGAGACTGATATGATTCACTTCTTCAATAGCATATCCATTCACCGTTCATTGGTCAAGGATTTCACAAATATCTTAACATCATATGCTGAAATTTAGACAGTTGTCACACACACACACACACACACACACACACACTTAAAAAAAAACAACAACCAAAAAACCCAGCACCTAGTAAAACCAGAGAATCAGAGGATTTAGAACTAGATGAGACCTTAAGGATCATCTATTTCTACTCTCTTATTTTACAGCTGAGGGAACTGAGAACGAGAGAGTTTAAGTGACTTTCCCAAGGTCACATTAGCTATAGAAAAGAGCAAAGACAGAATTTAAACTCATGTCCTTTAAGTTCATCAAATTCTGACTTGTTAGGTGGAATTGGTGTAATATCATATATCAAAAATTACTCTGGATGCACTGACTACTACCCATAATTCTACCATGCTTGAGTTTAGATTCTGTTACAGGTTAAGAAACCCACTTTATGTCTTTACCATTCCTTTACATTTTATTTTGAAATACCCTTGATAGGACTGTGGCAAGAGAAAATAAGAGACACTGGAATAAGCAATGGAAATAATACTGCTAGGTCAAAAGGAACAGAATGTTTAGACTAGGGCACCTCAGAGATACATTTTAAATATTTAATATTTTTCTCAGAACTACTCTTAATTCTTCTCTTAAACAACTAACATTTAAAATGCCTTGAACAAATAAATATTTAAATAACATAAAGCTCAAAATCAATAAGTCATTTTATACTTTCTTACTACTCACTCACTGGATCACTTAGGTATATATTGAGTTTCAGGTATCTTATCTCTCCTTTATGATCTCTTTATAAGAAAATTCCTCCTTATATGGTCACAACAAATCTGAAGTTATATACCATAGTATTTTCAAATCAATCTTTCAAAAGATAAAATGCCAGTTATATGCTACTTTTTAAATCCCATTTATTATTTATTACATAAATAATATATTATTTATATCCCAAGTACCCCATTTTTATTTCTTAATTTTAGGGTTTTTTAAGGTGTAAATATGCCAAAATCTGCACTGATGTTGACTAATAAAACTGATAAATAGATGGCACATCACAAAATACATACTGATATACTGAATTCTGAGCTTGCATTCAACATTCATTTCACTAATACCACATTACCCTCCTCATTTCAATCACGTACATCATCACTTTCCAATCTGATTTGTATCCGATTTCCTTATACAGTAAAGACTTTATCAAAACATCAATAAAAACTTGCCAGATGGAGGGAGAACCAAGATAGCAGAGAAAAGGTACTGACTCCCCTGCACTCTCCCTCAAAACCTTCTGAACACATTTAAATAATGCCAAAATCATTTCTGGAGTGACAAAACACACAAAAAGATGGGAAAAAATAAATTTTCCAGCCAAATAAAACTCACAAAGTTGGCAGGAAAGATCTGTTTTACCAAGGTGGAAAACAGTCCCGCACAAGCCACACTAGCACATACCCAACATCAACTAACTAGGGTCAGTTCCTGGGAGTCACTGAATCAGCAGCAATAGCAGCTACTTTTGGAGCTCTGAGTTCACAGATGGTAACGGGGTCAAACAACTGATCAGAAGGAGATTTACAGGAGTTCTTTTCTGGCACTGTGGGTAGGGCTCTTGTTTTGCCCATACACATATCTGGGTCACAGTTCTGGGTAGCAGTCTAAGGTTAAGAAGAACTAGTACAACAGAGCTTATGGCTACAGTATAGCAGGGTCACTTGTCAGAGTTCCAGGGCAGAAAAGTGTGCTTGTGCTCATTGACAGACCAGAGCACAGTCCAGGAGAATAATAAATGCACCCTTCTTTAGATCATACTACCTTAGAAGAATGGAAAACTTACAGGTCCCTAGAAGCATCTCTGAAAACTGCTGCACAAAACTCTTGAACCTTGGGGCAGTGTGCTCTCCACCCAGGAAGAAAGCTGCTTTTTAACAAAACCTTAAAAGTCAAGAAATAGACTTGAAAAATGAGTAAATAACAGAAGAAGAAAAAACAACTCTGACCATAGAAAGTTACTATACGGACAAAGAAGATCAAGATACACATGAAGAAGAAGATGACAAAGTTAAAGCCCTGACATCCAAAGCCTCTGAGAAAAATATGAATTGGTCACAAGCCGTGGAAGAGTTGAAAAAAGGAATTTGAAAATCACGTTAAGAGAGGAGGAAGGAAAATTGGGGCAAGAAATGAGATGCAAGAAAATGAAGAAAAAAAAATTCAAAAGCTTAGTAAAGAGATACAAAAATAAGACTGAAGAAAAAATATTCCTTAAAAAACAGAATAGACCAAATAATAAAAGAGGTAGAAAATGTCAATGAGGAGAAGAGTGTCCTGAAAAGCAGAATTGGCCAAATGGAAAAAGAGGCACAAAAATTCACTGAAGGAAAAAAAAACCTTTAACAGTAGAATTGGGCAAATGGAAAAGAAGGTACAAAAACTTACTGATGAAAATAATTCCTTAAAATTAGAATCAAATAAGTGGAAGCTTACAGCTATGAACAATCATGAAACAATAAAACAAAACCGAAAGAATGAAAAAATAGAAGACAATATAAAATATCCCTTGGAGGAAAGGGGGGAACAACTGACCTGGAAAATAGATCCAGGAGAGATCATTGTAAAAAGATTGGATTACCTGGAGAATATGAACAAAAAAAAAAGAGCTGAGGAATCATCTTTCAAGAAACTATAAAGGAAAATTGCCTTCATATTCTAGAACTAGGGGGTAAAATAGAAGTTGAAAGTATCCACTGATCACCTCCTGAGAGAGATCTCAAAATGAAAACTCCCAGTAATAACATAACCAAATTCCAGAGCTCCCAAATCAGAAAGTATTATAAGTATATGGGGCGGCTAGGTGGCGCAGTGAATAGAGCACCGGCCCTGGAGTCAGGAGTACCTGAGTTCAAATCCGGCCTCAGACACTTAACACAAAAAAATCTAGCTGTGTGACCTTGGGCAAGTCACTTAACCCCAACTGCCCTCCAAAAAGCAAAAAAAAAAAAGTATTATAAGTATCCAGAAAGAAATAATTCAGGTATCTTGGAGTCAAAGCCAGAATAACATAAGATTTAGATGTTTTTACATTAAAGGACCAAAGAAGGGTTTGGAATATGATATTCCAGAGGGCAAAAGCTGGGTTACAACCAAAAGTTATTTAACCAGCAAAATTGAGTATAATCCCTCTGGAGAAAAATGGATAGTCAATGAGACAGAGGACTTTCAAGCATTCTTGATGAAAAGAGCTGACTAGACAAATTGATTTTCAAATACAAGACTCAAGAGAAGTATAAAAACATAAACAGGAAAGGAAATAATCATAAGGGACTTAATAAGGTTAAACTGTTTATATTCCTACATGGGAAGGCAATACTTGCAACTCCTAAAAACTTTTCTCATTATTAAGATGGTTAGAAGGACTATATAGACAGTGGGCACCAGTGTGAGTTGAATATAAATGGATGAATCTAAAAATTAATATTAATAATAGATGAGAAAGAGGAATTCACTGTGAGATAAAGGGAGATGTAGAACTGGGTAAACTATCTCATAGAAAATAGGCAAGAAAAAGCTTTCATAGTGAGGGAATATGGTTGAGGTGGGAGAGTTAGTGAACCTTGCTCTCATCAGAATTAACTCAAAGAGGGATTAACATACACACTCAATTGGTTATAGAAATCTTTCTTACCCTGCAGA
Organism: Pseudocheirus occidentalis; assembly: GCA_028646575.1. Lineage (NCBI taxonomy): Eukaryota > Metazoa > Chordata > Mammalia > Diprotodontia > Pseudocheiridae > Pseudocheirus > Pseudocheirus occidentalis. Next base: position 56,521,614 of record CM053600.1, read on the forward strand.
GAAACAGGAGGAGAAGGAGACAGGAGAATGGAAGTGATGGTGACATGAAGGAGGACAGATTGGGGGAGGTGATAGTCAGAAGCAAACCACTGTTGAGGAAGGAAAGGGTGGAAGGGGATAGAGAATAAAATGAATGTATAGGGGGGGATAGAATGGAGAGAAATACATTTAGTTATCATATCTGAAAAAAATTGAGCAATTTTTTTCTGATAAAGACCTCATTTCTCAAATACATAGAGAACTGAGTCAAATTATGAAAATAAGAGCTATTTCCCAATTGATAAGTGACCAAAAATATGAAGTCTTCAGATGAAGTAATCAAAACTATCTATAACCACATAGAAAACTGCTCTAAATCAATACTGATTGGAGAAATGCAAATTAAGACAATTCTGAGGTATTAACTTATACATATTAAATTGGTTAATATAACAGAAAAGAAACAGGAGAAATGCTGGTGGAGATGTGGAAAAAAACAAAACACTAGTGTATTGTTATTGTTGGTGAAATTGTGAACTGATCCAACCTTTCTGTAAAGCAATTTGGAACTATTCCCAAATGGCTTTAAAAACCATGCATACCCTTTGACCAAATAATACCACTGTGAGGTCTGTGTTCTACAAGAGATAAAAAGAAAAGAAAGGAAAGGAATTAATGTACAAATATATTTATAGCAGTTCTTTTATGGTGGCAAAGAATAAGAAATTGAGGGGATGCCCATCAATTGGGGAATGGCTGAACAGATTGGTGCTATGTGATTGTGCCATAAGAAATGATGAGCAGAATGTACTCAGAAAAATGTGAAAAGATGCATGAACTGATGTAAAATGAAATGTACTGTGTATAAAGCAACGGCAATATCAGAAGATGATTGGTTGTGAATGACTTAACTATTTTCAGCAATACAATGGTCCTAGACAACTCTAAAGTACTTATAATGAAAAATGCTATCCATCCCCAGAGAGAGAAATGATGGTGTCTGAATTCAAATTGAAACGTATTTTTTCTTCATTTTTCTTGAGCTTTTTTGTCTGTTTTCTTTCACAACATGACTAATATGGAAATATGTTTTGCATGACTACACATGTATAGCCTATATTGAATTGCTTGACTTCTCAGTGGGGCAAGGGGTGCAGGAAGGGATGAAGGGAGAGAATCTGGAATTCAAAGCTTTAAAAATTAATGTTAAAATTGATTTTACATGTAATTGGGGAAAATAAAATACTAAACATTAAAAAAAACTTGCTAATTACTGGACACAGAAAAGAAATCATTCATTTCCCAGCTGACCAGTTCAAGTCTCTGATTGGAGTGTCTAATCTTTCAGAAGGTAAGCTTAAAAATATTCTTATTATTTTCCATATTTGGAACACACACGCACACACACACACAAACACTGTGATAGTCTACCCTCAGGAAGTCTAACACTGTTTCTAGATTACTAGGCTATGTGCATCATCTGAATACATCACACCTTCAGCCAGAAAAAAAAATGGCCAGACAGAAAGGTGCAAATGCATGTTTATCACTTGAGGTGATTAACTCCATTAACAGAAAAAGGTGTGAGAAGAAATGTGTTGGGTAAGGTTATAGATACATCACTGTGTGTTTAACTAGCAACGTACATGATAACAATAAAGCATGAAAATACAAACAGTGCAAGCAATTTAATCTGTCACAAGAAAGATGAAAAGGATGGTGTCTGCATGATCCAGAAGGTGTTATAGAGCACATGCGATGAGAGAAGAAAAAAAAATTCAAGGAAATGTAGCTTTCTGCAATTAATTTCTTAGCAGTGACAAAACAGCATTGCTTTTAAATACTTGTTTTATGTTAAATTGTGAAACCTAGAAGGCATATTTTCAACCTGTCCTCAGAAAATAACATGAAAAATAATGTAATTGTTTTGCATCTCTAGTAGATTTTTCAGATCATGGCTGGTAACAAAAGAATAATTATATATAACTAAAAATAGTGTTGTCTTTTTCAATAAACTAACTTTAATCAGGAAATGAATACTGGGACAATGCAAACTTTTTCATAATAAAAATCAGTTTAGCTTTCTTCAAATTTACTTCTGAATTAAATACTTTAAAGCACAAAAAAATTCCTTAGTCCAAAAGTCAACAAACTATACTTGTTTTCATACACAACCCATGGGCTAGGATTTTTTTTTCTTTTTGGAGGGGGAAGGCAGGGCAATTGGGGTTAAATGACTTGCCTAAGGTCAGACTGGTAATAAGTGTTAAGTGTCCGAGGCTGGATTTGAACTCAAGTTCTCCTGACAGTGCTGGGCCTCTATTCACTGTGCCACTTACCCACACCTTGAGCTTGGATTTTTAAAAATATTGTTGAAATTTTATTAAATTTAGAGTATTTTAAATACATTAAAATGTTAAAAAATAAAGAAAAACATTTTTATTTCATAGGCCATATTAAAACAGACATCAATCAATATCTGGCCTAAGAGTTGTAGTTTGTGAACCCCTGATCTAAGCTAAACCATTTGGATAAATATAGGTCTTTCTGTCAGAGATACAATTAGTTTTCACTTCATAGTAACTGGTGATCCAAAAAATATTTTACCCTCTTGATAAATGGACAGGTCATAAAAGAAATCAAAGAAGGGTGAGGAAGAAAACCACACTGTGGTCTAGACTGCCTTTTTTTTTAAAGGTCTGCTAAATAAATACTCAAGATGAGGTCATATCATTAGGGGACAGGAGAAGTGCTTTTTTTTGTTGACATAAACAGTAATTGATAAGGTTTTCCAGCATATTTTTTTGTAGAAATGCTGATGTATTACACTTAGGATTACTAGTTAGCTTTCATTTCCTTTCAACTTTTGCCTGTGGATAAGCTCAACTATTCCCAAGAAGAAACACTGATCAAGTACATTTGTCATGTGAGCAACTATAATAAGGTAATTCATCATAGTCTGTCAGAGTTTTATTCCAGAAAGACTGCTGCATTTTTATCCTTACTTAAAAATCTGCTGTCACTCCTGCTGAAAATTTTGGTAGACATTTTGGACATGTTTAAAAGCCCTTCCAAACTGATAGTGGCAGATAATTAAGTTATCAGCTATCAAAGATTTTTTTTCATTCTACAATGTGTATGACACCATGCACTCTCCTAGCAGGTTTAATCTGACCTGTTCATAAAGTATAATCCCTTGTTCTCTTCCTTCCCCTCCTACACAGCTTAATAGTAGTCAATGACCAATGTAATTCACTATGACAAATAAAGTCTTACTCAAAAGTCTAAATGAGCAATTTTGTTTTCCTTTGCAAGTCATAAAATCTACCATATTCTGAAATCCACTCACTAAAGCCTTAAGATATAGTATTTACCAGAAGAAAAGACAGATTTGAGCCTCCATTAAAAACTCTAATGTAGTGATTTCTATCTTAATGATATTTATTATTTATTTTTATCAGTTCAAATATTAACAATATGTGAAATTTATTAAAAATGTTATCAGCTCAACAAACATTTACTCTATACTTATAATATAGAAAACATCACACTATGCTTCTTTTGGATAGGCAATCTTCCAAATATCTTAAAAGTCTATTTTTCTTCTATCTATTAATGTTTTGAAACACTTCAGAGGCAGCACAATGTAATGGATAAAGCTAACAAATGCCAACGCTAGATGGTAAAATGAGGTCTTCTAACTCTAAGATCATTACTATATGATGCTGAGCAATCCCATTAAAATCTTTGTTTTTACTTTCCTCAATTATCAAATGGAGATATTAATAAATCATAAAAGTAAAGCATTGCCATTAGTAGCTACTCCATAGGATTGTTGTGTAGAAAGTGGTTTATAACTTCTGCAGATAAAAATGTTACCTGTTACCCTCTAATTATTTACATTTTATTGGATTAAAATATACAGTAATCATATTTTTCATTAACAATTACAGACAACAATGTAGTCAACAATAGAAATAGAAATATGGAAAAACCAAAAATCAACAAAGCATATTGATTTCACTTACCTGTTTCAATGTATGACTAATTTTTATAATACCCATTATTGAGCTTATTAATTGAGCAACAAAGCATCTAATGGAGAGAATTAAAAATGCTGTTTTTAAACATCATTATTAAATATTCTCAATGAACTAGGTGTGGTGCTTAAAATATGGAGCATTTATTGTTCTAGTCCTTTTAATTCTATGAGATTTTTGTCACCTGTACATATTTACGCAAGATGAATACACAGTAAAATCTGGAAAAAACCACAAAACTCTGGTGTTTTGATGATTCTTCTCTCACCCCCAAGTATTTATGGGACTACCTGCTGTGTTCACAGAGTTCTTATCTTTAAAGACAGATTGGTAAGCTTCTTTGAGAAGTATTAGTGTTCACAACACCACAGGGTAGGAAGGTGGAGGTGAAAATTATTTACTCATCATAGGACAGCCATTAACATAGAATCAAAGGCATATCAACATGCCTACCTTGTTCTGTCTTACCTCCTCTTTCCCAAGAAGGAAGAAAGCAGACCCCTTATTTAAGTATTGATCATTTGCTTCTTTCCACCCTCTATTCTTTACTTAAAACCCCACAGTCCCTTGTTTAATCCTAACTCTTTCAGGTGATTTAAAGACTTGGATGTAGGTAAGTTTGAAGTAGATTAATTATTTGGATTCCTCAACTGTTGATTAAACATGTATGCAATATTCCTAACTGACTATGTCAAATATACTATGACTTTCCCAGAATATTAAGGCTATTGTAACATATGAGAATCAATAAATAACATACTGAAAAAATGTTTCAGGTACTCTTAAAAGTAATCAGGTGAAAAATGTGGGAAGAACTCTGTTAATATTCTGGACACCGTTTTCTCTCTTAGCAGAGGGGAGTCCAAATACTTTAACACGAACATTATAGTATCTTATAAAAAGAATAATTTAGGAAGAATAAATAACAGTATAGAAAACAAAGATAGGAAGAGAAACTGGTTGGTTGGTTATCCTTTTTTGAAGAGGACCAAAATGACATCACTGTGCTATAGGCAAGTTTGGCTGATGGCTGTAGCTAATTAGACCAATACAAGTTCGGAATGTTCTAGCACAGGTTGGGCCCAAATAGTCCATCTTGTGTTTCTTTTGAACTATTTCAGTTCTGCTTTGCTCAAAGAGGACAGCACTTCCCTGATATGGGCACATCATGCTGAGTGGTCATGTGCCAGTATCTCCCATGTCACACAATCAATTCCAAAGTTCTTAAGAGAGGCCTTGTGAATATGTTTTTATCATTTTTTTTTCTTTTTGGAGAGGGGAAGGCTGAGCAATTGGGTTAAGTGACTTGCCCAAGAACAAACGGCTAGTAAGTGTTAAGTGTCTGAGGTCATATTTGAGCTCAGTTCCTCCTGACTCCAGGGCTTATTCACTGTGGCACCTAACCTCCCCCTTGTATCACTTTTTCTGACCACAAAATAGTCTTTTTTGTAAGTGTATATTTTGCATTTGAACAACATGGCTAGCCCCTCAGAATTGTTCTATCTGAAATAGAGTTTGAATGCTTGGCACTTAATTCAAGAAAGGACCTCAGAGTCTGGTATCTTACCCTGCCAGGTGATCTTCAGAATCTTCCTAAGACAATACAAATGAAAGTAATTCAATTTCTTGGCATGGCACTGGTAGACTGTCCAGGTTTCACAGGCATATGATACTTAGGTCAGCACATCAGCTCTGTAGACCTTCAGTTTGGTAGTCAACCTCTTTTCTTTCTTACTTTCCTTCAGAGCTTCCCAGACACTGAGCTAGCTTTGACATGTATGCATCAACATCTTTATCAATGTATATGTCTCTGGAAAATACCATATCACAGTGAACAAACTTATCCCCAGTGTTCAAAACTTCTCCATTTCCTGGAACTGATGGTTGCACATATAATTGTGTGGTGGTGGCAGATAGAGCACCTGTGTTTTCTTGATATTAACTGCTGGTCAAAATTATCACAAGCAGTGGACCCCTACTTTGTTGCTTTCCAGTGTCAGAGGCTGCACTGAGCACACAATCATCTGCAAAGAGAAATTAGGTACCAACACTGCCTCCAGTTTCGTCATGACTTGTATGCTGTTCAAGTTGAAGAATTTAGCATCAGTGCAGTAGCTGACCTTGATGCCCCGTTCTTCCTCTTTGAAAGCATTTGACAAAATGGCTGAAAACGTCATACTAAAAAGCATGGGAGCAAGCACAGTCTTGTTTCACTCCACTGGTGACAGGGAAAGCCCAAGAGCACTGTACATTATCCAGAACCCAGGCAAGCATGCTGTCATGTATTGTTCATTCATCAATTTCATGAAGAGCAACTAGACTAAACTAAATACATGCGGAGAGGTCCAGGCTACTATGGTGATATTTTTGAGGGCATCTAGGGAAGAATAACTTCTCAAAACATGTGAGAGAAGATAAGATACCAAATGGGGGGGGGGGAAGGAAATCACGACATTTACTACTACTGAAAAAACAACTGACAAGAAATTAATAGCCAATATGTCGTATGCTACTTTTTATCTGTATAAATGATTTTGAATATAATTTTCACACTTATTGGGGACATATTTGATAATAACAGAAGAAGAGAACAGGCAGAATCTTTCTAATGAGATCCTAAAAAACAATCCACAACTTCCCAGTGACACAATTGACCCCAAAGTTTGAAGAATGCAAAATCTTTGATGTTTGTTGTTTGTTTCCTATGAAAAAATGATTTGATATCGAAGAACAAAATGTGTTCTTAAATGTGTTATTACCTTCAATGTGTTATTACCCACGCATATATTAAAATCTTTCAAGATTCATTGACAAATTCGATAAGAGAGATAACTCCATTCTAATCAAATCTCTGATAATATAAATCATGTCTTCAAATAGGAAGGTATATGCTTACTACTGGTGTTTATAGTTGTTATGGAAGCTTTCCAAAAATGGAGATTTATTGACTGAGTGCCTGACTGGAGTCCTAATGAGAGAGTAATTTCTTATAGAAAAGAAAGTCTTTCATATGCTGACTGATGGAATTTGTGCTAATTGCATGAGGCCCAGATTACCAAACAGCCTCCTAAATGAGATTAATAATCACTCCAAATAGGTGAATGTTAGATTTCAGGATGACCAAGTGGATGGAGTATTACTTTTATTCAGCCTGATATGTAGTTATATGGATAGCCCAAGGAATTAATCCATCAGTTCCTTAGACAGACACTTCAGATGAATAATGACTTGAGCCAAAAAAAAAAAAGGAAGAACAGAAAAACCAGGATGGATTGCCTTTGGGAAATTGAATAATCCTTTCAATGACCCCAAGCCTCTCTCAGAAATAACCAATCACCCAAAAATTCTATATAGCTACAAATTATGAAATGCCATAATCTCTAAAGATTCAATACTACAAATGATCCAAAAGGCAATGGAGAGATTTATGGTGGGTTTTAATAGGTATTAGCATATTGATAATGATAAACTACATACAAACATTGGAAAATCTAAGATATGTATGACTAGAATAGGAGATGAGTACAGCATATACCTAAAAAAGGGGTGCTTGTCATTTAGTCAATAAACATATGATAAGAACTTATACCAGGCACTACACATTAGCCCAGCAGATCAAGACATTTGTTAAGAAGCTGAAAAAGAAGACATTTCAGTGCATTTAGTTTATTCCCTATGGAGTACTTATGGAGCAAGAAAGAAAAGAAATCCAATGGATGAAAAAATCAGGCTTGTAAGAAACCACTGGAAGTCTACACTGTACCAATATGAGACCAGTTTATTAGGGGAGAAAATACACACACAATATTATATATGCAAATATATGTTATATAAATTCTAAATATATGCAAATTCTATATTACACATATAATATGTATATACAAACACATACATATATACACATATATGACAATATAACATATAAAGGACAGATTATAGGGAAAAGATACTCATGCAGGGAAAATGGAAAGTTATGAAATAGGCAAGAAATGATAAAATACTAAATTAGGGCAACTAAAATGGGAGAAGAAAGTTATTTATAGGTTCAAGAGCTTTTATAAAAATTGAAATCAATGGGATTTGGCAACTTGTTGAAAATGAAGTGAAGGAACCTAAATTTTTGAGCCTGGGTGATTAAAAGGATAGAATTTGGGAGGAAGGAGGATTATCCAATTCCATAAGGCCATGCTTTAAAAATTGATATAACCTAAGTGTCTCAGAATAAGAGTAAAAACCTAATGTTCTAAATCATTGGAATGTTCATTATTTTGTTGTTAACAACCAAGAGTACAATTCATCATATTCACTGTCTATAAAAAGTAGGATTGCTGAAAGCTATATGGAAGCTGACCAAAGAACCTCATTCACCTGCATTAGAAATATGCTAATTTTCAAACTAAAAGCAATGTCGATTTTCTAAACCATGCAGATTGATTCATACTGTCAAGGGAATTTAGAACAAAAAGAACACATTTGAGAATGCCAGATTTTAAAGTGGAGACAATTTGTGTCTCAAAACAGTAAATCTACCATGGGAGCTATAAGAACAGCTCAACCAGTAGGAGCCTCTTAAATACTTGACCTCTTTGCCACAAACCAATAAATCAGGGTTCCAGAGAAACAAAATGCTGTCAAGTTTGTGAAACACACTAAAGAGCAGTATTCAGAATATAAGTAGAAAAGAATCAATTTTAGATTTCCAGTGAGAATGCTCCATAATAGATATACAATATTCTTTTCTTGCCTTTCACCATAGTTTTAATTATTATTGGCAGCCTGTCCATCTGATTGTCTCCTCATAGGAACATAATGTATTTCTTTTGTTCTAGGAAGAAGTCATCAAGAACACACAAAAATGCAAAATGTAATTAAAACATGTGACTCTAGGAACCATATGTAATCATTAAAATATAGTTCTCAAATTCAGATGTGACCAATATTGCTATGCAAATCACTCTGGTGCAGAACATATAAATTAATAAACATAATTGTAAAATTATTTTATCAGAGGAAAAAAAATCTTGCTATAATATAAAGCTTACTCATATCATTTTAAGGATAAAATATAACCATTTCTTCAAGTTAAAATGAATAGATATTAACCAAATAGCTTTTTTTTCTTTTTTTCAATTTTTGGGAAAACACTATCTGACAATAATTAAATGAAATAACCTCTGAATAAGTATTTTATAAATAATCAATTTATCATAAATTAAAACTCATTATCCTAGGACATAAGTATTAAGATACCCTGAATTAATTTGGAATTACTTTAAAAAGTATTTTGAAAGTATTTCCATTCAGATATTTTCTTTATAAGTAAACTGATTTGAACTAATTAACATGTTTCAGGGTCAGTATGATTTTTAAATTGTTGTTTGTTTGTTTTTCTCTAGATATCAAAAGCAGACTCCTAAGAAGTTAATTGAAACCTGCAGGCTAATTTGAACTAGTCATTAAAGTAATAAGGAAAGCCAAACTAACCTTCTTATATATAACCGTATATTAAAAAATCTCAGGGTTTTAAAATAATCAGACTAACAATGATAACATTTGGATATTTTCCAAAGTGGGTAAAATCAAGTGCAAATTTAAAAAAATCAATAACAATGATAGACACTAAAACATAAGGTTTTAGCCAAACAATTACAGATATCCTGAAGGGGAAGAAATAGGGAGGTATATAATCTCTAATGAGTTAGTAGTATAAGAAAATAAGCATTAAAGGGACGTAAATAGAACCATAAGATTTAGAAAAGGAAGGTACCTTCGAGTTCAATGAATCCAACCCAGACATTTTATAGATCAGAATTCTGAAGTTTAATAATCTGGGACTAGCCAAAGAGCTCTCTGTTATAGACCTGCTACTAAAACTCAACTGTTCCAATGTCAGGTCAACTTTCCATTTGCTTAACAAAATAGTGCCATGAATGGTAAAGAGTAAAATCAAAAGAAACCTAAAATCCAGATTGATCTGGTGACTTAAAACACATACACATATAAGAAGTGATATCGAATGGTTTAAGAACCATTCTGAACAGCATTACAGAAGGGATAGAAAAATTGCTTGTGGGAAAATGATAGCATATGTCTAAGAAATGATGGAATTACTTAAGACTTTTCCTTTTATTTTTTCTATTAAACAAAAGTCAAACAATAAATACTTATTAAGGACCTACTACTATATAATTAGCATTGTGTCAAACCCTTTATAAATATCTTTTGTGATTGTTAAAAACACTGTGGGTTAGGTGCTATTATTATTCTCATTTTACAAGTGGGCAAATTGAGTCATTCAAAGGCCAAGTGAGCTATACAAAGTCACACAGCTAGGAAGTGTCCAAGGTCGTATTTGAACTCAAGACTTCTAGACTCCAGGCCTAATGCTTTATCCACTGTGCCACCTAGCTGCCATAAAAAAAAAGAATGATCTTCAAATTTAACAGAATATAATTAAGAAGAAATTATTTGCAGGTGAAGATAGTTTGAACATTATCTAGATTTCATTAAGGTTTCTACCAAAATATGATTTTCTTGTGATCAAGATGGAAAAACTATAGAAGTGATCATTCTCCTGGGATATTCAAAATCACAGTTTAAAAAAAAATGCTAGGATCTTCTTTGTTCTAACCAGCTCTTGGCTTCTCCCTTATTAAGAAGATGATGGCTATCTAATTCAAGCTCCCTCAGTTGCATAATTTGCATTGCATGTACCCACCCATGATTAATACCTTAAGAGGAAAAAATAATACTATGTCACCTTTTCAAAGGTGTTTATTGGGCGGCTAGGTGGCGCAGTGAATAGCACCAGCTGTGGAGTCAGGAGTACCTGAGTTCAAATCCGGGCTCAGACACTTAACACAAAAAACTAGCCGTGTGATCTTGGGCAAGTGGCTTAACCCCAACCTGCCCTCCAAAAAGCAAAAAAAAAAAAAAAAAAAAAAAAAAAAAAGGTGTTTATTTATATTTTTATCTCATCCCTTCCTGTTTCCTCTAAGGGCTTGTCTAGCAATCATCATTTTTCTTTGTTGGATCTTCAATTTCTCTCAGTTCACTGACTCTGCTCTGCCTCTAAACATGCTTAGAACTTCATATTAAAAAAGGTTTAATCCTTTCATTAAAGCATTTTAACACCTTCAAAAAAATCATGTCTTCCTGCACTTTCATTCCTCAGTTTCTAGAAAATATAGCCTATTGTTCTGTCTAGTCACCTGTTGTAGGCTACTGTCTTGTGGGCTATTGTATTTGCAAGTCATCAGCAGCCTCAACCTCTTCTAATATGGTGTCAGACCTCATCAATCTACTTAACCAATAACTAATGATATTTAGTGATTTATATTTATTTATATAGTGATAATTATGTGCCAGGTATTGTACTAGGAATTTTAGGAATATTAACTCATTTGATCCTCACAACAACCTGTACCATAGGTGCTATCTATTATCATCCCTTCCAAATGAGGAAACCGAGGCAAAGACCAAGCGATTTGCCCAGTAAGTATTTGAAATTTGAGCCTGTTTTCCTGATTGGGTCTTGTTTTGTACTCACCATGTCACTTAATGACCATTAACCACCAAATCAAATAGGATTATTTTTGCAAACCTGGAGACATTTGCATTTGACATTGTTTTCTGTTCCTAAGTTCCAAGCTAAGACTAACTCTTCTTTTAACTACTATTTTAATTTAACTACTATTTATATGATGCTGTTTGAATCAGACAACTTTATGATGTAGGGTTATTAAAATCCCTAACATATCCTCTATCTGTACATTTCCTTGACACTTAATTCATATAAATTTCTTCTTTCTTCTCTCATTTCTCATCTTGTTTCCTTCCCTAACTTTTCTTTTTCTCAAAGACAAAAACTTCTCTATCACTCAAAGCTCAGTCCTGAGGTTAATCCCTTCTTTCTCTAAGGATCATTATCATGTCTTCAAACATAACCTTTATGTTGATTATTAAATCTATTTCTCCAGCCTTGACCATTAATCCTAGATTCGCGTTTCCGGTTACCTACAGGACTTTGTAGATTTTGTTGATATCCAGTTACCAAGTCAAACTTAAAATGTCCCAATTTGAAATCATTATATATTTTTCGAACTTTTCCCTATGATCTTCAATAATGGTCATATTCTCTTAGACACCATACAAACAATCATTGCTTAGTCCTTCCTTTTTGTCTTCCAGTTGTCATAGTAGCATGTGATAGTGGAAAGACCTCTAGCTTTGGATTCAGAGGACTTAAGTTCACATCTTGCCTTTTTTTCACTTAATAGCTGGGTGGCCTTTGGCAAGTCATTTAACCTTCTTAGACTTCAAACTGTGTTTATGTTGTGGTCTGTGAGTCTACCATCTCTCTCTACTTTGTGTGTGTGTGTGTGTGTGTGTGCATGTGTGTGCGCATGTGTGTGCGCGCACGCATGTATGTTGAGGGAATACAATGAATACAATCTCTTTTTTTTCCATTAGACTCATTAAAAAAACTAAATAAAATTTGTGAATGCAATGATAAGGTAAAGTGTTCATAAGTCATAATGGGGTAGGCGGTGGGGGTCTGTTGACCTTCAACTTTTAAGAATTGTTTTCTGGGCTCCAGGATTATATATATTAAGATGTAGTAGATAAATATATTGTCAGACCAGCAAGAGAAGACTAGTATAGTTGCTGAGGCTAACACCCAACATGCCCAGTAAGGCAGACAAAAGAAAAGAAAAGCCAGAAGGATACGATTTCTTTTTAGTATTGGAAAAACATAATGAGGAAAGCAAATTTATTGTCTCCTGTAATAATATAATTCATTCAAAGATAAATATGATCAATTTGATGATTTTCTATCATTTTGAATTATACTTTGTTGTATCTTCCTACTAGTGTAGGTTTTTGGGCATTAAACATATAAAAATAATTTGGATAAAAGACACTTAACACATTTATAAACTGTCCAAGGGCTTGCCATTTTATTCTTTTCTACAGCTGACCTTTACTTTTTTTCCCCCTCACTACATCCATCATTATTGATAGAGAAATTTTAATTAAGTCCTTTTACATTTAAAATATTTTGTTGTCAGTCTATTAAAGCTGTCACAAAATGCATCACCATTCACCTTAAATCATAGAGGATGCTGACTGAAGTGCAAAGAAGAAAAATTATTCTAGATTAGCTTTATCAGGGGGAAAAAACTCACTATGAAAAACTGTAAGACAGACAAAGGTACTCTCCCAAAAGGTTGGCTTGTTGTTCATTCTTGGGTTGATTGGTGTTCCCATCAACAGTGTGACATCAGTAGAGCCCTACAAGGGAATTACAGTATTGCCTGTCCTCTGGGGCCACTATTAATACTATAAATTATGAATGTATTATTTTGCTGCCACTTTGGTTCTGAAGAGCTTATGTTAATTAAAGGCTAAGAAAGCACACACAGCACAATTATTTTCAATTAAGATTAAAATAATGCAGTGTGTCAATATAGTCAACAATGGAAGTGATGGCTTAATGTGTCACTTAATTTCCTAGTCTACATTATGCAACCACATCTGAGTGCCTGCTTTTGGTTCAATGCTTTATAAATACCAGACCTCAAGGTCAATTAACAATCAAGGTCAATTGTCTGAGGCAGATGATCCAAATAAGTACCACATGTTTTTATTGTCATTCAAGAAATAGTTAAAGAACGTGTGTTAAGTGCAATGTATGCTGCTTGGTTTGAGATTACATTACCTTTTGACCTTAGGGAGTCAGTTACTGATTTCTGATTTTAACAAAAGACAAAAATCAACTGATCTTGCATTCACTCAAGTAGAAAGATATGTAAGTCACATAAATTAACTTACGTAAGTTAAAAATAAAATCTCAGAATCCTAGAATTGGAAAAAACTTTTTACCTATTGCAATTTGTGTCAGAATAAGATTCCTTTTTTATAATATCTATCTCATACATGTGATCATCTACAACCTTTTCTGTAGATCTTCAGAGATGGAGAACCAGGTATGTCTGGAAGTAGAGCATTCCACTTTTAGATATTTCTGATAATTAAGAAGATTTACTTATACCAAACTGAAGCCTCCCTTTCTGCTACACTGCCCACCAGTGTTCACAGTTCTGTTCTCTGGGACAAAACAAAATGTAATCATTCTTCCATATAATAGCCCTTCAAATGTTTGACAGTAGTAGCCATGTTTCCCTAAAGTCATCTCTTCTTCAGGCTAACATCTGCAGTGCCTTCATGAAACCCTTACATGATAAGATTTATATATAGCTGTTCAGCAACCACGGAAATGTCAAAGAAGTTATAAGTCAAATGAAATCAGAAAAAATAGAAAATTTAAGAGTTTTTTTTCCATAATTTTAAAACCGTATACTTTTTCCCCACCAGCTAGAAATAATGCCCTTGTTTTCCCTTGCAAAAATGAACCAAACCAATATACATTATCTTTATCAGAGTATAATAAAAGATTTATTCAGTGCCTAGTGTGTATCAGGCACAATCAAGCCAAATTCAGAAACTTAATATTTTCTAACATTACTGCACAATAAAACAAATTTAAGCAGCTTCACTTCTGCCCATTAGAAAAGCACCAAATACCATGTTACCAGAAAATTTGCAACATCAAGTGTTTTTGCTATACCTTTTAAAGTTGACAATGATACCCTGTAATGAAACAACCCATAACAAATCAAGTTTCTAAGTACTAAAAATTATAGCCTTGATGTGATACTGCTATGTGCCACAATTTATTTTCCCACAAAATAAAGCTTGTCATAAATACTTAAAAACAGAGTTACCATAAAGGAAATTTTATATTCCAGTTTATCTGACAGGCGAGACCATGCCACATACAGGTCTGGTCTCCTGTGACATTTTCTTGTATTCTGCCAGAAGTACAAATCTCAGCACTGACAGGAGATCTAAATGTTTAATTTTGTCACAGCAGCAAGCCATTGCATGAGCCCTGCAATGGTCACATTCCTGGGGACAGGTAAGCACCATTGATTCCTCAGGGAGCTTGTTGTTGAATCATTTGGAAAGATACATCTAAATTAAGGCTGTTTGGATTTATGCAGAATAAAAAGCAGAGAGTAAAAATTAGGAAAGTGTAATTTCAAATTGTTACTGTGACAGTTGATTTTTCCTTTAATTGGTGACTTAGCACCTGCTGTTACTTCAGCGTAGTTAGAGTTCTATTTTAAATATGAGACAACTTCTCCTGATAGGTCAGACCAAGACTAAACGACAAAGGAAAAAAAAAAAGTATCGAACAGTGAACAGAGCCCTGGCTTGGGGAGCTAAAAGTCCAGTTCTGATCTTTGTTCTGCCTTATATGACTAAAATGACTGAACAACAAAAGACATATCACTTCTTCTATTTCAGTGCTCCATTTTCACATAAAAAAAATGAAAAAGACTTTGAGTCAATGATCTCAATTGACTTGCCCAAGTTCACAGAGTTAAGAACAAAAGAAAATTCCAAAGGGATCCCATAAAGAGATACAAAAACCAAGGCTTTTGTGAACTTCTTTATTTTTAAGAATTGTTTTATTCTTTGTGTTCTTAGATAAGAGTCAGGGGGGATTGCAGGGATTTTAATAGCAATACAATTAAACTCAAAAGATTTTTTTTTTATCAACTGAGCACTTTTAGAATGGAGATGTTGGACAAGAGTCTACTTGGAGGGAAAAAAAACACCTTGGAATTCTAGTGAACTTCAAGCTTAATAGAGGTCAACAATATTTCATGGCAGCTAAAAAAAAACCAACAACAACACCTAATTGAGTGCATTAATAGAAGTAGTGTCCAGATAGCTGGAGGTAAAATTTATAAACTTTCAATTCCAAGGAGGACCCTATTCAGATTTCATATGAGATTTATTTATAAATGACATATTTAAGGAGGATATGGATAGATCATGATCTCTAGAGGAGGGTAATCATGATGGTAAAGAAATCTATTATACAAATATTTGATAAAAGAACTGCATTTTTAGCTTGGGGGGGTCAACTTCACTTTATGTCAATTCTTGCATGCAAATTATTGTTTTCAATGTGTTACAACCTACACCATAGTTCTTTCCATTGCCCATTGGGTCACTAGAAATTTAAATTATAAAATTTTCCAAAATTAAAAATATATTTTTTCATTAATTTTACTATTATTATAACAAAAATTGTTATTTTATGTATCATTGTGAAATGATGCCAAAGTGGGGAAGGAAAATATGTTGGATTTTTTTCCTCGGTCTTTACATTGCCTAGCATATATTTGTAATGCCAGCAGCAGGTAGGCACGTCAGGAAGAAAGTGGAATAATCTTGGGCCAGGTGAGCCAGTGGAAACTAAGCCAAATTTTTTCATCGCACAGTCCAGTATATATAGTGAAAAACTGCACAGTCATCATGAGCTACTTTCTCAGGACACTTCCTGGTGCCCTGGTCCTCATCTGCCTCATACATGACTGCCTTGTTCTCTCTCTTGGTAATCATGATACAAGGCTGGGCAGGATTTTCTGATATTCTCCCTTGAGAAAGATGGAATTATCTTGATGTTTCTACTTATTACCAAGATGTCCAGCAAGCTTTGAACAACCTCTGGTGAAGATCCCAGAAGAAGGCAGAGCCTTGGACCCCAGATTATCAGGAAAGTAACTTCACTTAACATAACAGTAATCAATTTAGCAGGTACTTAGCCCTTGGTAACTTGGGGGTAAGTACCTCTTGAGAGAGGCAGAAGGTGTGAACTCTGTCTCCTGTGAGAAACAGAAGGTATTAACTCTGTCTCTTGTTGCTGACATGGCAGGAGGGGGTTGGCTGAGAAGGGAAGCCAATGTGTATATAAGAAGAGTTACAAAGACAGAGTCAGAATTGGGAATCTTCTTCCTAGTGGCTCCTGGTGGAGGAAGCAGAATTGTTCCAGCATCTGGGTGCTGGGCCTGTTGGACTGAGAACTGAGTCAGAGTTTTCTATGAGACCAGTATCTGGTGAAGGCTGGAAGGCTTCCTGGAAGGCTGAGATTTCTCCAGGATCCTAGGGCCAGCTTAACTGCTGGAGAACTGAAAAAGCATGACCAGGATAAGACTTTGTTTGTTTGTGGCTTGGTGGATCCTTGAGTTCCTGGCAACAGAAGTGGTGAAGGGTTTGCGATGTGCTGGACCCTGTGAGCTTCAGTGTTTAACAAGGACTGCCAGAGGACTGGATGAGAACTTGGGAGCTGTCTGCCCCTGAATCCAGGTGACTGCTTGGTGGATTCAGGTAGGAGCTGGGACCATGGAAGGGAACCCAGGGAATCTGAGAGACCACCACAAGTCAAGATGAAGAAAAGGCCTCTCCCTGATATAGAATGCCTGATGAAATTGAAGTTTGCTGGACACTGAGGGGGTGGAGGGTTTGTGTAATTTTCTGATGATTGTATTTAATGACTGATTGCTAGATTAGTGATTGACTGAGTTAATCTATAATTGCTCCATGAGTGGAAGATTGATTATTGTATTGTGAATTGATTGAATGATTAAGTATTGATTATTGTATTGTGAATTGATTGGAGTATTCACTATACTGTGTAATCAAAACCTTAAAAGCTGTTCACAGTAGCATTCTTTTGGGAATGTGTTTGTGCATGGCATTAGACACACTGGGCCATACAGAACTACCTGAATCCTAGATCAGATGTTTTTGGTCTCCAACATTATGATGAGCCAGCAACATTATCAAATAGGAAGAATAAAATAGGTGCTACAGTTCTATATTTAGTGCATTGTTTGAATATTTAGCCTAATAAAGGGAAAACAACATAGTAGTACCTGGATCTTGGTTTTCTCATTGTTAAAATGTGGTCTTTCCATCTCTAAGCTATGATGCTATGTTCCAATGGTCTCTCAGTTGCAAAATTATATACCATGAAATAATAATTGGATCAAATTCTAGGTAGCAATGACTCAGAGGTAGAGAAAGTTTAATGTTCTTCATATTGGAAAAAGGCAAATTAGCACTATCTGAAAATGTTTATTATGTGTGTCTAATACTATGATAGGCTCTGCAAAGAATAGTGTGAAAGCATCCTTGCCCTCTAGAAGTTACAACCAGACATAGAAAATCTTGATTCAGAATAACATAAAGCCTAATACATCCCTGTCTGTGTGTATAAATAAAATTGAAATTACACATTTCTTCTTTAAAAAGAAAATTTCTCAATTCCCTTGAAATAAAAACAAATTAAAACTTGAATCCCTAGCTAGAAAGCCTGTTTTGTTTTATTTTGTTTTTTATTCCCTTCTATGTCATACAGAATTTTAGGTAAATCTATTGATACTCATGTTTCTAAGAACATAAAAAGATGATTTTCCTTTCAGGAAGAATTTACTATATTATTTTTGAAAGTATCATTAAAGAAAATTATATGTGTAACATTTATTATGTAAATATCTCAGAAACATTTTATTCATTATGTTACAAGTATAAGAAAAGCCAAGCTAATTACAGCAAAATGTGGATTAACTGCTTAGGGGATGAATGGTTCTTATCAATGGAATTCATTGGTTGAGAATTAAGGAAACTTCTTGTTTTGACCCTTGTTGTTTAGAATCTTTAAAATATATACTATTTCACTTTCCCGCCTTATTAAATGCAATATAGTTAAGTGATTCCTAGAAAAATGAAACAATGAAGTAGAAAGGGTGCAACATTTAGAGTTAGAAGACCTGGTTTTCAATCCTAGTTCTGACATTTAGGATCATAGTTTAAAAGCTAGAAGAAAAGTTAGATGTTATCCATACTCTTATCTCCTCATATTACAGATAAAGAAAGTGAGTCCAGAGGCACAGTTACCACATTTATCAGGCCAGAAGACAAAAAGGCTAAGAGAAAGGTCAGTGGATTTTGCTAAATTTGGGGGAGAAGAACGGTCCAGCCAAACTGCTCCCAGGGCAAGGAAGCAGCAGGAGGTGGTTGTGGCAGCACAAATGGCTGAGAGCAGCAGTAGCCTCCACTGGGCAGGTTCAGAGCCTCCAGCCTGCAGATAGCAGGGGGGCTGAGGCGATAGATCAGGGCCAAGTGCTCTTGTGTTGAGCAGCCTGGATCTGGATCATGGTATTGAGTGGTGGTCCTGGGGTGCACTTTCAGTGAGCCAAAGCTGGGGGGGCAGCAGCACCTCACTAACAGCACTGGCAGCTTTGAAGGCCCCAGCTATTTGGGAAAGAGCTTTCCCCCCTCCAAGAAGGAGGGTTCCACAGAGCTAAAAAACTAAGCAATTAATAGACTGGCCAACATGAGGAAAAAGAAGCAAAGTAAGAACAGCAATAAAACTCTAGAATCCTTCTTTATGGACAAAAAGGATAAAAGCATAGAGCAGGAGGAAGACAACAGAGTCAGAACTCCCTCACCGAATGCTTCCAAGACACTGGAAGAATGCCTACTAGCTATGTATTGACTTAGAAAGGACTTTGAAAACCAAATAAGAGAAGTGGAGGAAAAATTGGAAAGAGAA
>CM053600.1:56541607-56568076 GCA_028646575.1 Pseudocheirus occidentalis
AGAGGGGTGTTGGAGGAGGGCATAAAAGGGAACAGATTGTGGGAGGGGCGTTACAGTGGCAATGTTCTGGGCTGGGGGGTAGGGGCAAAAAGGGGAGAAAATTTGTAACTCAAAACCTTGTGGAAATGAATGATGTAACCAAGAAAATAAATTAAAATTTTTAAAAAAGGCTCAACATAAGTTTTTGTGCAAAAGGAGTGGAAAAGTAGGTGAAGATTAGAAAGTCAAAGGGTCAGACAGTTACTCCCAATATTTCCAAATGGAACATTTTTTTGTTTTTTTTAAATATAAAAATGAAAAACTTTTTTTTTAATTTGGGTTGTAGTATTTATGTAGTCCTTTCAGTACTTAATGTAGTATGTGGTAGAATTTATGTAGAACTTTAAGGTTTGTAAAACCTTAAAAAAAAATCCCATTTTTATCTTCATAACAACCTTGGGAGGGAGGTGCTAGTATTATACCCATTTTAGAGATAAGAAAAATGAGGCAAACAGATTTTATGTGACTTGACAATAACTCTGTAAACGAGAGGACTCCTGATGAAATATGCCACTCATTTTCTTATGGAGAAATAATGGGCTCAGAAAAAGATTTGAGATATATGTTTTTGTTTTTTGCCATGATTAGTGTAGAAATATGTATTATTTGACTATGCATACTTGTTACAAGGGCTTTTATTTTGCTTTCTTTTTACAGTGGAAGAAAAGAGGGAAATAAGGAGAAGAGAAAATAGATAAGGAAAATGAAAAATAAAATATGATTTTTACAAAAAAATATATATATGTATATATTTCTCAACCATTGCTAAAGATAAAAAAGTAAAATGGTTTGCTGTAAATTAAAGAACTCTTAAGAATACTTAAGGAAGGAGTGGCTAGGTGGTGCAGTGAATAGAGCACTGACCCTGGAGTCAGGAGGACCTGAGTTCAAATCTGGTCTCAGACATGTAACATAAAAACTAGCTGTGTGACCTTGGGCAAGTCACTTAACTCCAACCGCCCTCCAAAAAAAATTTTAAAGAATACTTAGGGAAGAACAAATCCTGGCATATAGTTGTCAATTGATAAATGTTTATTGATTGATAGGTCAATTAAGAGGAAAAGTTCAGTTTATTTAAATAAATGTGCATATATTTAGAAGTTTTATAATGCAGTCGTTACAAAGGTCATGTTTTTGTGTTTTTATACATTCTGTTCACATTTGATGATACTCTCATTACCCATTAGTATCCACTTAAGAAGAAAAATCATGCTCCATACTCTATTCCTGGGGTTCCTAAACTAGTGTTCTTGAACTTCTTAAGTTTTAAAATATTGTGATAACTGAATATCAATATAATTAATTCTCTTTGTGTATATGTACATATACACATAGACATAGACATAGAAATACATATACATACACATATACAGAATGAATTTCAAGTTATTCATGGGCGTGTATGATGTATGTGTATAAGTAAAATGAATTGAACTTCAGGGGCCCATAGGCTTCTTTGGATTCTAAAAATGAATCCATGACACAAAAGAGAGTTAACAAAATAACTGCTTTACATCAAGAATCAAAGAAATTCTGACTTCTATCAAGCGGGCCAAACTGTAGATCACAAAAGTGATTTACATATGACACCTTTGGAGATGCATTAATACTTGCCAATTACCTTAAAATAGACCCATGTAGAGCACAGGTATAGTTTGAGCAAATATAGAATCAAACATTATAAATTGGAAAATGATGTCAAGGAAGAAATACTAGTGACTAAAGGACGTTTAAAATCACTATAACTGAAGAGAGCATTAAAAAGTATCTTAATCCATTATTTTTTAAAACTCCCAAAATACATCTTTATAAATCAAGCAGTCACTAAAATAACTCAAATGTTGTATTTAAAACAAACAGATCATCTCATGTGAAAGCATGGCTTCTCTTATTTTATCTGTGAATAAGCTAGCTCTTTTGTCATCTCCTTTCATAGCCATTGCTACAATAATTGACGAAACCACTATTAGAAGACAGTGATAAGAAATTGTAGTGTGGAATATCCAGAAAAGAGGGTTTGAGTTTTCATTTTGCACTTTAAAAATGCTACGGGGGTGACTACATGGCAAAGCAAATAGAGCACCACCCCTGGAGTCAGGAGCACCTGAGTTCAAACCTAGCCTCAGACGCTTAAGACACACACACACACACACACACACACACACACACACACACACACACACACACACTAGCCCTGTGACCTTGGGCAAGTCTCGTAACCCCAATTGTCCTACCTTCCCCCCTCCAAAAAGAAAAAAAAATACTATGAAAAGTTATTTGGTTAACCTCATTTGGAATGAGTAAGATTATTCAATATACTTTGCTCCTTGGCCTTAAAGAATTTCCACTCACCAGGCAGCCAGGAGAGCACCATACAGTATTATTGATCTCTCTTTGTTTTCTATGCTTTCTAGCTTGTTTTTAAGTGCATCTTCTTTCTAAATTCACAAGAAACATTAATAACATCAATAGAATCTTCATCAAGGTACTTGTATTTTTAAGTGTATGGGGGGAAGATTGAAGAGGAACAAAATGAAGTTCTTTTGAATCCTTGAGAAAAGAAAAGTTCATCTTTGATTGGTGTCGTGCTCAAATATACTAGAACACAAATTTAAATATGTTTGGAAGAATTTGACATTGTGCTGGAGGGAAAAATGAACCTTTTCCTTAGATCTCAGTAGTATTTTTCTTCATCATTATAAGGCAATTAAAAAATTTTCTCTCATATTTGTGGGTGAGAATTACAAATATTGACCAAGCTGCAAAGGGGTCAAAATGCTATTCCTGACTTGATAATGAAATCCTCCTATTCTTTTATGCACCACTCAAATGGCTGTGCAGTTAGAGGAGTGTATCCAACTAAGAAAACTAATTCGTTTCTATGAGAATTTATGCACTTTTGTAGAATTCAAATTATAAAGAAATTTAAATAGAAATATGAGAAATCTAAATATATATAAGAAATAAAAATAAAGGGAAAAAGTACTTTTCCTGAAAGAATAGTAAAGTGAGATATATTCTTGGATCATTTATGACTAAAGGAAATGATAATAGATTTTCATTTATTTCCTACAACTTCACATCTAATAAATAATCATCATTCAACTTGTGTCATGTGTATTGTCAATGCAACAATGTATTTATTTAGCCAGCAAAATAATATAAAGAATTCCTTACCAACATCTTGGAGTATATTTTTAGTGTCACCATTAAACTATATTGGTAACTATTCACTAAATTGATGAGTGTAAATTTAAATGCTTAAAATCATGGGTATATTTGCCTTCATTTTGTTCTGCCTTCTCCATTACAATGCAAGTTTCAGGTCATAAGATAAAAAATCAATAATGTCCAGTTTCCAAAATATGCTAATAAAGGAAATATAGAGAAAATGCATTTTTCTAACAAAAACTGATACATTCATATATTCAAATTCCTCTAAAAATTTCCCACTATATTATGTTGCAAAAAGCATGTCCTTTCTATATATCTGGGTGCAATGGCAAGCAAAGAAGTAGTTAACATCTTGTTTTAACTATTTAATTAAGACAGAAGTAGTTAACACCTTGTTTCATTCAGTTCATGATTGTTTCAAGTATTAAGATCCGGAACTTGTGAATCCCACAACTTGTGAACCCTAGAACTTGTAAACTCTTATTGCTGATGCAATAGGAAAGGAGGGAGCTAATGACCATATATTAGGAGAGGCCCAGGCTGGAAAGAGCAGAATTGAGAACAAAACTTGTGGTGGCAGAACTGAGAAGAGAGAAGGACTGAGAACTGAGAAGAGAACTGAGAAGAACTGAGGAAAACTGAGAAGGGAGCTGTTGTGGTGGAGAAGGAGAAAACTTGTGGTATCCCAGCACTCTATGTTTGTCTGTTCTGTATGTGTTGATGTATGTTTGTGATACTTTCTACAGAAGCCCTGGGGCCTTACTGGAAGCCCTGAAAGAGGATTTTCTGTCTGTCTGTCTGTTTACAGAAGTCCTGGAGGAAGGTTTTGGAGGTCCTGCGATTTTACTGATGATTTGTGTTGACCTCTTGGCCCTTGTTTGTGGGTCTGTGTTGATCTCTATACTGATGATTTGTGTTGAGTTCTCAGACCTTGTTGGTGCATCTGAGTTGATTTCACAGGTAGATAGTGAATTGATGATGGTGCTGTCAATATGTATTAATATTATTGTGGCTCTGTCAAGCAGGGGTGGAGAACTTTGACCTTTATACTTTGTTGCCATTAAGGAGACAAGCCTCCATAAGGATGATTGAATTAAGGACTTACTAAATGAATGAATTACTAAATGATTGTACTTTGTTGAAAAGTATGTGGCCATTTTAGTGGTAAGTTGTTTTGTCATAACATTGTGAATGCTCTACTTTAATTTCTGTGAATGTTTTGCCTTAATTTTCTGCTGAATAAATAGAGAGTTCACTATACTACGCAATCAGAACCTTGAAGCTGTTCACAGCAGCAGTCCTCTGGAAAGCTGCTTGTGCTTGGCTTTATGTTTTTACAGCCCCCCTGGCAGTTGTTTCTGGCACTGACTGAACTTTCAATTATTCTCCTTGGCTCACTTGTCACATTGGAGGAGACAGAATACATCTTGCTCCCCAATGCTACTTCCAGGTTCTCCTTCTTCTGTTACTCAGTAACCTCTTTTCCTTTGTGATTCATGATGTTCATATCTACCACCCAGTTCTCAACAGATTCCAATATCACTCTCCATCCTTTCTCAATGAGTTAGATAGACAGCAATTTTGAAATTTTTCTCTCCTCCCCAACTCCTGTCCTTATACTAAGAGACTTTGATATACTTACTGATTCTCTGAAATATCCAAAATAATCAGTTCCTCAACCTACTATCCTCCCATCTCCTCCATACTACCACAGCTACACACAAAGATCTGGCCATCACCTACAAATGTATCATCCCCATGTTTAATAATTTTGAAATCCCATTATCTCTACCCACAAACAATTGGCTTTTAACCTCTCCCTCTGCCTTCCCTTATATAACTGCTCTGTATCCATACCATCACCTCTAATGCCTTGAATCCTCAATTTTCCCCCCAGATCATCTTGCCTACACTACCTATTTTTACCAATTCACTACTCTTGAATCCTAGCTCCCTTATCATATGACCCATTATGCTCATCCTCAGATGATTCCTTCTATTCATCACCTTCACACCTATATGTGTGCTGCTGAACAATGCTGGAGAAAATTAAGCAACCATTGCGATTGGTTCCATTCCAAATTTATGTTACATGACTTCAACTCGGCTCTGACTATTGTGAGGCAATCCTATTATACACCTCTATCAGTTCATTATCCCACTCTTTGCATGGCACTTCCAAACCTTTTCCTCCTTTTTCAAAACTCCCATGGTTCCCTGTTCCCCCACTCTCTCAGCTGAGAACCTTGTTCATACTTTACAGAAAACAATGAGGCTATTTGCTGTGAACTTCCTCTTCTCCCTTCTTACTCATATCCTTTCACTCAGGTGCCTTCTGTTACTTCTCCCCTACCCCTGTTCAAATGATGACGTGTTTTATTCCTTAACAAAGCTAACTCCTCTGCTTGTTCAAGTGGTCCTGTTTTACTCACTGCCTTGAAGAAATTGTCCTCTGACTTTTCCACTCCACTTATTTTCAATTTCTCCCTCTTTACTGCTTTATTTTCTTTTTCCTACAAACATGCCTATGTCTCACCTGTCCTGACAAAAGCCCTCACTTGATCCTTCCATCTGCTTTTTGAAGTTAAACTTCTTTTAAAAAATCTACAATAGGTGCCCCCATTTTCTTCCCTCTCCCTGTCTTCTCAACCCCTTGAAACCAATGTCCTACTTTATCGTGACAATAAAACTGCTCTCTCCAAATTTATCAATGATCACTTAGTTACCAAATCCAATGACCTTTCTCAATCCTCATTCTCCTTGACTTCTCTATACCCTTCAACATTATTGATTACTCTCTACTCACTAATACTCTCTTCTCTCTAGTTTTTTTTTTGAGACACCACTCTCTATTGATTCTCCTTCTACCTATCTCACTGTTCTTTCTCCTTTGCTGTATCCTCTTCCAGATCATATCCTCTAACCATAAGTATCCCTTAGGGTTTTGTTCTGGGCCCTCTTCTCCTCTCCCTCTACTCTATACTGCTTCATTTGGTGAGTTCATCAGCCGCAAATGATTGAAATATTATGTTGATGATTCTCAATTCTATTTTTCCTTCCCCAATCTCATCAGTGACCTAGAGTCTTGCATCTCCAATTTTCTTTCAAACATCTCAAACTGGATGTCCAGTAGACATCTTTATATATGTCCAAAACAGAACTCATTATCTTTCCCCCTAAAAATTTCTCTACTCCTACCTTCCCTGTTACTGTAGAGGGCAACACCATCCTCCCAGTCCTTCAGGCTAACCACCTAGGAGTCCTCCTGGATTCCTCACTATCTCTCAACCCCTTTATCCAATCTATTGCCAAGGTTTGTTGATTTCACCTTTGCAACATCTCTTGAATATATCCCTTACTCTATTCTGATACTCTCACCACTCTAGCGCAGGCCTTCCCTTCATCTCATTATACCTTTATTATTCCAACAACCTAAAGAGTGTACCTTTTTCAAGTTTCTCCTCAGTCAAATTCATTCTCCATTCAGACACTAAAGTGATTTTTCTAAAACATAGTTCTAATCATGTGACATACACCTCTCCTCCCCCAATAAACTCCAATGACATCCTATTGCCTCCAAGGACAAATACACCGCGCTCTCTTTGACATTCATAGCTCTTCATAACCTAATTCCTTCCTGCATTTTCAGACTTTTAACACCTTACATCCTAGCACATACACTTTGATCCAACAACACTGGACATTGGCCTCCTGGCTGTTCCAAGAACAAGATTTTTTACCTCTTAGCTCTGGGCATTTTCCCTTGCTGTTCCCCATGCCTGGAACCCTCTCCTCTCTTCCAACTACTGATCACTTTGGTTTCCTATAAGTCTAAAATTCCACCTTCCACAGGAAGCCTTTGCTAACCTCTTAATTCCACTGCTTTCCCTCTTTTAATTATTTCCTATTTATACTGTATTTAGCAAGGCCTGTATGCATTTATTTTTGCGTTTATATATGTTTGCATGTTGTATGTATCCCCTGTTAGAATGTAAGCATCTTTAGGGCAGGACTCCATTTTGCCTATTTTTCTATATATAGTACTCAGTATAGTGCCTAGATATACCACATAGTTGATATTTAATAAGTGTTTACTAATTGAAAAGTAAAGGGTGTTTTCTTTCTCTTTCTTTTTTTTTTAAGGAAGAACTCGGCAACTTTGGCTTTATGTAAAGGAGACAAGAACAAGTTCAAGATTGCTTCTGTGTTAATGCAAGTGTGAATGTGAGGGGGAGGATTGAGCTTCTGTGGATTTGGGCTCTTGATAATACTGCCAGAAGAACAAAATAGATGTATGTTTACTCACAGGAAAAGAACACACTGTAACAGTACTTTAAGGCTAATTTTCTGTGTCCTTAAAATAATGCCTCATATGCAGGCATATAATGGGGAAAACATGGTTCGTCTCCTTTTCACCCTTAATCTTTGAAACCTGCAATATCTTCTGAACTACTTTTAGTCACAGTTCACAGTTCTGAGTGTCATTTCTAAGAATTTTAGCAATTTAGTTTTCCTATTAATCCTCTAGGCTTTCTTAAATTCTACCACTTGGATTTGTAGAGATGTTGACAAGTCAGGTGCTGAAGTAAAGAGCTGCTAATAGAGGTTTTGCTATAAATAACTAATACCACCATATAAGAAAAAAAGGAAGTGAAGAGTTAACCATTGAGAAGCAAACTTTTACAAGTTCTGTAGCCATTAGGAAAAAAAAAACTCAACATGGTTTTCTGACAGGTGTGGCATTCAGACCTCTTGAGGCTTGAGAAACACATACCTAATGGTTGTGGCCTCAGGCAAAAAGTCTTAACTAATCACATTACTAATCTGCTGTCCAATGCTACATGCCACACACCACGTGATCTGACATTGGCTCCATTATTACCCTTAAATAAAGGAGTTTTTCTATCATTCCAATGTAGAGGATACTGCTCTCAGCTGGAAACATTGTCATAACTTGGAAGAAATCACAGAATTAGGCATAAAGAAGCCTCCTCTGTTACAAAATCATTTTCAGACTGTTGATGTGTTCTTTTTATTATTACTATAAATAATCTTTCAGTTAGTAAAAGAAAAAAGTAAGTTTCAAAGATGTTGCTTTTTCTTTTTTAAAGTACATCCTATCTGTGCAAATAAACTAGTTTGCAGCTCATCCATTAAGAATAATAGACTACTTTCTGTACAGTAATTGATTATTATGAATAGAGGAATGACTTTTAACAGGTTGAGTGATCTGCAAAGATTGCTTCACTTTGCTATGGTGCAAAGGCAAATCACTGACCTTGAACTTCTCCAGATAAGGAGGATTTAGCATGACCAAGAAGTTAAAGGGAAAAACAAAATTGTATCTGGTCAGTTTGGGAAGGAGGAAGTAAAACTCAGCTTTCCTTCACCTTCTTTCTACCTTTGTTAAAAAAGAAAAGAAATGGAGAAGCTTTAGAATCTGAGATTCAGAGGCCTTTTATTTGGGTAATTTTTTTTCCCATTATTCAATTAGACGGGACATATATTTCCTTTAGAGTAACATTATATAAAATATTTGAGAGTTATTTTTATATTTTGATTTGAATTTGTAGAAGGGATTATCATTTTCTTGCTATATTTTTTGCAAATACTTTCCATATAATTTTGTGTTCTAGCATATTTGAATACCACCTCATATTTCTTTCTGTGTCTGTCTCAGGTAATTTTATTTAAAAAATATATTTCCAAAGAACAACTTTTTTCATAAAACTCCTTTAACTAAGCACATTGCATCTTAATAAACCTATAAAATTGATCCAAAGTTGTTGTTATTTTACAAACTGTCAGACTTGTCAAGGCAAATAAACACTTGGGAAGAATAGAGATCTCTTTGAATGTGGGAGGTATTGGAATGAGTATATGATTAGATTGAGATATAAACTACTTGCAGACTATTTTTCTTTCAGTGATTCATTATTTTGTCTTCCATATTTAGATGATAGGCAGAGAATTTGTGTTTTTTTTAATGAGATAAAAAAAACCTTTTATATGAATTAATTAGAACAGCCACTCAAAAAGTGTATATTTGGAGTAAGTTCTGCAAAAAAAAAAAAGGTTAACTCCTTTAATTAATTTTTGTTTAATTTATAAAGTAACTTTTTAAATTTGAAATAGCAAACAACCAAAAATGGTATCTACATTCTAATTATCTTCCTTATAGATGTTTATTTTTTCCATTTTATAATCACATATTCTTCTTTGAGCTCTTGTATAGCATTAGAAGAATAGAATACACAGTACAGTACAGAAAGTAGAATACATGGTATAAAAAGATTTGGCAAATGTTTGACTATCCATTATCATCATTGTCACCATCATCATTCTCTCCCCCTCTCCAACATCTGTCTCTCTCTGTCTCTGTCTCTGTCTCTCGCTCTCTGTCTCTCTCTGTCTCTGTCTCTCTGTTTCTGTCTCTCTGTCTCTGTCTCTGTCTCTCTCTGCTTGTGGCTTATGGGCAAACCAGAATATAAAAGGTTAAATAATCCATCAGATTCAGTGTACACTTATTTGTAGTGTAGTGTACATGGTATTTTATTGCCATAAATTACATGCGTTGCTCACAAATTAGAAGTAATGATTACTTTCTTAGAAGGGAATCAAACCAGATGAAATGGGGTAGCCAAATTTGTACTCATAATTATAAAGAACAGAGGAAAGGGAAATGGCAGAATTCATAATTTCCTTTTTCCCTTCTCATTTTTTTCTCTTTTAACTATAATAATAAAGTTTTGTCTAGTGATAGACTCTTATTTTGAGCTGTTCATTCATTTTAGTTGCGTCCAACTCTTTGTGTTCCCAATTGGGGTTTTCTTGGTGAAGATATTGGAGTGATTTGTCATTTCCTTCTCCAGTTAATTTTGCAAATGAGGAAACTGAGGCAAAGAAGATTAAATTTCTTGCCCATGGTCACATAGCTTATAAGTGTCTGAGACCTGATTTGAACTCATGAAGAGGAACCTTCTTAACTTCAGCAACAGAACTTTATCCAATGTGCCGCCTACCCGCCCAAGAAACACAAAGCTGTCTTTAAAAAGAGTCTCGCATATGGTATAAAATGTGATATGAAAATTCAATTCTATTGATACTTTTACCATGACTGAAATAATAAAAAAAATTACCATCCCATCTTCACTAGCAATAAGAAGCTGATTTAAAACAAGGTATTTAAAACACATCTTTCAAGCCAAAAATATGTTTTCAACTAGAAAATTAAAACAAAAGATGACTGTTTTCCTGAAAAATCAGAAATTTATTTCATTTTTAACTTCACAGTGCTAGTGTAAAATTAGCAGAAAGAATAATCAGATCATGTTTCTAAGGCACAAACACTATGGTTTATTGTTCCACTATGAAAGGGATCACTGAAGAGTTGACAGGAAATTCTAAATAATACATTTTTCTTGAAATCTGTCTTTCAATTCAACCACTCTAATAAAAATGTTTCCAAAAGATTTCCAATAACCTCCTAATGGTTCAGTTTTCTCCGTTGACTTTTGGGCAGTACTTAAATACCAAAGACTATAATTTCCTCCTGGATATTCTCTCTTTTTCTGGACTTACACAACAGTACTGACTCTTGACTCCTCCTAGGTGTTTGACTACTCTCCACACTCTCTCTTTTGGTTATTTCACCTGATGATACAAGTTCAATGATCATTCCTAGGTAAATTACACCTAAATCTATAAATCCATACCTAATAACTCCCCTTTTGGGTCAGTCTTAATCTTCCAAGTGCCTGTTGAACTCATGTATCTTGATTACTACTAATACTAAAAACTCTACATATCTAAACCTGAATTCATCAGCTTCTCCCAAAAGCCCATTTCCTCTTCCATCTCTCAGATCTAGTCAATTGCCAAATTCTCTTGACTCTACCTCTGTAACATCTCTTAAATCAAAATATATTCTGTATGGTGTTCATACTTACATGGTCTTAGTTCAGACCCTTACCATTTCTTGAAAGGAACATTAAATGGTTTCCTAAACTAGATTGCCTCTAGTCTCAGTACTCTTTAGTTCATTTCTAATAGAGCTACCAAAACAATCTTTCTGAAGTACAGGACAAATTGTATTTTTCTCTGCTCCCAAACTTACATTGTTCCCTATTGCTAATTGGATAAAATACAAACTCATTAGAATACCATTTGAATTCCTCAACAACAGGACTGTCAAACACACTCACTGCAAAAACTCCTAAATGATCAGGAAAAAAGCAATTGGAAAATATTTAAATAAAATAAAAATACAATATAACATAGATAATGTTAAAATGTAGATTTCTAATTTAATTTCTAATGTATTAAAGTGTATATGTTAGAAATAAAATTAGTATACCTAAAATAAGACAGGAAGCAGATGAATGGGGAAAAATCCTAATATCAAATTACTCTAGTATGGTTTGGTTCCCAAGATGCGCACACACACTCATACATACAAATGCACACGCGCACACACACACACACACACACACACACCCTACAGAATTAAAGAAACAAGCATGGCTCAAGAGAAGAGATATGAAAAGACATTCCCAATCCCTTTTCAGGGTAGAAGATCCACAAGCATTGAATACTGCACAGTTTCATACTATTTGGTGTGTTGATTAGTTTTGCTGAGGTCTTTTTTTAACTCTTTCCTAGGTCCTTTTACTTCTGATTCCTTCTCTCTATGATCATTTCCTGTTTATTGATGTCTTTCTTTGTACATAGTAATTTGTTTGTTGTCTCCCCTGTGTGAGCTGCTCAAGCACAGAAATTATTTTTACCCTTTTTGTCTCTCTAATACTTAATGTACTGCCTAGCACATAGGTACTTAATGAATGTTTACCGACTGTTAGACTATTTTGTCTTTGAAAGAATACTACTTGAGATAATTCTCTGGATAGGGAGAAGTACTATTGGTAATTATACTGATTTTAAAAATAAAAATAAATTTAAAAATATAAACACAGGTATATAAAATGATTTTTATATAACATATGCTATTTCACTACATTCCTCCTTTTCATTTGGGAATTGTCAGAATAAAAATCATATCTTTTTTGTTCATGTACATTTCAGATGCTAATACTGCTAACCATTTGTAGTATGCTGTTTGATGTCTGTTATCACCAAGTCCTCCCTTGATATCTGTCTTTTTTTTCCTCTTAAATTTTTTACCTTTTTTCCGTCAGTTGATTTTGGTTATCAGTTTGTATAACTCTATGTAGTAACATTTTGGTAGTTTGAGTGGCCTGCCATTAAATCTAAAAAATATTTTAGATATTATTAATGTAGATATTATTTTTAAAATAGTGTAGCCTCCTATTGATAAAAAAATGCAAATCAAAACAACTCTTAGGTACCACATCACACCTGTCAGATTGGCTAACATGAAAAAACAGGAAAATTATAAAAGCTGGAGAAGATGTGGAAAAATGGGAACACTGATGCATTGTTGGTGGAGTTATGAAGTTTCAACCATTTTAGAGAGCAATTTAGAACTATATCTAAAAGGCTATAAAAATGTGCATACCATTTAATCCAGCTATAATGCCACTTCTAAGGATATATCCCAAAGAGATCATACAAAAGAGAATAGGACCCATATGTGCAAAAATATCTACAGCAGCTCTTTTTTGTGGTGGCAAAGAATTGGAAATTGAGGGAATGCTCATCATTTCAGGAAATGGCTGAACAAGTTGTGGGATATGAATGTAATGGAATATTATTGTGCTACAAGAAATGATGAGCAAGCAGTCTTCAGAAAAACCTGGAAGGATTTATATGAACTGATGCTGGATGAGGGGAGCAGAACCAGGAGAACATTGTATGTAGTTACAGTCACGTTGTGGAATGACTATCTTTGATAGACTTGGCTATTCTCAGCAATACTAGGTTCTAAAACAACTTCAAGTCTCATGATGGAAAATGCTATCCACATCCAGAGAAAGAATTACAGAATTTGAATGCAGATTGAAGCACACTATTCTCTCTGTCTTTCTCTCTCTCTCTCTCTCTCTCTGTTTCTCTCTTTTGTTTTGTTTCTTCTTTCTTGTGTTTCATTTCATTTGTTTTAGTTCTTCTTTACAACATGACTAATGTGAAACTATATCAGATTGCATGCCATCTAGGGGAGATGAGCAGGGAGGGAGGGGGAGACAATTTTAAACTCAAAAGCTTGTGGAACTGAATGTTGTAAACTAAAAATAAATAAATAATTTGTAAAATGGTATAGCCCCAACAATGAGAAGTTAATATCTCTAATTCTTTAATATCTTCCTTTATTTCTAGAATGAGTATTTTATTTCAGCTTTCATATAACTTATGAATGTCGATATGGGAATTCCTTAATGTTTTTATATACTCCATACTTATCTTAAATTGCATACCTTTCTCATGACTGCTTCTGGTCATTTTTTTTTTTTACATTAGACGTTGGTCCAGTGAAGCTTTAAAATTTTATAATTTGAAATAATTGAATATGGCTAAAGCCACCAAATG
The DNA here is from genome assembly GCA_028646575.1 of Pseudocheirus occidentalis. Taxonomy (NCBI): domain Eukaryota; kingdom Metazoa; phylum Chordata; class Mammalia; order Diprotodontia; family Pseudocheiridae; genus Pseudocheirus; species Pseudocheirus occidentalis. Next base: position 56,555,324 of record CM053600.1, read on the forward strand.
AATACACCATTGAACCCCCAAGACATATTCTCTAATATTTAGAAGGAATGAGCCTTTGTTGTAATGTTTGTGAATCTCTAGTGCTTGGCACATAGTAAGAGCTTAATAAATACTTGATTGACTAATTGCTCAAAAATAACTAACCATTAGTCTTTATCATACAAATATTTTCTCAATATCGCAATTTGAATAAAACATTTTGATAGATCATATGGGGTAAAACTAGTTTTAAATTGCCCTACTCACATTGATGGGTTAAAAATTTCACTTACATTAAACTTTCATGGGAACAATTGAATATTTCAGGTTCAAAGCCTATGGGCTCATGAACATTTGGAATGGGAAAAAAAATAAGAAATAAATAAAATAAACAAAAAGAGAATCTTTTCCCCAGGGGTTACAAAAACAAACCAAAGAATCTGTTCAATGTCCTCTGTCACTGGAAGTCTATGGCCTTTTTTCTGTTTTATCAAGTCATATTTACCTTGATGAAACCTATTATGTTCCCTAAAATGAAAGAATTTCAACATCCTTATTGAAATATTATAATTCATTTCTCCCATAGTAGCATGATTAAAGAAAATGAGCATGTTGATCAGACCCTCTGAAGCTAAAGTTATGAAAACATGAGCATGAAACAATGACAAAATAATTTTGCATGAAATCAAATATATTCCACTCAAAGACGTCGAAACAACTGAAATTTCAATAGTCACTTGATCACTTCTGCGTCATCTGGTAAAACAATCAATTTGTTATTTCTTGCCAATGGTTGTTTGATACTACATATTATTAAACGCAATATTTTTACATTAAGGTTTCAAAATTCAGTAAACCAGATTAACTGAAGGTCAGTTGTCATTTCATTCTGAATACTAAATGCGTTTCCTTGATATAGTATATGAAGGAATTTCCAAAGCTGAAAGCTATTTTGAGCAGCTTCCAGAAACATCTCTTTGTAACACCTTCTTAACTGTGATTTCCTAATCACTATGCAGAAGATTTCACTGCCTAATTAAAGGACTGGTGCAGTGATGAAGATAGAAAATGCAGAGCAGAGCTGCAAGCTAATCTACAAGCAAAACACAGGAGCTACTTGTCAAGAGTAAGGGTATATTTTATCGACAGCTGTGTCCAATAAGGATGAGTTATGCAGCAAATGTTTAATATTAATGCATCTCTGCCATGATTGTTACCTACTCCGCTCTTTTTCATTTTCTCTCAATCTCTCCTCAGTAATATAATTAACACTCTTACCTACTGAGGGCCCTTTTCTTTTTAATAAATACTCATTTTATAGATTTTTATTTATTTTCAATGGATTAGTAAGACTTCAGCAGTAAGTTTTATAGTCATTTTCTCAAAATGAGTGCAAATTTCATAACAGAATTATTCATTTCAATGCTAAGCTTCCAACTTGGTTATATTCCATTTATGAATTAAATTCAATTTATTAAGTGCCAATTATGTGCATGAGGTATAACATTGCTTTTTTCTGAGGATATGAAAGAAAAATGTCTCAATTCCTACTTTCAAGGTATTTATATTTTTTTCGAGGGGACATAACATATATGTAAATAAGTAAATAAAAGGTAAGTTAGGAAACAAAAACACATTAATGATCCAAAGATTTTTAAAAGACTTTATAGAAGAAGCAGGCTTTAAATTGATTCTTAAAGAAAGATAAGGTTTCTGAAAAATACGTATGATAAAGGATTGCTTTCCACATAGGAATAAAGGCAGATTGTGGTAACATGCAGAGATGGGAGAGGGGGAAACATTAAGTAATCCTCTTCAGCTAGAATGTAAAGCATATGAAAGGGGAGTAATTTGAAATAAAGTTGGAAAAGTAGGTTGAAGCAATACTGTGGAAAACTTTAAATTCAAACCAGAGGAATGTATATTTTATAGGGAACTGTTGGAGTTTATTGAGTAGGGGAGTGACATGGTTAGATTTGCTCCAAAGAAAAGTCACTTTGGCAGCTGTGTGGAAGATGGATTGGAGTGGGAAGATATTTGAAGTAGGGAGAACAAAGAGATAGCTATTATATTACTCTAGGGAGAAGTGATGAGGACCTAAACCTGGGTAGTGGCTATATTAGGGAAGGAAAGGAGATGAATGTGAGAGGTATTGTAGAGGTAGAAGTGATAACTGAAGTAATGAGGTCTGATGAGAAGAGACAGAGAAACAGAGAGAGACAGAGAAAGAGATAGAGACAATGAGAGAGACTGACAGAGACAGAGGGGAGAGACAAACAGTGAGACACAGAGAAAACAGAGACAGTGTGTGTGTGATATATATATACACAGAGTGAGAGAGAGAGAGAGAGAGAGAGAGAGAGAGAGAGACATGCACAAAGGAGCAAGACAGACAACATGTGAAATAGTAGCCTGAGAGTGCAATATAAATGATAATTATTGTTGTGGCTGTTGTTATTTGGTTTAAAAAAGAATATCAGTTTTAAGGTAATAGGATTGAGGAGAGTAGATGTTAGAGACATAGCTTTTATTATGAAAAGTAGAAAGTAATCATAAAATTATATCTTTTTAAAGCCAAGAATACAAAATGAACATGCAAAAATTTCCTATGCAATATCTCAATTGAGGGTGAACCCATTGTCCCCAAGCCACCCATTCTATTTTTAGTGGCTCTAACAAGTTGGTTTGTCCTCACATCAAGTCTAATTTATGCAAAGTTTTAAACAGTTAGGTGCTCAATAAACCTATTGATAGATAATATTAACTTTTGCTGTTTCCAAAACTGAACCCATCATGACTTCAGTTTTCCTTATGGTAAAGTTGTGTGTGTGTGTGTGTGTGTGTGTGTGTGTGTGTGTGTGTAATAGAACTTAGAACTTCAGAGTCTTATCTAAAGACTAAACGACAAACATAAATCAATTCTCCAGAAAAGGAGTGAGAGGGGAACTATATTTCTGAATACATTAGCATAGGAAACTTCATAAAGACAGTTTTCCTACCAGTTATGAACAATGCAGGCTATTCTTGTTGTCTGAATCAAGACACTAAGTGCCTTAACCAGGGTCATGTAACAAGAGAGAGGTGGTACTTGAACTCAAATCTTGACTCTGAAGCTGGCTTTCTATTCATTAAAGCCCTCTGCCTTTCACATTTGTATTGCTTAGTTTTATTTTGATTGGGGGGGGAAAAGAATATTAACACTCAAGCCAACCAACACAGATCACATCTTCTACTGTATAAAATAAAAGCTGTATCTTTAATGTTTCACTTTCTCAATCCTTTAACCTCATAATTGGCATTTTTTATATCAATAACAACTACAATAACTAGCATTTAAAGCATTGTACTTGTGTTATCTCACATGAGCCTCATAGAACTACTGTGAAATGCTTCAGCAGTACCATACCTTAAATTGTATTATAAGATGAGAGCATTGTTGAAATGTAAAATGATATCACCTCAAGGCCTTTCACAGGCTGTCCCCAATACCTGTACTACTCTTCCTCCTAATCTCTACCTCTTGGCTTCCCTATTTCACTTCAGGTCTCAGCTAAAGTTCTACCTTCTGTAAGAACCTTTTTCCTAGTGCTCCTTAATCTCAGTGTTGTCCTTCTGAGACTTCCTCTAATTTATTCTTTGTGTATGTTTCTTGCTCCTTCATAGTTGTTTGCATGTGGTCTCCCTCTGAGAAAACAGACTTTTTTTTGGACCTTTCTCAGTATCTCCAGGGCTTAGCACAGTGCTTAGAACATAGTAAGCACTTAATAAATGCTAATGAAGTGGTTGAAATTTAAATCAAGTGAAAAAATATATTTCTATAGACCTACAAACTCTTAGAAATAAATAGGAATTTCTGTTTTAACTCGTATATTTTCCAGATCAAATGTCTGAACCACAGAAATTATACATTATATTCCCAAGAAAGTTAGTATCACAGCTGATACTAAAATACTTCTCATGCCTTCCAGATCATGATGCTTTTACCACATGCTATGCAGGCCACTCCCATCACCCTAAATTGCTTTTGCCCCAACACATCTGCTATGACATTTCTCTTCAATGCTTTCAGAAAACCCTCTGCATGTAAAAGTTGCCATTGTCAGATGCTACACCATCTGGAGGGGGAACACCTCTGGAGAAATGAGCTTACCAGTTAAATAACAAGGGCTTTTCTAGAATAGATGTAAGAAATGAGCATATTTTGACTTAATAGTCCTTTACCCCATTAAATACAACGACCAAAAACCCTAAAACATATGTCTCCCTTTAAACATTAATAAGGTGCCATAAATAATTATTTGTGTAATTAATTTGATAATACTCATTGCATCATTAAAGTCACAGATTTTTAATTGTGATTTAATCTAGCCTTTTTTGTCAAACAAATTCAGCTGGGAGGATGAGCTGGATATGATGCACACTAGAAACAAGCAAATCAAAATATAGGGAAAAAAACTATCAAACTCTTTTTTTCCTCTAGAAGAATTCATGAACTTCAAAAAGTGCAGGAATAAACCTTCCTTTTTTTCCCTGTAAAGAAGAAAATTTCATATAGATATAATTTTCAAAATTCATGCTCCTCTTATTTAATGTTGAAACAATTTGGAAGAAATCCTCCTGAAATTAACTTTTGCTCAAATTATAACAGTCAAATAACAAAAAAAGTCCCAAAATTGGAGAAGATAAATTTAGTATGAAATTACTGAAAGCCTTCATTAAGCCTTAATATATGCTGTCAACTTTAAACTAAATAATAGATGAGATTTTAACATAATCAGAAGAAAACTGCTGGTACCTGCCTCTGTTACTGTCACAATGAAATTGACAAGATAATTTTTAAAATAAGGCCTTCTCCAAGTCACTTCAAGGATCTGACAAGCACACAGCCGTTATAATATATCCACTCCTAAGGAAAAAGGATTTTTCTAGAAGAACTTTAGGTGTTTATATGGAAGATCAAATCTTCTCCTCAGAAAATGTAATATGATTCGTTTTAACAAATATTCTACCATCAAATGTAACCATTATTTCATTTCAATAAAGTCCTATTTTCAGTTTTCTCAATGATGACTACTACCTAACTTTCATGAAGAGAACTTTTTTGCACTGAACAAAGGTTTACTCCAGTAAATACATAATAAGTTACTGTACTCACTTAATTCTAAATAATTTTTTATTTTATTAATAATGTATAGTTATAATCATGGCTAGCTATTCCAAAAGATGAGATCACAATCATTTATATTACTTTTGTAAAAATTGACATGCATAAGCCATATAATTTAGATCACTGCTATCTTCTAGGACATAAGTGCAACAATCTTAAAGCTTCTTTAAAAAAAATCATAAGAAAACAGGAGAATAAAAAAAACCTGATACATAATTGGACTAAAAAAGGCTAAATTCTTTTCTAGGGATCATAAAGGTAATTTAATTAATTGGACACATTTTATTTATATATTTTTTGACAAAGGAGGAACCTGAATCCAAAAAGGTTAAGTGACTTGTCCAAGGTCACCCAAAATACACAAATACTTCATTCAGACTTTGATCTCTGTCTCCAAGTCAGAGCTGGGAATCACTTCTGATGGGGGAGATTTAAGGGAGTTTTTGTTTGTTTCTTTTTGTTTTATACTCAAAATGATTGAATTAAAAATGTCTATCTTCTAAAAATTGGAAAAAGAACTCATATCTACAAAAATATTTATAGCCAATCATTTTGTGGTGGCCAACAAATGGAAATTGAGGGGATGCCCATGAATTGGGAAATGGCTAAATCAATTATGGTATATGAATTTAATGGAATACTACTGTGCTGTAAGAAATGATAAGCAGGCAGACTTCAGGAAAAACTGGAAAGACTTGTATAAACCAATGCTTAGTGAAGAAAACAGAACCAGGAGAACATTGTATACAGTAACAGCCGCATTGTGTGATCACTGACTTTGACAGACTTAGCTCTTCTCGGCAATGCAAGGACGTAAAACAATCTCAAAAGACTCAAGATGAATAATGCCATCCACATCCAGAGAAAGAACTATGGAGTCTGAAGGGAGAGAAAAGTAGACTATTTCCATTTTTGCTTTGCCTTTTTTCCCCATTCACACAGTTCCTCCCATTCATTCTAATTCTTCCATATAACATGATTAATGTGAAAATATGTTTAATAATAATAAATTAATAATAAATATGTAGAACCTATATCAGACTGCATGCCGTCTTGGGGAGGGAGAGGGGAGAGAGGCAGAGAAAATTTAAAACTTAAGAAAGTGAATATTGAAAACTAAAAATAAATAAATTTATTTTTAAAAATCTATTTTCTTGCTCTCCTAGATTTTAAAAATTGATTTAAAAGAACAGTGAGATTCCGGGAGAAGGGACCTCAGAGAGATCATTTAGGCTCTCATTTTCCTCATGAAGGCACTGATTGATGCCTTAAGATGTGATTTTTTTCAAAGTCACACAGGTAGCAAATAGCAGAGGTGCCTTTTGAACACAGGTGTTCTGACTCTGGATCTAATGTTCTTTCCAAAACCTTTATTATTTCAAAAGTCAAAAATTATATTCTTGACAATAAGAATTGTTTAATTCTTTGTACTTGTGTCTTCAGTGCCTAGTGCTATGACTGATACTTAATAGACACTTACTACATGCTCATTGATTAAATAATTGATAGATCTATACTTTCATTGATGTGAAGATTGCCTTCAATGGTTTAGATAACAACCCATCCACACTTTCTCTTCCCTTCCTATGGGATTAACAACAACAACAACTAACATTTATATAGCACCTCATATCTGCCAGGTACAATGTTATGTACATTAAAATTATTATTTCATTTGATCCTTAGATCCCATAAGTCTCCCAACATGATTCAAGTCTTTTAAATCTCTTGCTTCTGCATGGACAGTAATGGAGTATGTTAAGGTTCATTAGTTATCCCTCACTTTCAATGCATGAGACCAGTCTACCTCCATATCGATATCTGTTTATATATACTGAGACTTTCAGCTTAACATTAGGACAAAGAGTCTCTGATTTTGTGATTGGGGACTGATATCAGTGGCTGGAAGGTGATTTGACCCAATACTCTATCAATAGAGAGTTGGACTAATGGAAGAAGAGCTCAAACTAAAACTAGAGAATAAACCTAGACCTTTCAGCAAAAGCCAATTTGGGTGACTTAAATCTTTGTGCGTGAAGTATTGTAAATTGGGGGTTGCTCCTTTTCTGTCATTTTCCTCACTTTCCCTGCTCAGTCTCAATGACCTCAGCACATTTCTCTCCCTCTCTATTTCCTTTCCATAATCTTTAGGTAAGTGTGATTCAACAAGATTCCAGCCATGCTCTGAAATAATTAGAGTATAAGCAAGAGGAGTTTGGGAAGGTGGTTTAAGGAGACAGTGCCTCCTGTGAGAATTTAAAATGTTTCTTTCTTTTTTTCTATAATCAATATATTATCAATATATTTCTATAATCAATAGTCACACTATTTTGAGTGCCTTTATCCTACAAATATGGGACAAAGGATTAAGTGAGAGATGAGGTCTCTAATGTGGGATGGAGGCAAGAAGTATATATGTTGTAAAATAGTATTCTAAGAAATATTCCAAATTATTCTCCAGATAAATTTTGAAATTAGCTAGCATGAGTGTAATCTCCTTGTCTCCATAGGCCATTGTAACGGAGGAGTGTTTTTAGACTGAGAACCCTTGGGTAACCTTTTAGGAAGCTATCTAATTGTAATAGGAATGGGGATTTGAAGATCTTCTGTGTCCTTTAATAAGCCTAAGGGAATTGGAAGACCTTCCTTGCTTTGAAAATAAACTCTGCCCCCTAATAGGCTGAATGTAGTCACATGGAGCCTGTGGTGGGAGGAATTTGCTGAAGGGTGGAGCAGAGTCCACAAGAAGCTGGGAGTCAGATTCTACTAGATGGTTGGGAGGAGAGTTTGTTTCCGAGGGCGAAAGATAGGCTTGTGAGTAAATAATGGTCAAGTATTGCTTTATGGGAAGAATAAAGAATGGTGTGGTTCTCTGCTACACTGTGGTACATTAACTTCTATGTTGCTATGACAGATTTGGTTTTCTGGTGTTGGGGTTTGGTTTTCTGGAGTCTGAAGAAATGTTTCATCTCTGTCTTCTATATGGATAGTCCATTATAGTTTGTGATTGAGCACTGTGCCAGCACATTCACAGTCACTATTGAGCTGTGAATATTGCATTGGTGCTACATTAATACATACCTCAAAGAAATTCTGTTAAAACTGCTTAGTCAGTGGTTCACATAGAGCAGTGGTTCTCAACCTGTAGGTTGTGTTATGAAGTTATAAAGTTATGAAGTAGCAACAAAAATAATTTTATGGTTGGGAGTCACCACAACATGAGGAACTGTATTAAAGGGTCACAGCATTAGGAAGGTTTAGAACCACTGACATAGAATGTTATTTACGTAGCAATCAAGATAAATCCTCTCACTGGAAAATTAATATAATAACACACTACTAGGTTTAACAGAAATAGGACGTATATGGGTTATTTATACTGCTGCAAGAACCCCAAGAATCAAAAGACATATATATGCAAAATGTTACAAGTATCTCACAAATAACATAATTGTATGTCACAATTTGCAGCCACATAGAACAACTGTTGTTAAACTTACTAAATATGTGATCCTTTGTTTCAGGGAGAAGATTAGGGTATTTAAGGTACTGCTGAATTTCTAAATAAAAATATCAATTTAAACATGTACATGTCTTATTATTTTGTTGAAACTTGCCCTTTTAATAAGAAAACTAATAAGCACTATAGCAAAAATTACTCTGATAAATTACTAAAAAAAAAAAAAAAGAACTTTCAAATGACTCTTCTCTATCTGTGTCTAAAATGAGTCAGACAGTAAGCACAGCAGGAGCTCACCTTAAAGTTAAACACAATAGGCAGGTCACATTTTTGAATTGCCAACCTTGATGTGACTTCACTTTTCTATATTACAGATCATGTCATATTCAGAAAGATTTAAACGCTGAGGGATCTATTACTTTGCTGCCACTGATCTTCAAGAAATCCAAATTTCCAAAAAGACATATAAACAGCCCATCTTTTATATGTTTCCTTCTTTTCATCAAAAGTGTCCAAGCAAAAAAAAAAAAGTTCCATTCAAGAGGGAGAGATTTGTAAAGTTCCTTATTATGAAGAGATCAGAATGTTAAAGTAAAAAAATATTAAAAGATTCAATTTAAGTTATATTATGAAATAATCTATACTTCTAATGGGTAATAAAATAATATATATTTTTAAAGAGGTACAAAAGACGTACAGGTATAAAATTATAATATAATTTTCAGTTATACGCATTCAAAATATTACTCAGAAAGTTTTATCAAAGTTTTACATTTAGAATACACTCATTACTTTATGGAAAGTAAAATCTTATGCCTCACTGCTGAGGCATTACACTTTGGGGAAATTAAATATTGATCAGTAAAATACAGAAACATAACACATAGTCTACTACAGCTATGGAAAGATCTAAATTTGTGTCTGATGCTCTTTTCCACATAATACATCTGTAGACAGACTATATTTAAAACTAATATGACTCTACATCTTGAAGTTCAGGCATTAAGTTGAATGCAATTAATGAATTATTCTATATTTCTTTTATAAGTGTTATGAATAAATATAGCCTTTAAATTTTGTAGCTTTTGATAATGTACAGGAAATTAATGAAAGGTCACTATTTTGTCTGCAATCTAAGAATTGACTTTTTTATAATTTTTTAAAGAAACAATAAATAAATTACAAACCTTTTTTTTAAAGCAGCAAAATAATATTCCTTCTGAACCATAAGGTCATTAATGTTGGGGATAGAGGATATATTTGGAGATACCTTAACTGTGAATCAATTTTAATATATTTAGTAACTGTTTTTCATGCTTTGATTTAAATCAGAATATAAGGCTGTAAAATGTAAGCTTTGATTAAGATGAAACCGCAGAATAATTGTGCATTTATACTCATTATGCTACTTTTTCTGATCTCCTAATCTCCACCTCCCAGAGAATTTAGTCTCAACCTTGGGTTGTAAACTCGATATAAGAGAAAATGGAATGGTGATGATGTTGGGGATAATGGGCAAAACTAAAGTAGCTATCATAGATTCTACAGAAATCTACAGATTTTACATAAGAGGAAAAGGTTTTCCTTCCATTTTTTTTACTGATTTAGAAATATTTCCAGTGCTTAGTAATGTGTCTAATACATGAATATATATTAGTTGACTAAGGGATGATTTAAAATAATGTATCAATAATGTCCAAGTGACAACTTACAAAATTCAAATGAACAAAAATACATTGTAGAAGAAAGCAGAATTTTTAGAAATAATAAATGAAATCATAAATAATTTTCAGATGCTTTCAATTATCTCCCTAAATCTTTTTTTTAAACATTAATTATCATAGTCCCCTTTTCTCTTTGTGGCAACAAAACTTCATTTGCCTCAGGCTGTCCTTACTTCCGTTACTTCTGTTGCTTACCGTTTTGTCTATGCTCTGTTATTTCCTAAGAGCCATATAATATCTTCCATTGTCTTTTTCAAATCCCAATCACACACATTACCTTCTCTCTTAAAATGCAATTTCTGTTGCCTTCCTTTATCCACTATATAATGCAAAAACCCCTCAAAACTCTATCTGCATCAGTGGTTCTCAACCTTCCAAATACCCGTATGTGGGCGTATCTGCAGGTGGGGAGACCCACCTGGAGATGGATAGAGGAGCAGTGTCTCCTAAGACCATTGGAAATACATGTTTTCTGATGGTCTCCGGTGATCCCAGTGACCCCTGTTACCTCAAAGGGGTCGCAACCCACAGGTTGAGAACCACTGATCTACATAATAGTACAACAATTTGTGGTTTTCTTAGTGTGAGTGCTTGGATAATAACGTCTTCTTTATGTCTTAATAACTTACTATGAATCATTACCATCATTATTATCAATGAATGTCAACTTTCTAATGATAATAATTTTCTAAATATCTAGGTTGGCCTTTGGCTCATTATTTGGCTGCCCTGAGGCTTTCTAGCTTGTTACAACATCCCATGCCACACTGAAGCATGAAAGTTGGAATTGGTTTTCATTTGATTCGATTTTTAGGTGTCTATAGATCCTTTATATTGGTCAGTGGATTTTTTAAGCTTTTTATTTTAAATTTTATCATGTGCAGTATTTAAAACCACATCACTCAAAGATAGGCATTTAATAATTCTAGGAGGCATTTAATAGTTTTCAACAACTCAATTTTATTCAATGATCCTATATTAAATATCAGTCATATGACAGACACTATACAGTGCACTGGGAATACAAAAATTTAAATGAAACAACACTTACTCATGAGAAAGTTAAATTCTGCTGGGTATGTCCTAAATTGAAAACAAAAGTCTAGTGGAGAATTGGGCTGCAAATTGTTTATTGCTTCAAGCTGGGGCACTTTAGAAAGTACTGTGTTCCCTATTGAATATTGTGTATATGATCTAAGCTCTGGTACTCAGCTTTTTAATTTTTTGATTTATTATAAAATAATAAAAAAAATGTTTCCCCTGAGGAAGTGATTTGCTTAAGTCAGATTCAAAACAGCCTGATTTATAAGTTACAGTGATAATATATTAATTTCCATAACAGATATGTTAGCCATACTTAATTTCCCAGGGCATCCTCATCCTAGTGGCTTCCTCCATTTAGAAAGCCAAACCACAGATAAAAAAGTTGTTTAGCAATTCCAGAATTAGAGTAAAATAAGTGGAATATTCTAAAGAACATATCAACTGATAGTAGTTTCATTAAAGATCCTTTCCTATTCTAAGATATTTACATATACATATAATCATATTTGTGTGTACATATATACGTGTGTGAGTGTGTGTGTGTGTGTGTGTGTCTTGTCAATCTTGTTATACTCGCTAGGGAGTAATGGAGTATTACCAATTAAAATTAACTGTCTTTTTACTAACTTCTTATTTTTAAGTAATTTTTAAAATATCTTTTCTTTTTTATATCAGAATTTCTCCCAGTATGCCAACCGATCCTTCTCCTTACTCCAAAAGAGTCATATATATAACAAATGATATATTTTTTGTAAAGATGAAAAATAGGAAGAGAAAGTAGCAAAACTGATCAGGACATTAAAAACATGTGAAAATATGTGCAGTGACCCACCTCTGCAAAAGAGTGGGAAATCTTCTCATTTCCCCTCTTGTGGACTTCTTTTTCTTTTAGGTTATCTATGTAAAATCATGTTAAATATATCTCCACATTAGTCATATTGTTGAAGAAAAATCAGATGAAAAGGGAAAAAACACTAGAAATTTTTTTAAAAAGCAGTGAAAATAGTGTGCTTTGATGTGCATTCAGACTCCATAGTACTTTCACTGGATTTGGATAGCATTTTCTATCTTGAGTCCCTCGCAATTGTCTTGGATCACTGCACTGCTGAAAAGAGCTAAGTCTATCATAGTTGATCACTTAGCAATGTTGCTATTACTGTGTACAATATTCTCCTGGTCCTGCTCATTTCACTCAATCCTTCTAGGTTTTTCTGAAATCCACCTTCTCATCTTTTCTTTTTTTTTTTAATTTTAATTTATTTTCTTGGTTACATCATTTATTTCCACAAGGTTTTGAGTTACAGATTTTCTCCCCTTTTTGCCCCTACCCCCCAGCCCAGCACATTGATCCCACTGTAAGGCCCCTCCCACAATCTGTT
>CM053600.1:56568576-56642902 GCA_028646575.1 Pseudocheirus occidentalis
TGACTGAGCTGTCTTCCTCCTGCTCCATGCTTTGGTCTTTTTTGTCCATAAAAAAGGATTCTAGAGTTTTACTGCTGTTCCTAGCCTGCTTCCTTTTTCTCATGTTGGCCAGTCTATTAATTGCTTGGTTTTTTAGCTCTGTGGAACTCTGCTTCCTGGAGGGGGAAAGCTCTGTCCCAAATCGCTGGGGCCCTCACAGCTGCCAGAGCTCTTAGTGGGGTGCTGCAGCCCCACCTCCCAGCCTTGGCTCACTGAAAGAGCACCCCAGGACCACCACTCAAGACCATGATCCAGATCCAGGCCACTCAATGCAAGAGCCCTTGGCCCTGATGGTTCATGTCAGCCCTCCTGCTATCTGCAGGCCGAGGGCTCTGAAGCAGCCCAGTGGGGGCCGCTTGCGGCTCTCAGCCATTCCTGCTCCTACAGCTGCCTCCCACTGCTTCCTTGCCGTGGGAGCAGTTTGGCCAGACCCGCTCTTCTCCCGAGTTAGCAAAATCCACTGACTTTTCTCTTAGCCTTTTTTTCTTCTGGCCTGATACATGTGGTAATTGTGCCTCCAGTGCAGCTGATCTGCTCTCCTACAGCCGTGGTTTGGGCTTGACCCGGGGTTTTGGCCGCGGGTCCCAGACTGCTGGGAAGAGCCCTGCCTGCTGTGCTGCCTGTAGCAACAGATGTGCTTTCTGTCTTTTGGAGGGTTTTGGAGCCTGAAAATCTGTTTAGCATCCCATTTTATGAGTTTTTTAGCGTGTTTGTGTGGGGGCTGTGGTGCTTTGCTGCTTCTATGCCCCCATCTTGGCTCCGCCCCCCCTTCTCATCCTTTCTTATGGAACAATAGAATTCCATTACATTCATATACCACAACTTATTTAGTCATTCCCAGTTGATAGAGCTCAATTTCCAATTTTTTGTCACCAGAAAAAGAGCTGCTATATTTTTGTATATGTGGGTCATTTACCCATTTTTTATTATTTCTTTGGGATACAGAACTAGTAGTGATATTGTTAGGTTGAAAGAGTATGCAGTTTGATTGTCGTTTGGGCATAGTTCCAAATGGCTCTGCAGAATGGTTGAATCAGTTCACAACTTTACCAACAATGAATTAGTGTCCCAATTTTCCCATATCTTCTCCGACACTTATCTTTTTCCTTTTCTATCATATTAGCCAATCTGATAGATGTGAAGTGGTACCTCAGAGTTATTTTAATTTCCATTTCTCTAATCAATAGGGATTTTTGAAATGTTTTTCATATGACTATAAATAGCTTTAATTTTTTCATCTGAAAACTGCTTCTTCATATCCTTTTACCATTTATCAATTGGGGAATGACTTGTATTCTTATAAACTTGACTCATTTCTCTGTATATTTGAGAAATGAGGCCTTTATGAGAGACACTGACTGTAAAGATTCGTTTTTCAGTTTTCTCCTTTCCTTCTAATCTTGGTTGTATTGATGGTGTGCAAAAACTCTTAAATTTAATAACCTCAAATAATCCATTTTCATTTTGTAATGTTCTCTATCTCTTGTTTGGTCTCACATTCTTCCCTTGTCCATATACCTCACAGGTAAGCTATTCCTTTCTCTCCTAATTGTCTTATTATACCAGGCTTCATGTCTAAATTATGTACCATTTGTAATGGTAATAGTAATTTAAAGATCTTCTCTGCCCCATAAAAAGCCTAAGGGAATTTGAAGACATTCCCTGTCCCCTAGTAAGCTTAATGTAATCAAATGGAGCCTGTGGTAGGAGGAGTTTGGTGTAGGGCACAGCAGAGCCCAGAGGAATCTGGAAGTCAGAGCAGCTAGACAGTGGAGGGAAGAGAGGATGTCCCCAGTGAGACAGGCTTGTGAGTGTTGGTTTGTGGGAAGGCTAAAGTATTATATAGCTCTCTGCTGAATTGTAGTGTATCAACTTCTATGTTGTTATGATGAATTCAGTTTCCTGGTGTTGGGATTTGGTTTTATGGTATCTAAATAAATGTTTTGGTTCTGTCTTATACATCAATAATCTGTTACATTTTGCAATTAAGCACTATGTCAGCACATTCACAGTCACCATTAGGGTTGTGAATACTGCATTTGTGCTGCAATAGGTGATTGTGAAATATAGGACTCTTTCTGGAGGTAGAAGGGATTTAGCAGAAGAAATGGCTATCCCAGGATGAGAGGATTCGCCTTATTCCTCCCTAGCAAAGGAGTGGGCTAAAAGTACAGAGCTCTGTAAAAACTAGGACTTGAGGTTATAGAAGGAAGCATCTAGAAATATCAATATTTTTGCTAGAAATATCAATAAAACCAGGGTGAGAACTGGAAGGGTTGTGTAGAAGAGGCTGTTTTACTAACAGGTTACCATATTATATGTAAGAGCAGAGAGAGGCTGTCACAAGAGAAAATTCAGATGAAGAAAAACTTAGCTGTTTTGAATAAGAAGTTT
Organism: Pseudocheirus occidentalis; assembly: GCA_028646575.1. Taxonomy (NCBI): domain Eukaryota; kingdom Metazoa; phylum Chordata; class Mammalia; order Diprotodontia; family Pseudocheiridae; genus Pseudocheirus; species Pseudocheirus occidentalis. Next base: position 56,571,010 of record CM053600.1, read on the forward strand.
GCTGTGTTACAGCAGTCGGGCTGTAGAAAAGAGCAAACTGGAGAGTCTCAGGTGGTAAAAGAAAGGGTTATTGTGTGTTTACCTCAGAAAAAAAGAAGCAGAAAAGTAACAGGAGGAAGGTTCCTACAGTTTTGGTAGAAGCTGCACCTAGTTGCCCTGGCAACCTCTGCCAGGAGAGTGCATGGATAGAGAATGATACAATGTTACATAATTACTTTTACAAGGGCAGAAGTTTGCCCTATACTAAAAATAATGCAGGAGAATCAGGGAGGCCAAACAAACTTGAGGAAGGTAATTGAGGATTTCATACAGCAGGAGGTTACTGATATGTTAAGCAGATTCACTCAAAGGATGGGAGAATTGTTAGTGTCTTGGATGGTGAGAATCAGTGATGAAGGGGCCAGAGGAGAAAGGGTAGATAGCACTGATTGCTTGGAATGTGTAGGTATTTGTCATAATACTTTTATCCAGCAGGCTTTTAGAAATTTTCATTTGCAAAAATGTAACAATACAACAAAACTGTTAGCTTTATCTGCCAATGGATTCAATAAAATATATCCCACTGATACTATGTGGCCTAGTGAAGAGAGACCCTGGTATTCTCTTTGGGACTGTATGATAAAATTAAAGGAAGAAATAATTAAAACTGCTATCATGGTTGGAGATGCAAATGTGTATCATGATATCTCCTTTGAAGTTACTTATAGATATATCATAGTGAAGATGGCTCCTCCTGCTTATAAGCACCTACTTTTAATTATCCTAATTAGTGAAACAGGGCACCATCTTTTGGAGGTACTTGATAAGATTTCACAGCTAAGTGATGTGGGAGAATGGGAAAAAAACAAATTTCCTCAACAGAGAAGAGTAAATAGCCAGTCCATAGTTAGATTATGTGACAATAATTGAGAATCAGAAAAGGGGGTCCAAATCTGTTCTTTCATTGATTATACAGAGTTCTTTGTGAGTAATCTTTAATCAAAGCAGCTCTGTAATTTGTGTTGTGTGGATTACTAAGTCAGGATATAAAGTGTGGAGGATCACAAAGTACTCATTGCGTCTCAGAAATAGTACTTGGATCCAGGTACTACTGATGCTGAGGCTGACCCTTATGTCCACTGTTGCTAAGATGTCTCTATGAAAATTAAGATTTTCTTTTTCCTTCTTTTAAAACTACAATTACAGTTTGGAATGCAAGGCAGTATAAAAATAGCCTTTGGAAAGCTTTTAATTATTGATCAATAAGTATGTCTGAGTGCAAAATCAATTATTAATTTATGCAGCTTGAAAATAATTGTATTTTTATACAGTTGGATTCTGCCTTTCAAATGACTTTTGCTTTTAAGTAACAAGTCAAGTGCATATTATAATGCCCTGAAGCTTGTGTTTTTGTTGTTGTTATTAAAGGAACTTGAACCATTTCAAAAACTCCAGAACTGTTTGAAAATCTGTGCACATTTATAGATAACTACAAACTAAGTACAAATTTTAAATATCATTACTGTGGGAATGGACTTAAGACTCTTTTTGAAAACACTGGATTTTTTCTATGGGACATATGCTCTGGCTTCTTACTAAAAAAAAAAAGAGGGGGGAGGGGGAGAACAGCAATTCTATACTGGTTTCTTAGTCTCCACAGTTAAGTGATAGTTTCAAAGATAATTTTGACTGAGTCAAGAAAATTACCCATTCAGTATGCTGTGATAGGAAGGAGGAAAAATATTTTATCTTTTCTTTGGACATTCAGCTCCATCTCTCCACTGGACTTGGATTAAGACAAGTCAGGGAATTCCCAGAGAAAAAAATATTATTTTTTCCTCTTGCCTTTTATAGCTTACTGAATTGACTATCTCAACTATCATCTTCAATTCAACCTTCTAGTCATGGAAACCAAGGGACCACACAATGGTTTCTGGTTTTTAGAAGGGACCAGAGAACATGTCCCACAGAAAAAGGGTCAGAGTGTATATCCAGATCCATGGAAAGTGGCCAAGTCTACCCAACTATATCACATTAACTTTCCACACCGTAATTTCATAGGCTATTTTTCTATAAGTGGCAGAAACTTTGAACTACAACACTTCAAAGAATTGTCCTTATTTTGTAGTGCTTTCTTAAAGACATCCTGAAAGTGAAATTTCTTTTAGTAAAAAAATGATTTCATCTTTAAAATATGTTTATCTTTCACCTTTATCAGACATGAAAGTGAATGAAAGAAATAAAACAATGAAAGCACCAAAGACAATGTTTGGTGGACATAAGAAAACAAGCATCAAAGAAGTTAACAATGGAAACACCTCTCAATTCATAGTCTGTATTAATGCCATCCAGAAATCTACAATGCATGCAGAGTTCAAACTGAAATCCTTTTTAATCTTTCTTCAAAAGCTAAACTAGTGAATAGGAATCAAACATGAATAAACAGAAAATGGATCAGCAATAAAATTGGCTCTATATAATGCACAGCCTGCAATTATAACAAGATAAGAGAAAAGGGGAAAAGGACAACTTTGGAGACTGATACATTCTCACTTTTAATTCAGCATTTTGGATATGGCCAAAATTTCATAGACTCAAAGAATTTCAAAACCGGAAGGGAGCTTAGAGGTCGCTTAGACCAGCCCCAAACTAGACAAGAATCCTTTCTACAACATTCAAGAAAAGTTTTTATTTCAGCCTTCTTTGTAACACTCTTAGTAAGGAATAATATTTACTTTTATTGAGCTTTTGAACAGCTACAGGAGGCTTGGGATTATGCCTTTTTTGTAAGTCTATACTCCAGCATCTCTAAAAGGTTTGGATTCTTCCTTTTACACATGTGGGAGTTTTATACACACTCAAGCATACACACAACACACACACACACACACACACACACACACTAAATGCTTTTTTTGTGCTAGGCATTATGCTAAACACTTTATAAATATTTGACCCTCAAAATAAATGTGGGAGGAAGACTATATGATCCTCATTTTATAGTTGAAGAAAGAGAGATTGGCAGGGTTTAAGTGACTTGCCCAGGATCATACAGTTTTAAGTTTCTGAGGTCATATCTGAACTCAGGGTAGTATAACTAAAAGGAAAGAGAGGCTGCCAAAAGGAAAAGTGGGAGGTTGCAAAAGCCGTGTTTTCCTAGGTGAGAATTTGTCCAAGGGCTCTTATTCAAAGGTTATATTCAGGTTTTTAAAGTCCATGTCCTTTCTTTACAGTAAATGAAGTAGGCAAGCACTCCCTTCTCTAGACTTAATTCAAGTCAATTCAGCAACTATTTCCTAGGTGTATATCATACATACCAATATGTGAGGCACTAAAGATGCTAAACCAAAAATCCAAATGGTCTTCCTCCACCTCCACAAGAAACTTATGGAGAGTTTGTAGAAAATCCTCATGTAAAAAGTCAAATCTGATCTTTGGTAAGTGTAGGATTTCAAAAGCCCCAAGACACTAGGCATTCTAAAGTATCTTAATAAGTTTTTTAAAAGGATGTTTTCCAATTTTTAAAAAATATAAAATGAAGAAGAGTCAATTCAATAAACTATATAATCTCAAACATTATACTAAATAATCTTAAAAGGCCTATGAGATCTCAGTTCCATGATCTTTCTTGGTGTGGATAGCAGGGGGTAAGAGGAGTATGCAACAATTTGAAAGGATTGTGGACTGATTTTAAATTTAAAATGCAGTGGGTGTCAGGGAGGAAGGAAACTGGAAAGGGAGGGGAAACTGGAATCAGGATGGGGAACTAGAGACAAACCTGATCTACTTTATAATAAATACTTTCATTAAAATACCAATTTTTGAGATTATATAATTGTACAAATAATCTTTATTCTTACGAATTATGGAAATCTACCTGTTCTTGCTATTGCTAATGTAACCTACTTGAGATTTCATAGAGGATTTTATCCTTTGGGGCCTAATTAGTTTAATTCCCTTTAAAATAGAGGTAAGGCAATTAGGTAGCTCAGTGGATAGAGCTCTGAGCCTGGAGTAAGGAAAAAGTGAGTTTAAATCCAGGTTCAGATACTTACTAGCTGTGTGAAACTGGGCAAGTCACTTAACCTCAGTTTGTCTTAATTTACTAAAGAAGAAAATAACAAACCACTCCAGTACCTCTACCAAAAAAATCCTGATCAGGTAATGAAGAGTTGGGTAAAAGGGGAGCATAGTCCAGGAGAGGAAGCATCACAGCAAGATAGCAATAAGCTCCAATTCAGCAAATCAGTGGAAGATCCTGAGACCCAGTGGTAGAGCAGGCAAGAGCTAACACCATCACTCCTCACTCCCACCCTTGTCTCAGCGTAGCTGGGGGACAGGCAGACTCCAACTTTGAGAACTGTCATATGCTTCAGCCTATCCTTGGGCAAACAATCATCCTCCAGTGGCCAGACCACCATGTGCTTCAGTGTAGCTAAAAAGAATTATGGAAACATGCAGAACATGCAAGACACCAGAACCAGTACCCCAGCACAGCACCAGGTAAGCTGAGAGACCCCTACAGCCTCCAGCACTGCCACCCTCTTTAGCACAGGACCAGCCATGAGGGTCCCCCATGAACCTCAGGGAAACAGTGTAGCAACAGGTAAATAGCCAGGGCCTGCAGCCCCTGGTATAAGAAGTTTGAGCCAGTGCCCCTTCCACCCTAGAAGCAGGGTTCAAATTTAAGAGAAGGGAAAAAGTCCAAAAAAATGAGCTAAGAACAACAAAAATGTGACCATAGAAAGTTTTCATGGTGATAACAAAGATCAAGACAAACTCAGAAGAGGGCAACATTGTCAAAACACCTATGGGTGAAGCTCCAAACCAAAGCAAGAAATTATCTCAAGCCCAGAAAAAAATCACAGAATAGCTCAAAAAGGAGCTTAAAATCATAGAAGAGAAATAAAAGAAAAATTGGGAAAAGAAATGAGAGTGGTTGAAGAGAATTCTGAAAAGAGGGTCAACAACTTGGAAAAAGAAAAAACAACTATTTAAAAAGTAGAATTGGCTAAATGGAAAAGGAGATACAAAAATCTGCTGATGAAAACAATTCCTTAAAAAAATACAATTGGCCAAATGGAAAACTACAAAAGCTAATGAAGAAAACAACTCTTTAAAAGTTAGAATTGGGCATGCAGAAGCTAATGACTCTATGACACATCAAGAATCAATAAATAAAATCAAAAGAATAAAAAAAAGAAGAAAATGTTGTTGTTTTTTAAACTGACCTTGAAAATAAATCCAGGAGGAATAATGTCAGAATTTTTACATTACCTGAAAGCCATAGCCAAAATGAGAACTTGGACAACATTTTTCAAGAAACTGTCAAGAAAAATTGTCCCAATATCCTGGAACCAGAGGGCAAAATAGGCATGGAAAGAAACCAATGATCACCTCAGGAAAGAGGTCCCCAAACAAAATCTCTAAGGAATATTATAGCTAGAATTATCGGATCAAGGTAAAAATACAGCAAGTGGTCAGAAAGAAACAATTCAAATATCAAGGAGTCAAAATCAGGATTACACAGGATTTAGCAATTGCAACACTAAAAGGAATGGAGGTAACAGCACATGAAATTCCAGAAAGTGAAGGAATGAGGACTAAAGACAAGAATCAACTACCTGGTGAAATTAAACATAATACGTTAAAGGAAAAAAATGGTCATTCAGTGAAATAGAAGAATTTCAATTTTTTCTAAGGAGAAGACCAGAATTAAACAGAAATTTTTATTTCCAACATCAAAACTAAAAGAAGTCTATAAAAGTAAAAAGGGAAAAGAAAATATTAGTGATTCAATCTAGCTGAATGTTTACATCCCTACATGGGAAGATGATACTTATAATTCTTAAAAATAATAGCAATAATGTACACTAATAGTACAGCTAGAAGGAATGTAAATAGACAGAGGTGTGAGGTGAATTTGAGGAAATGATATGAAAATAATTAAGGGAGGAGAAAGAGGAGTGAATTGGGCAAGGAAGAAAAGGAAAGGTAGAATGGTATAAATTATTTCAAGTGAAGAGCGGTGAAAAACTTATTACAGTAGAGAAGATGGGAGGGTCAGTATTGGTTCAAAGAGAGAATAATATGCCAAATCAATGGCATATAGAAGTCTATTTTACCTGACAGGAAAGTAGGAAGGTAGGAGATTAAGTAAGGGGCAGGGACTAACAGAAGAGAGAATAAATCCATAGAGGCAATAGACAGAAGCAAAACACTGTAGAGGAAGGAAAGGGTAAAAGAAAGGAGAGGGGAAACAGGAGGGAAAATAGGATGCAGGGAAATCTATTGTTAGTAATCACAACTGTCAATGTGAACATTGAACAAACTCTCCCATAAAATGGAAGTGCACAGCAGAATGGATCAAAAAACCAGAATCCTACAAAATGTTGTTTACAAGAAATACACTTGAAAAAGAGAGAGACACACACAGAGTAAAAAGGTAAGGGGCTGAAACAGAATGCTTCAGCTGAAGTAACAAAAAAAAAAAGTCAGGGCTAGCAATCCTGATTTCTGGCTAAACAAAAAGAAAAATAGGTCAAATTAAAAGTGAAAAGGAAGGAAACTACATCCTGCTAAAAGATACCACAGACAATGAAGTAATATCAATACTAAACACCAAGTGGCATAGCATGTATATTCTTAAAAGAGAAGTTAAATGAGTTATAGGAAGAAATAGTAAAATAATAGTAGTTGGGGGACCGTGACTGTTCCCTTTCAGAGCTTGATAAATCCAACCAAAAAAGAAGAGACAGGAAAGAAACTCAAGAGGTAATCAGAATGTTAGGAAATTTATATTAGACTTAAAGGATAACACCATAAAGAAATCAGAAAAGCAAGGGATAGTCTATCTTTCAGATCTATGGAGAAAGGAAGAATTCATGATCAAACAATAAAAAGAATTACAAAACATAAAATAGGTAATTTTGTTTATATTAAATTGAAAAGCTTTTTCACAAACAAAACAAGTGCAACTAAGAAAAGAAGGAAAGAAGAAAGCTAGAAAATAATCTTTACAGCAAGTTTCTCTGATAAAAACTAATTTCTCAAATATATAGGGAACTAAGTTAAATTGATAAGACTACAAACCATTTCCTAAATGCCAAATGGTTAAAGGATATGAACAGGGAGTTTTCAGATGAAGAAATCAAACCATTTATAGTTGTATGAAAAGAAATTCTCTAGAGAAATGCAAATTAAAACTACTCTGAGGTATCACATCAGACCTATCAAGATTTGCTAATATGACAGAAAAAGAAAATGATAAATGTTGGAGAAGATATGGAAAAATTGAAACATTAATGCACTGTTGGTGGAGTTGTGAATTGATCCAACCATTCTAGAGAACAATGTGGAACTATGTCCAAAGGGCAACCAAACTGTGCATACCCTTTGAATCAAGCAATGCCACAAGTGTATGTACCCAAAAGAATTTATTAAAAAAGGAAAAAGGACCTACATTTACAAAAATATTTATACCAGCCCTTTCTGTGGTGGCAAAATATTGGAAACTGAGGAGGGGAAGTCCATCAATTGGGGAAATGGCTGAATAAGTTGTGGTATATGAATGTAATGGAATACAGTTGTGCAGTAAGAAATGTTGAACAGGCAGATTTCTGAAAAATCTGCTAAGACTTGTGTAAAATGATGAAAAGTAAAATGATCAGAACAAGGAAAACATTGTACCCTGTATCAGAAACACTGTGTAATGACACAAAGATCCAAGATGAATACAAAGGACTCACAAAGGAAAATATCCACATTCAGATAAAGAATTGATGGAGTCTGACTACAGATTGAAGAATACTTTTTTCAATTATTTTACACTTTCTCATGTTTTATTTTTCCCCCTTGTGATGTTTCCTCTTTCACAACTGTGACTAGTGAGGAAATATGTTTTACATGATAGCACATATTCATTTATTTATTTTTTGCTTTTTGGAGGGTAATTGGGATTAAGTGACTTGCAAAGTCACACAGCTAGTTTTTGTGTCAAATGTCTAAGACCGGATTTGAACTCAGGTCCTCCTGACTCCAAGGTCAGTGCTCTATTCACTGTGCTACCTACCTGCCCCAAAATATTTAACCCATATCAAATTGCCTACCATTTAATGAAGAAGGAAGGAAAAGCAGGGAAGGAGAAAAATTTGAAACTCAAAATCCTGTAAAAAGTGAATGCTAAAAATGGTCTTGACGTATAACTGGGAAAAAACTAAAATACTATTTTTAAAAAATTGCATCTTTAGAAGACAGAAAAAAATCCTAAGCAGAACCCATAATCTAGAAATGTCTAATATCTGTATGTAAATTTTTTTTCAAACTAGTGATTTGGAATTGCTGTACCATTGATTTAGCTAGCACTTTTTGTATATGAAAATACCATATGGAGTTAAGGCACACGTATCTAGTACCTTAGAACGAAACTATGAAGAATCCCAGTAAAATTGTGATTGTGGATCATAGTGGGTGACTTTTGAGCCTATGATCATGGTATCATGAATCTAATGGTAAAAGTGGATTGTATAGTATGAAAGGCCTGAGAGTGCAATAAGAAGAATAGTGAACATGGAGTCACAAACCATGTTTTAGACTTATAGCAAAAATATAAAACAAAACAAAACAAAACAAAAAACCACTTATTAGCTGTGGATGTCCTCACTGATCCTCACTTTTTTCAACTACAAGAAAAATGGTTATAGGACCTATTCTACCTACTACAAAGGGTTGTGATAAGGAAAAGGTCATAAGTCAGAATTTTTTATGTACGAGTTATTAATATCAATGAATTAGAAGTTATTCAGTGCCTACTATGCATAAAGCAATATGCTAGACACTGGGAATAAAAATTAATAAATGAGATAAATGTAAGCTCCTTACATTCAGTTACTGACTGAACACCAATGTAGAAATGGGCAGATAGGGAGAACTATGGTATAATGCAAAAGACACTGAATTTCTTATTGAGGACCTAATCCCAGTTTGGGAGGAGCTTACATTTGAATAGACAGGTTCAAAACACATAAAGGATTGGTGGCCAGACACAGGAGTTTGACTAGAGCCATGTACCAAAGTCCGTTCTAGTAGCAGCACTAATACTGATTTAGTTATTTGTTCCAAATGAGTAAGAACAAGAAGTAGAAGAGAGTTAGAGGGGACAGTGAGATGTCTGTGTAAATTGTGATGAGGAAGATGATGAGATTCTGCTGCTGGTGTCCTGTTGAATGATAGTAGTAACAGAAACTAGTAATACAGATAGTTACTTAAGAGAAACCATTGAGTTAGAAGTTCACCATGATTTCCTTAATATTGAGTGAACAAAGGAAACAAAGGTAAATGTTTTAAATAGGCAACTGATTTCTATACCTTGGTATGAGCTTAGAAACATCTGTACAACCAATTTAAGGTGGTAGTCTTAATTTTTCAATCTCTTAGAGTATTAGAATAACAATACAGTAAGGAAAAATATGGGTCATATATTGGAAACATATCTTGACAATCATCAAGAGGATGTCCTTAGAGAACACATGAACAAATGAAAGAAAATTTAAATTTCACAAACAGAAAAGTAAAACATTACTGAAATCCTCATTTCTCTACATAAATGCATAATATGTCTTCCTAAATGTCATGCGAGCAATGCTTCATCATATAATGAAAATTTCATCAATTCACAATTATTGACTGAACACCTATGTGCTAATTAGCAGATAGGGAGAATTATGGTATAATACAAAGGACACTGAATTTTTTATTCAGGACCTAATCCCAGGTTAGTCAATTTTGTGATCTTATGTTAATGATTTCACTTGTCAAGGCCCAGTTTTGTTTTCCTCATCTGCCATATAAAGGATTAAACAAGACAGAGAAATAAAGATGTGTAAAGAGAAACATCTCTTCCTTTACTTTTCTTACAAGTGACTCATTGAGGATGGTAAATAACAATAACAACTTACCACACATCTTTTGATAAGTACAGGATAATAGCTTATTATATCTGCATTTTTTTCTTTAAGGTTTATTCAATGCTTTCACCATAATTCTATAATAAAAGTAGTGCACTATCTTATCACTGATTGGGATAGGGATTAGAACTATGATTCCATCATTATATGGAACTACTAGATGAGGAAACAACTTCTACAAATGCATTTCATTGCCTTTTCTCTATGGAACTACTAGATGAGGAAACAACTTCTACAAATGCATTTCATTGCCTTTTCTCTATCTTAGGGATTTTCCCAGGATACTGAGGGATTCATATAGCCAATATGTCTCAAAGGTGGTCCCCGGACCTACGTCTTCCTGGCTCTGAGATCAGCTCTCTAAACTGTGAGGTTGGAAAAGTTAAGTGGCTTGTCCATCATTCTGTTACAGTGCTTGTTATCTAGTAGTGAATTCTACTTCTGTTCTGGATCCAGACTACCCACATCCCTGCCTCTTTTGCTCCTTGTCTAATCCAGGAAGCCCTATATTAGACCAGATCAATGTTATCCATCTTCCAACATCTATCGTCAAGTAACATTTTACAGAGAATAATAGGGGTGACATAGATGATATTGGAGAAGAAAGAGAAAGAAAGAAGTACATGTGCTAAATAGGTGATATAAATCAACATATCTTGGGGTATTAATTCAAGGACGTGAAGTTCGCTTCATAGGCTTTATTGAGATTTGGTGGAATGTAATCTGTGACTAAAATATGGCCACAGATAAAGGAAGATATCACGTATAAGGGACTGTGAAGCAGTATAAAGAAGATATATTTAAGACTATTTGGATGACACCTTAGTAATATTTAGTTCAGTTCCATAACTTCAACTGAGGAAGGAAGGCTGAAAAAAAGGAAATGATTAGCCCAGGGTTAAAAGAATGGGAGGTTAGATTCAGGGCATACATAGGATGGCTTCTGAAAGTATTATTCAGCAATGCACCATATCTTGACCATTTCATAATTAAATGAAAGAGGAAGGCAATGTAAGATCCCATTGTGTTTATTATGTGTTCCTTATTTTAAAAAAAATGGACTGGTAAGATAATAGGCCACTTTATAGGGTCTTTTACAATGGTGTCTTCCATTTGTACATGAAGCTCACTCATGATTCCTTGGAAGACAGAACAACTAGAACTATGCTATTCAATGACCCTCTGATAATAATACAAGCTTAATGGCATGTTCAGCTGTACTCAAGAAGGTGCAACTGGGAGTAGCAGTGAGAATATATAGAGAGGCAAACTTGGGTTTCATCTAAGAAAAAAACTTCCTTATAATTGGGTCTGCCCAAAAGTAGAATGGGTTGCCTCTGAAGACTTTCCTTTATTGGAGTTATTTACTCTGAGACTGAATGGCAATTTGTTTTTGGCAATATTGCAAAGGAGATTCTTGTTCAAGATAGGGGTTAGCATAGATGAACTCTGATTTCCCTTCCAATTCTGACATTCTCTAATTTAATGAAGATTAAGATTAATAGGTGAATCTAATTTAGTGCATTTAGCATGGTGGCACATTGCTATAATCCCTGCTATTGGAGAGGCTGAGACTTGATCATTTGAGCTCAATAATTGTGTGGTACAGTAGAACTATCAGATATCTGCACAAAGTTCAATTAAGAAAACTTATTCTAAGATTATAAACACCTAACATCAATGATCTATATTGGTAGAGAGTGTTTTAATGTACAGAAGTCCCTACCTCCAGTGAAAAAAAAAAGATATGGACCAAAAGATTAGCTTTCTCTTTTAAGTTCATACTTGACTGGGCTCCAGGAATTCAATATGATAAAAGAGAGGATATAAGAATGAATTATCATAAGTTAGGTGGCAATTATTTGGCATGACTATTAATACAGACATGCTCATACATTGAGTAAAGGACTTTTTTTCATATTCTAGGCCTGATAGTGAGATGAAGAGTAGATTAGAAAGAAAGAAAGAAAAAAAGAAACAAAGAAACAAAGAAAGAAAGAAAAGCAAGCACTTGATGGAAGGTCCATCAGGGGATTCAGGCTGTAAGCAAGGAGAAAAAAAGTTCAAATCAATTGGAGCCCTTACATCAGGATATAGTTGTATCCAACCCTTGGCTGCCCTTTTGAGCCTGAAATCAGGTGCTCTTCCACATGGGGGAAGGTATGAGGGGGAGAGAGGACAAAGAAGTAATTTGTTTAAAAACCTTAGTAAGACATCCTAGCAATCTGATTCTGCCAAGGCTAGACAATATAGAGTCCAATCAAATATCCACTGCCAATAGGATTTGATTAGCTAATTCTATTAAAACAATTTGGAAGGAAGATATTAAGTTAGTGAATGACATGAATAGAGAAAAGATATGTCTCCAGATGGGAGATCTAAACTTGCATAATTAAGATTTATAAATTTCTTGACTTGGCCCTCTATTTTTGTTATTTTAAAACCACTTAATGTTTCTTTGAGCAATAAAAGCTTTATAAAATAACTAAAGAAATATTATGTGTTGATTTCAGATAAGAGTGAAACAAAAAAGAGAAATAAAGGAAGGAAAGTGTTATCTTTTTTTGTTAAGCTATAGGATGAGAAAATCAAGAAGAGACAATATGATTGAAGGATATAAGCCAATTATAGGTATGTCTGAATAAGAAAAAGACCCCACTAGGATACCTGGTGAATAAGGTGGGGGAAAGCAGAGCATAAAATAGACCCATGCCATAGTTCTAGAATATGCTTTTTTTTTTTTTGTCTTTCTGGAGGCAGAAAGACAGGACAGTTGGGGTTAAGTGACTTGCCAAGATCACACAGCTAGAAAGTGTTAAGTGTCTGAGGCCCAATTTGAACTCATGTCCTCCTGACTCAAGGACCGGTGCTCTATTCTCTGTACCGACTAGCTTCCCCTATCCCATAGTTCTATAACAATAATGACAACATTTATGGAAAAATTGGGTTTCCAATCTAAGACCTAGATTTGAATGCTAGCTCCATCATTTACTGGCTGTGTGAGCTTGAATAAACCACCTAATCTGATCCTCAGTTTCTTCATACATAAAATGAAGAGAATTGATTAAATAATTTATAAAGTCTTTGGAGGTCTCATTCTAAATGAATAAAAATATTATAATTTTGTTTCAAAAGTAAAGACTTTGTCAATAGGACTTCTTAAAAATAGTATATAACTCTATTATTATTGTTGATGATGTTAAAAGAACCAGTATCTTTAGGAGCTTGAGCATTATAAAAATACATTTAAATGAAATGAGAAAATATTTTCCAAGCCCTTTGCAAAACTTCAAGCAGTTCATACATATAATTATTGTTTAACATTGCAATTCCATATTGTCAAGTAATCATTTCTATATTTCGATACTTTCATTAAAATATCCAACATTGTTAAATATAAACTTTAGTTTCACATTTAGACGTATCATCTTCTTACTATTTCCATGCAAGATAAACCTTTATGACTGACTAAATTTCTTTGGGTTACTTTAAAGGCATAATGGAATTGTGAAAAATAAAATGAGAGAAAGGATTTTGCAGACATTAACTGGTAAAGGAGGAGGCCATAAAACTGTGAAGGCATTGAGAGACCAATTTACATGACAGAAAGAGAAATTCGTCTGTACATGTGTGGTGAGAACTAGGAATGATAGCTGACCAGCCAAAGTGCTCCTCTGGTAGCCTAGAGGTGTCAGAAAGAACTAAGGGATGCCTCTGTACCTATGGGTAAATGTCCTTGAGGAGAACTTTTGAGTGGACATGGATGAAAAGTTGAAAATTGCAACATTGGAGTGAAATCTTGTATCAATGAAATGACAGATCCATTGGAGTAAAGAATTCTAGAAAAACAATTTATTCTTATTACCGACATAAATCTCGAATATATTCACAGCTGAACTTTCAGTAAAAGAATCCTTAGCCAAAAATGTTTTGGAAAATTACAAAATACTTTTAAGAAATCTAATATTCATACTAGTACTAGCAGTTACAATTCTTTTATGCATATTTCCAAGGGTGTTTTGAGTTCTAGATCATGGCCTAGTAAGAAAGCTTAGTACAGCAGAATTGATGCTTTCAAATTGTGGTGCTGAAGAAGAGTTTTGAAAGTTACTTAGAGAGCAAGGATATTAAATCAGTACATACTTAAAGAAATTAATTCAGACTATTCACTGGAAGGTCAAATACTGAAACTGAAGTCTGAGCATTGTGACCACATAATGAGAAAACAGGACTTATTGGAAGAGATCCTATTGGTAGGAAAGATTGAAGGCAAAAGAAAAAGGAGACAGCAAAGGATCAGATGGATAGATTGTGTCATGGAGGCCATGGACATAAACTTGGACAGATTTTGTGAGATCATTGCAGACAGAAGGAACTGGCATGCTCTGACTGGTGGAACCACAGAGAGTTGGACTGAACTGAATGAATGAACAACAGCAGAAAGATAAATCCCAGTAGGTTACTTAGGGCACTTACAGGTTAAATGCCTTGTCCAAGGTCAAACAACTGATATATAACAAAGATGCAATTTCAATTCAGTTATTACTGACACCCAGCCAAACTTTATCTTCTTATATCATTGTTCACTGGCTTTGGTAAAATGTACGGATACAGCCAGGAGCTATCTGAGTAATTTTTCCAGTATTTTTGTATCCCAACAATCAAAATGCTTACATAATTGTATTAAATAACTTTGAGTAGTGCTTTAATTTTACTTTTGCTGCCAGCATGCCAAAAGTAAGTTAAATATCCCTAGAGATTGTCCCGAGTTTCTCCTATATGCAGTTTTTGTATGGGTTTTTGCTTTGTTTTTTCCCCCCACTCTACTTGTAGAAACCAATGATATTCTTGTCTGGGGCTTAAAAGCTCTGTGCTTCTGTTGGCATCCAGCCAGAATTTTAAAAAAGGAACCCAGCCATTAAGAAAAATCCCCTCTGCTAGGATGACACTCACTTTGTAAGCCTTCCAGTTGAGACTACAGGACACAGTGATATTAAGTAAGAGTTACAATAGGTGAGTGAAAAAAGAGCATCCATATGCCATAGCTAGTATGAATCATTTTAAATTAGTTTCTGTTGGAAGTCTTTCTTTGCATATCTTTTACCCAAGCTATCAAGTCCATCCAGGCCTTAGGCTTATGTTCTTTAAGCTGAGACATTTTTCTACTTATCAACTTACAAGTTCTTTACTGGAAAAACTGTGACAGCACTTTATTTGAAGTCATCAGTAGGGCGGATGTAACAGAATATTGTTTGATCACAATATAAAACCTGTTTTTATCACTTAATTACTCATGGTATGCAAGATGAAGGTAATAAATGTGACAAATAATAATTAGTGCAATTACCAACCTGTACTGAGTTATTTAGCAGTGTTTCCCTAAATATTCCTTAGTTCTAAATTCAAAAGGAATTTTAAATCTTCAACATTTATGTGTATTATTGGGGTTTTTTTCAAGCTAAACAAAAACTTAATGAGCCAGAGTTTCCTACCCCACAAACCATTCTTTAGATTGCATGACTGGAAGCTTCATTAACTCTTTCAAGCCACTGGGGTGCTATTAGATCTTAACTAATTTTATACACACCAGTGGAGGACACCCTGCTATAGCTGCACCTTTAAGCCGTCTGAATGATGGATAAAAATCACTATAACTGCTATGACTGAAATCAGCTGAGAGGCAGCAGGCAAAGAACTTTTCTTGTCAGTAGTTAAACATAGTCATTTTGTGTTAGAGCTATAGAATTCATTTCTTTTTTTTACTCTGAAAAGTTTTGATGTTTCCAAACAAGTTACCCAAAGGGAATTTATTAAGGGAAATCCCACAACCCAGTAACACATTATCTGTTTTTTCATGTTTAAGCTGAATATGCCCAATGGACATTTGATTATAAAGTTAATAAGCATTCTAAATTCTTTATGATATAATTATATTCTTATATACAAGCTTAAAAAAAATTTTTTTAATCTACAATTTTCTTGCTATGGGTACTCCTTTCATGATCCAAACTTCTACTCCTCCATCTCTTAGATTTCATCAAAACTGAAATTACCTTAAGGTGAACAGAATTTTGCTTCTATATGCCAAAACTGAGAGGCTATTGACACAAGTAGAAACTGAACTTAGCATCTACTTAATACGCTGTGTGCATTTGTAATAGAATATACCAAGTAAGTTTATAGAGGGAAAAGGGGGCAATTAATGTTCTTATTAGACCATCTTAGTCCTAAAAGTCACTGGACCTATTAGCTGTTAATGAGAAGAACAAAAGTGGGAACTATGAGTTAAAGTTTTAGAGTGGTTAATTTAGGCAGAATCTGAAAAAATAAGAACCACTTGATGGTGACCCAAATCATGAGGCAAAGGTCAAGGTAAAGAAGTAGTACATATAGATAGCTAGATAGCTAGATAGATAGATAGATAGATAGATAGATAGACAGACAGACAGACAGACAGACAGACAGACAGACGGACGGACGGACGGACGGACGGACGGACGGATGGATGGATGGATGGATGGATGGATGGGTGGATGGGTTGATGGGTGGGTGGGTGGGTGGATGGGCAGATGGATGGATGGATAGATAGATAGATAGATAGATAGATTGATTGATTGATTGATTGATAGACAGATAGGTAAACAGACAGATATAGATAAAGTTATATATAATTATATATACATATATATGTATATGCATGTGCGTGTGCGTGTGTGTGTGTGTGTGTGTAGTTGTCTCTTACATCAGCTATGTAAAACCACAGAAAATGCAAGGGGAAAAAGAAATTTAAAATACAGCACCTTAAAAAATATGACTGAATAAATCAGTATCAGTAGGTTTAATATAAGTAGACATTTGGCAAACATATTACATATTGAATACTGTTATTTTACTAGCTTGGAAAAATATTTTTATAGGGAGTATTTAGATTTGTTTATCTGTTCTAAACATAATATTCATACTCATAGTTGTAGTCAACTGTTATCTTTATAATACATGCACCTTTTAAATCAACAAACTATGAACCTTATACTTCTAGGATATTTCTAATAAGATTTTAGTTTGGGGAGCCTGGGGGAAAACAATTTATTTCTCAGACCAGATCAATTTTTGGAAAGAGGACCATAATCACATCTGCTACACTAAGAGAACTTCCAAAATTAAACTGCCAGTGACATTTCAGCTAAGGATTATCTCTAGGGGTGAACCAGGAGAGAAATCCTACAGAGTCCAAAAGAAAGAGAATTCTTAAGCAGTTCTTTAAAAAAAGAAAAGAATACGTATCTCATTTTGGAAAAAAAAAAATACTCCTAAACAAGAGAAAAGCATTTTGAAGGTAGTGAAAAGCTACAATAAATTAATAAAACAGATAAAAAATGGAAGAAAAAAACAAAAATACTTCTGCTATCTCTGTGGCCCTATAGTTATTTTATTTTATTTTATTTTTGTACAGCAAGCATTCTGACATTCTATCTTTGGACATCCATTATTATTACTTCCTCATTGCATTATAGTGACAGTTGAAGTATAGAAGAACAATGTGGAATGTAAATTGCTTCTTAAATTGGAAAGTGAAGGGTATCACATGGAGCAACATCCCCTAGTCACCATGGACTCCCTAGACATTGACTTGCCACAGAGAGAAGTAGTCAACCATTTAGTTCAGAAATTGAATGCTGTGGACTACATATAAGTACTGAGTCTCATAAGCAAAAGCTTCCATATTATCCCAACCCACATTCAGGATGTGGCCTTGATGAAATGACACTTTATATCAGTAGCTAAGTTATTGACCCCTGTCATGTGTACTGAAATATTAGAAGGATTAGAAGGTTTTATGTTTGGCATACCTCCTGTAATGTTTCAAATGAAATATGCCTTTCTTTTTTAAAACATTGTAGAAGAGAAGGGTAAGCTTTAAAGGTTTTAGAAGGATATACAAGTTGTAGATGATGAGGTGCAGGCTCTGGGAACTCCCCTTGAATTCTCCTTGAATCTTACCACATAGGACATTTGCCTGAGGCCATAGGCCTTAAACTATGGCTCTGCCCAAGTCTTTGGCCCTCCTTTGTCAGGCAATTTCCTACCCTTAATCCTCCCTGGCCCAAATCTGTTACACCCTTGAACTGGACCAGCCTACCATTGTCTATCCTCTCCAGGTAGCCTCTAGCAACTTCCCACCCTTAATGACTCATTACTGAAGTCTGACTTCACAGACTCCCCCTGAAGACCATCCCCTAACTCCTCCTCTAGACCACCCTAGATTCCTCCCACAACCTTTCTGTATATAAGACCTCATCTTGCCTCCATGTGTGTGAAAGCATCACAGAATTTTCCAATACAAGCCTCACAGATATGAAGTCTATCCAATATGGCAAGCTTTTAATTAACTTTGCTTTTCTTTGGTGGAGAAAAGACTTGAGACAAATTCATTCATAAGGACCCAGTGTGTTGGTATTTTGGGGTCTCGAGCACCCCTAACCCTAACCCTATACCTCATCATTTTTATGTTTCTCTTATACCAGGAAATACTGCCAATCTCAAGCTCTTCTCCAGCTGGGACTGGAAGGTACTGTAAACCTCTCTCTTTCTCTAATGCCTTCTTGTTCTCCAAGTACCTTGGAGATGTGTTTTTTGGGGGCCTCTCAGGTTGAATGAAAATCTTCCTTAGCATCATTCGTCTCTTGGGAATTTGTTCTGAGGTAGAACTGGTGGGAAGTAACTTTGACTAACAATCTAACCTTTCCCATCTTTAAGGAAGTATTTTATGTGTAGAAAGGGTAGAGCCAGGAGGAAGTTTTCTCAGACAAATAAAATCTTTATTGCTGCATGACTTTAGAAACAACGGACTTCTACATGATTGTTCACAATCCTCCCAAAAGAACAACAAAAATCTTTCTTATGAATGTAGCCTGGAGTTCAAATTCATTTTTATAATGCTGGGAAGTTGTCTAAAATTTGGAGGAAGAGAGATTCTTCTGGCTTTCAACTTCCAGAAATATACACATTCTAGTTTCTCTTCAGATTGAGATTTCTGAAGGGAAAGAAAGAATCGAGAATAAGCCAAAATCTTAGCTAGCTCCATTGACCCTGTCTCCAATTTATGTTGAAAAAGATTTCAGAAAATTTCCCATTGGATAAGATCTGGAAATCTTTCTCTCTTATGACTGAACTGATATATCTCAATCCTAGTAGAAAAGCTCATTCCATCTCCATTGTCTGGTCTAATCTGTATTACTTTTCTAATTTCTGTTTGCTATCAGCCTGGATAAATAGATTTATTTGCTACATGAGATATATTTGTAGAACTGGCATCCTTCCACAGAGAGTGACTTGAACAAATACACACACATATACATATGCCAGTAATTGTGTATCACAACTCTGTTGCAATTTTTGTTGTTCTTCTGTTTTGCAGTTGTGTCCAAGTCTTTGTAATTCTTTTTTTTTTTTTTGCTTTTTTTTTTTGAAGGGCAATTGGGGTTAAGTGGCCTGCCACATTGGCTAGTAAATGTGTCAAGTGTCTGAGGCCAAATTTGAACCCAGGTCCTCCTGACTCCAGGGCTGGTACTCTATTCACTACGCCACCCAGCTGCCCCCAACACTTTGTAATTCTATTTGAGGTTTTTCTTGTCAAAGATACTGGAGTATTTTGCCATTTTCTTCTCCAGCTCATTTTAGAGATGAGAAACTAAGTCAAACAGGGTTAAGTGAGTTGCCCAGGATCACATAGCTAGTGAATGTCTGTAATGCTATGCACAAGTGGCTTCCCAAAAGAATGCTATTGTGAACAGCGGATTACACAGTATAATGAACACTCCATTTATTCCATTACAAATCAAGGCAAACATTCACAACAAATCACAATATAGTGTTCACAACAGCTTAACATTAGAATGGCCACATAGTTTTCACCAAAGTGGCCACAGTATTCAGAACAAAGAACAAAAGAATAATCATCTGGTTTCCCTAAGGGGGAAACCCTCCTTACTTAATCATTCGATCATTTCACAATGCAAGTCAGTCTTCCACTCATGGAGCAATCATAAATTAACTTAATCAGTCACTTATACAGATTCTCAATTACTAAGCATCATTAATCACTAAATATAATTATTAGAAAATTATAGAAACCCTCCAGCCTTCAGTATCTAGTAAACTTCAATTTCATCACACATTCAATATCCAAGGATAGGACTTTTCTTCATCTTGACTCTGGGTGGTCTCTTAGATTCCCTGGATTCCCCTTCCATGGTCCCAGCTCCGACTTGAATCCATCAGTCACCTGGATTCAGAGGCAGAAAGCTCCTAGGTTCTCATCCGGTCCTTAGGCAGTTCTTGTTACACACTGAAGTTCACAGGGTCCAGCACATCTCAAAACCTTCACAACTTCTGCTGCCAGAAACTCAAGGATCAACTAAGCCACAAATGAAAGCCTTATCCTGGTCATGCTTCTTTAGTCCTCCAGTAGTTCAGCTGGCCCTGGGACGCAGAAGAAATCTCAGCCTTCCAGGAGTCAGTAACCACTTTGGCCTTCATCAGATTCTGATCTCATAGAAAATTCCAACTCAGTTCTCAGTCCAACAGCGCAGCTTCCAGATGCTGTGAAAATTCTGCTCCTTCCACCAGGAGCCACTAGGAGGAAAATTCTTGATTCTGATTGCCTTTCCCTTGGGTTCTTCTTATATACACACAGACATTGGCTTCCTGTCTCAGCCAAACCCTTCCTATTATGTCAGCAACAGGAGATAGAGTTCACACCTTCTGTTTCTTTCACAGAAGTATTTGGCCCTTACTAAGGGCTAAGTACCTGCTAAATTACTTACCATTACAGTGTCTGAGGTCAAATTTGAACTCAGGAAGATGAGTCTTCCTGACTCCAGGCCTGGTACTCTATCCACCTGTGCTACCAGCTGCCTATAAATAACTCTAGTTTGAGGAGAACAGAATAGTAATCCTTATGGTTCCAATCTGTGCCTCTCCTCCTAGCAGTAATCTAAGCTTTCCTTGGATAACTGTGGGAGATGAAGATTATCAAAATTTTGATTCATACCTCCTTTTCATTCATACTTGAGATATTTGTAGATACATAAAATATACATGGGCAATGTACAAATACATATACACATGAATTTGTTTCTCTTTTGTAGCTTATATGTATGCTTTTTCTCTAAAAACGACATTTGTACTAAATATTATTAACCGCATACACTTGATAATCTGGCTATATTTACTGAGGATAAAGTTAGGAAGAGGTGATGGGTGGTTGGGGAGGGACTGTGATATTTTCACTAGCAATTTGCTAACTGGTGATTGTAGCTAAAAAATTTTAGTTCATTTTTACAACTTTCTTAAATTTGGAGAGAGCATGCATACTAGTATCCTTCTGGGCAATGAATGAATCATCAATGGTTAGAAGAATAGTGATTAACAGACCTAAAACTGAGTTAGACCCTTTGGGATTTCACCTCAAGTTTGATTTAAGAGGAAATTTCTTCCAAGAAGGAAAAGCCTAGAAAATGATTGGATAGTCACACCCAAGGCAAAAAGTATTCTGGCTCACAAAATCTCTGTTATTTTATAATGGATAGATAAGGGGTGACTGGGGGGTTAGGGTCACCTCAACAACAGATGAAATAGGGAAAGGCTGCCATAGACTGACATGTACTTTAGAATTTGGTAGATCAAATTTCAGTGCATAAAGAAAGAGTATTATAATTCAATGTTTTAATACTCTACAAGTGAGTTTTCTCAAGAGAGATGTGACTGGAATTCCCATAGAACAAGAACAAATGATTGCAGTGAGAAAGAAACAGGAAGGAATTATATAAGGAGAAAGTAGTCAGATAATGATAGATAATGATAGCTGACGTTTATATAGTGCTTTACAAATACTTTTTCACCCAGGCCTTATAACTCTGAGAAGTAGCAATAGTTAGTCAGTCAATAAGCATTTATTAATTGCGTACTATGAGCTAAGTTATGCAAAGAACCCTGAATAAAAATAGAAGCTTAAAGACTCTCCTTGTACTTAATGATGTTATACTCTAATGGGGAGAATAACACATAAAAGGGGGCAGGGTGTGTGTGTGTGTGTGTGTGTGTGTGTGTGTGTGTGTGTGTGTGTGTGTGTGTGTATGTGTGTGTGTGTGAAACATTGTAGGGAAGAGGGCTGGGGAATGGTGGTAAGGAATGTTTTACGGAGATGAATCAGCGTGCAGCCTGGAGAGAGAAGATATTTTTGACCTGGGATGACTCAGTCTCCTTAAATCAGAGTATTCATTTTACAGATGAGAAAATTGAGGAAAAAAGAGGTTAAGTGACTTGTTCAGGGTCACACAGCTAACAAGTGTCTGAAACTGGATTTGAAAGCATGTCTTCTTAATTCCATACTCAGTATTCTTTCCACTATTCCATTTAGCTGTCTGCCTAACTAACTCAACCAAAAGGACCAGCAGGAAGGAAATACAGAGAATCTTGATACAAATTAGAGCTCCAGTGGACCTTTAAATATCTTCTAATTTACTTTTTATTGCAAGAGTGGAGAGGGACTTGTGATTTCATTCTTGCTATTATTCTTTATATATAACTCTATCTCCTAACTCTGTGGTTGTTTCTACCAGGTCTAGAAAGCAGTCTTTCCTTGCCTCAATTTCTTAGAATTCCTAGTTTCTTCTATATGAAGCTTCTCTTGATCTGCCTAGCTACTAGGGCCTTCTACCTGAAAATATCTTGTATGTATTTGTCTATACTTATATGTATATGCAATTTTCCCCTCAGTTATATTATAAACTTGTGAGCAGGAAAGTATCATGACTGATACAGAGTAGGTGTGATGGGGTGATGGGACTTGTTCCCTGAATTTTTCCATACATTTCAGCAACTGAGTCCAGGATTTTCCCATACAACCCAATCCCTGGAGTCTTGCAGAAGCCCTCAGGCCTATCCCAGACCCCATAGATACTCAATAATCCTCTCACTGTGGCTCTCAGATCCAGCCCAGACCACTTAACTCCTTTCACTATTTGCAGCAGGGGCCCCCAGGCTATTTACCACACCTTAATCCCATCTAAATCTTCTCACAGCCTTTTTTTTTTGTATGAAAGTATTATTCTCACCCCCAGCAAGCTGCATATTCCCTAAGACTATCTTTGTTCCTATTGGCTTTACTATAAACTTCCCCTTGAATGGAAGATAAGTGCTTGAATTCATTCTAGGCAGACATGCCCTGTACCCTGACATTTAGGGGTTTCCGGTACCCGAAACAACATCATATGCTTAATAAATGCTTACTGATTAATTGCTCAGTATTTTTTATGAGAAAAGGTCCTTTACCTTTACCTAATCTACAACCTGCAGTTTTAGAGGGTAAATGTATTTTTGTCACACAGCCATCATGTATCAGAAGTGGGATCTGAACCCCAGTGTTCATAACTTAAAGCCAGATCCATCTTATAATGATGATGTGCAGGCTCTCGATGTCCCTTGAGCTCTTCCTGAATCTCTCCATGGAATGCATTTGCCTGAGGCCATAGACCTTTCATTGTGGCTCTGCCCAAATCTTTAGCTAGCCCTCTTGTCCAGCAACTTCCTCCCTTGATCCTCCTATTCCTCCCTTGAACTTGCCTAGCCCACCATTGTCTGTCAGCTCCAGGTACCTCCAGCAACTTCCCACCCTTAAACACTCATTACTGGAATCTGACCTCAGTGACTCCTCCTGAAGACCCTCCCCAAATTACCACTGCTAGATTCCCACAACCTTTCTGTATATAAGATCCCATCTTCCCTCCGTGTGGTGTGAAAGGGTCATAGAATGACCTAGCATAGACTTACTGTGTCCTGCTTGCCCAATACAAGCATCACAGATACCTGGGCTCTTTAAGAGTCTACCCCATATGGAGAACTTGCAATAAACTTTACTTTTCTCTGGCTGAGAGAAAAGTTGAGTCGAATTCATTCTGCAGGATCCAGCATGTTGATATTGTGGGGTCTTGAGCAACCCTGACCCTGACCTTCTTTATAGGTAACTACATCATTACCACCATATACTATATTATTTTCAAGGAATCTGATACTTAGGCAAACTTATTCATTTTATCCTTGCTAATCTGAAACTGTTTTAAAACATGTATTTTATGAATCTAAAACAGTATGTGCAATCATTGATGTGTGTGTTATATTGGGTCAGTAAAATATATGGGTCGGAGTAAATGATTTTGTTGCTTCAAAAAAGAAAGCCTATAGGTACAATAGTTCTTTATTTAGGAAAAATAATTCCAGTGTGGCTGATTTACAACATAGTTCTATGAAATAAATATTTTCATTATTAGTTTGATCAAGGATTTTGGGTTTGTTTTTGTTTTTGTGTTAGTCTGAAACTATATATCAGCTGGTCTTTGTAAACAGTGTTTTCCTGTAAGGTTGTGAATTTCTCCTTACAAATTTGAATGCTCCATTGGAACAGAGAAGTTAATCACTTCTGGTTTTGCCTCAGGTACCATGAAAAAATCATCACTTCTACCTGACTAAGAACGTTTTAGCAGTTGTACCCTGTCTAACTTCTCCGGTAATTTCTGACCTTATCCTACCATCTCAGATGCCCCTGCTGCCACCCACAGGGCAAAATACTCAACCAGGATCAAGTCCTTTGTGACTAATTATAAGACAGGTTAGTGAAAATATTAGGGTTTCAAAGAGTCAATACACTCTACTCCCGCTCTATCTAAAGTTTAAACAAAAGACATCAACCTAACCTTCTTCAACAACTTCAAAGTATACTAGTGAAGATCAAATTTTAAATATGTGCTGAGAAAAACCTAGAGTTTATCACTCCACTTGACAGACAACGCTAATACCTTGGGGGGAAAAAGAAATAAGCACTGGTATTTCTTAAGTACCTGCCACATTTTATTTTAACCATTGTGAATAAAAATTAATTCACAGCAATTGGCATTTAAGGGAAGTACTCTAAGACTAAATGGGGTGGGGAGATGAGGGAGGTCAGTGTAAAATAATTTGAAATCATTTATTCCATGTTTGCTATGTGCCAAGTACTGTGAAGAGGGCTGGTAATAAGGATTATTTTTTAGGAAGTTGTACTCTTTTTATTACGTAATTTATTCTTACTTTTCAATATTCACTTCCACAAGATTTTGAGTTTCACATTTTTTTTCTCCATCTCCCCCCTCCCCAAACCCTAAGACAGCATGCATTCTGATTATCCCTTCTCCCAATCTGCCCTCCTTTCTATCACCCCCCCCCCTTTTCTTATCCCCTTCCTTTCTGTTTTTCTGTAGGGCAAGATAGATTTCTATACCCCATTGCCTGTATATCTTATTTCCCAGTTGCATATAAAAACCATCTTTTAACATACATTTTTAAAACTTTAAGTCCACATTCTCTCCCTTCCTTCCTCCCTACTCACCCTCATTGAGAAGGCAAGCAATTTGATGCAGATTATACATGTGTAGTCATGTAAAACACTTCCATAATAGTCATTTTGTGAAAAACTAACTATATTTCATTCCATCCTATCCTGCCGCCATTTATTCTATACTTTCCTTTGACCGTGTACCTCCTCAAAATTCTTGCTTCTGACTTTTCCTTCCCTGAATCTTCCCTCACTTCTATCATTCCCTCTTCCCTTACCTTTATGAGATAATTTTACCCCATTCTATCTCTCCCTTTCTCCTTATCCCAGTACATCCCTCTTTAACTTCTTAATTTTATTTTTTGATATCGTTTCATATTTAACTCAACCTGTACCCATGTGCCCTCTGTCTATATATGTATGCATGTGTAATGTATATGTTTTTGATATAATGGTGTTTATGTACATGTGTGATTACATACATATATATATTTCTATTCCCTCCAATTACCCTAATACTGAGAAAGTATTCATAAGTTACAAATATCATCTTTCTATGTCAGAATATAAATACTTCATCTTTAATAAGTCCCTTATGATTTCTCTTTACTGTTGGCCTTTTAATACTTCTCTTGAACGTCAGATGTTCTATTCAGCTCTGATCTTTTCATCAAGAATGCTTTAAAGTCCTCTATTTCATTGAATATCAATATTTTCCCCTGAAACATACTCAGTTTTGCTGGGTAGGTGATTTGTTGTTTTAATCCTAGCTCCTTTGACCTCCAAAATACAATATTCCAAGCCCTTCAATCCCTTAATGTAGAAACTGATTAGATCTTGTGTTATGCTGATTGTGTTTCCACAATACTCATATTATTTCTTCCTGACTCCTTGTAATATTTTCTTCTTTACCTAGGAACTCTGGAATTTGGCTATAATATTCCTAGGAGTTTTCCTTTCAGGACCTCTTTCAAGAGGTAATCAGTGGATTCTTTCAATTTCTCTTTTACCTTCTGGTTCTAGAATATCAGGTCAGTTTTCCTTGATAATTTCTTGAAAGATTATGTCTAGTATCTTCTTTTGATCACAGTTTTCAGGTAGTCCAGTTATTTTTAAATGATCTCTTGGATCTATTTTTAAGTCAGTGGTTTTTCCAATGAGATATTTCACATTGCCTTCTATTTTTTCTATTCTGGTTTTTTTTGTTTTATAATTTCTTGATTTCTCCTGAAGTTATTAGTTTCCATTTGCTCCATTCTAATGTTTAAGGAATTATTTTCTTCAGTGAGCCTTTGGAGCTCCTTTTCCAATTGTCCAATTCTGCTTTTTAAGGCATCCTTCTCCTCAATGTCTTTTTGGACCTCTTTAGTTATTTGGGTTAGTCT
Source organism: Pseudocheirus occidentalis (assembly GCA_028646575.1). Classification (NCBI taxonomy): domain Eukaryota; kingdom Metazoa; phylum Chordata; class Mammalia; order Diprotodontia; family Pseudocheiridae; genus Pseudocheirus; species Pseudocheirus occidentalis. The sequence continues at coordinate 56,597,709 of CM053600.1, forward strand.
ATTTTTTAAGGTGTTATTTTCTTCACTATTTTTTGTGTCTCCTTTAGCAAGCTGTTGACTTGTTTTTCATGATTTTCTTGCATCACTCTCATTTCTCTTCGCAATTTTTCCTGTACTTCTCTTACTTGATTTTCTTTTTTTTTTCTAATTTATTAATTTTTTTTTGGTTTGCTTTTGGAGGGGAGAGGGCAGAGCAATTGGGGTTAAGTGATTTACCCAAGGTAACACAGCTAGTAAGTTTACTTGATTTTCAAAATCCTTTTTGAGCTCATTCATGACTTGTGACCAATTCATGTTTTTCTTGGCGGGTTTGGATGTAGGAGCTTTGACTTTGTTGTTTTCTTTGGGTTGTATGTTTTGATCTTCTTTGTCACCAAAGAATGATTCTATAGTCTGGGTTTTTTTTTCCTGCTGTTTGCTCATTTTCCCAGCTAATTACTTGACTTATTAACTCTTCGTTAAAATAGGACTGCGCTTCCAGTGTAGAGGGTTTTGTGCAGCTGTTTTCAGAGATACTTCTAAGTACCTGAAAATTTTCAGTTCTTCCAAGGTGATATGATCAAAGAAGAGGTATTTACTGCTCTCCTGGCCTGTGCTTTGGTCTGTGAATGACCACAGCACTTTTTTCTGCCTTGGAACTGTGAGGAGTATTCCCTTTCTACTGCCTCCACAAGCTCTGCCACGTCAGTGCTCCTCCTCATCTCAGGACTGACACCCAGGACTGTGACCCGGATCTAACCATGGGCAAAGCAAGAGAATCTTTCCTCAGCACCAGAAAAGAAATCCCTGCCATCCTCTCTGATCAACTGCCCACCATCTGTGAGCTAAGAGCTCCAAAAGCAGGCCCCCAGACCAGACTGTACTGAGTTCTCACCCATGTCAGACAGACATTGTCTATTGACCTTCTAAGTTGTCTTTGGTATTTATGGCTTGAGAAGAAGAGAAACCACTAGAGCTGCCAGTGATTCAATGCCCTAAGGCCTGCTACAGGTTTGTTGGGGCTGGGTTTGTACTGGCACATTTTGTGCTGGACTGCCCTCCTCTCTCAGACTAGTTCAACAGATGTTCCTGTCGACTTTCCAGGTTGTCTTGGGGCTAGAAAGTTGTTTCACTCTGTCTTTTTGTGGGTTCAGCTGCTCTCGAATTTTTTAGTACATTTTTACAGGTATTTGAAAAGGTTTGAGAGAGCTTAAGCGAGTCCTTGCTTTTACTCTAACATCTTGAATCCCTTCTTTCCCTTCCTCCCCATAAAGATTTAAGAAACAAGACAGCCTCTGTTTTCAAGGTGATTATATTCTAAATTGGGTAGAGATAAGACATAACAATGAAATTCAGATGCCTTGTAGATGAAAAAGTCTGAAAGTCCTAAGAGTAAGTGGATAGACAGATAGTAAGACCAGAGGTTTGTACGTTAGAGCATTAGATCATATGACAGTGTCAGAGTGACCATCATAGAAGCAGGGTAGTTTGGATGGACTTTAAGAATTAGCAACAGGGCTGATGGCAAGGTCTGATGGTCCTCCATCTCACTGGAAGGAATAGAATTAGCAACTCCCTGATCATTTAAGACATGTGAATCAGTGCAGCAGATCAATGGGTTGAATCTATCCATATGAATTCCATGTTTTTTGTTTTTGTATTTTGGTATGTTCCTCCTTGTAGCCTGATCATTCACTTCATAACTTAAAAACCTATGACTGCCAAAGGAATTATGCTTATTTTAAGCACAATAAATTGAGCTGAACCACAAATCAATTGAACTCTAATGATACTTTCACGAGGGAATGATTAGCTATTTGTACTGGGAAATTTACCTTAATATAATGAAACAATTAAGCTTCAAATGAAATGTTTCATTGAGTCAAAGAAACATTGCTTTAGAGATGCAGTGAGCCTCAGTGGTCATCGAGTTCAAAACTACCCTCTTATTTTATAAAAATGAACAAAGTGAGATCCAGAAAAATTCAATTATTTGAATATATCTCACATGGGGTAGTCAGTTGTCTGACCTAGTTCAAGTATTCCAGTGTATCATGCTGACTGGTCTTCCTTCATCAGGTATTATCATAAAGAAACCATCAGCCTTACTAACACAAACTAATTTGATTATATGTAAAGATATTTTCAGTACTAAAAAAAGTCCTCGTGACATGAAAGGAAAGAAGAGAAGAGGATGGGAAAGGAGAAGAGAGGGAAGGGACCTCAGAAAATAAGTGGTTCATTTTATAGGTTAGGAAACTGGGAGCAAGTAGAGGTTAAGATAATCGTGCTAGGTCACACAGTATGAAGTAAGGTTGGGATCAAACTCAGATGAGCTGACTCCGGAACTAGAGCATATTCATCCATATTACTCTATAATCATTTGAATAAAAAAAAGTGTTCCCACCTTTAATTTAAATATAAATAGCAATCAATCGGGTGTGTATGTATATGTATGTGCATGCATATTTATGTATGTGTATGTGTACATGTATATATAGAGAGAGAAAATTTGAGACTTCAATGCATACATACTCTAATCAAATCACAGATCCTTGAAAGAGTACAGTATTTGTCTTTCAATTTTGATGGTTTTAATCTCTTTTGGGAGGAAGTAGGAATAATTCAGACAAACTAATTTTTGTATGTAAGTACCTTTTGTAGTTCTTGTACCATTATGTATCTAAGTCTTTAATTCTGAGGCTAGATTACCTGAAGATTTTTTTTTCTACTGATCAATACTCCATGAAGTCTAGCGAATCACTACTAATGTAAAAATGACAACAAAAACCAGTAGCTGAATTGTCCCCACAAAAACTGTTGAAATCAAAATAAAAAAATAAAACCAAAACTATACTACCTCAAGTGTCTGTGATTTGATTAGAGTGGATACTCCTTTAACCAACTCAGATTATAAGCCTAGTGGAAGTTTTCATAAATTTCCTTAACTGGGGAAAAATCAATTGGTAAGCAATCTATAAACAAGGAGTATCTCTGAGCTTAAAAAGGGCAACCCTTAGATGACACCCAAAGACTACCACCAAGATTGTACTTCAAATATTTCCAACATTGGTCTCTGATGGCCGAACTTTCAATAGACAAGTATTATAGTTCCAGGGTTGTAAAGGACCTAAGAAGCCATTTAATCTAAACCTCTCATTTCAGAGAAGGAACTAGAGGCCTGGGGAAGTAAAATCATAAAAATAATTTAAAAATATGACCTTAGAGCATATGGGGAATAGTAATTAGAAGTATGCTTGAACTCAGGTCTGGCGCTTTGCACAGTGCTTGGCATGTAACTGGTACTTGATAAATGTTTATCAACTGACTAACTTCCTATGTTACACTAGATAAAGATCAACATCATATCCTAATAAGATATGGAAGTGTAGGTTTTCAAAAGAAAAAAATGCATTAATAATCTCTGTGGGGAGAAAGGAAACTTGTCTATATGGTAACAACTAGCAGGTTTAATTTTTTTTTTCCTTTTTCAGCTTCATGGTTTAGTACCATGTGCATTAATCAGAATGAATCTGCTGAGAGAACTGATAAACACCTACATATAAATACCTGTGTCTAAGTTTTATTAATAAATAAATTATACTATAAAGTGGGAGTGTTCATTTACTCAGATTTTCATAACAAGAAAATGGTCAAACCATTTATTTTTCTCTTTTTGCTAGATTTTTTTAAAAATACATTTATGCCATAGTTATGACTGCCCCAGGTGAATAACATAATTTCATCCTCATTTAGTAATATATTTGCTAAACTTTGCCTTAAAACTGGTAAAGCGTTGGGTTTGGACTGCTCTTACTTAGGATTACAATTAACTTCTGGAGGGCAGAATTGAACCAGATTCCAATGAGGGAGGTGGGTGGAAGGAGGATAAACTCTTTCTATTCTACCTGCTGGCACCAGTGTCAGAATCCATAGCACAAAATTGCTTTTGGTACAACAAAAGAGCAGGTGATGAACCACAGAAAGTTGTTTGCTAAGTCATAGCAGGGTGACACATAGGCAATAAAAATTCCATAAACATGTTCACAAAATATAAATTCTCAAGAAATTTTATGTAGCAAAAACCTGTTCCATCATGAATAAACACTATGAGTGAAATGAAGGATGGCTATAGCTTTTTCACCCTTTATATAAACTATAGATTTCATTACTCATTTTTCTAAGAAACAAGTTTCACCAGTCTGACAAATGCATCAAGGTTTAACCACACTGTACTACTGTTGTAAATCCTACTGAATATAAAGAGCTGCAATGAAGAAATTGAACAGAAAACAAAATTATGTAAAGTGATTACAGGCAAAAAGTTCTGCCAAGGGCAAATACACTTGTGTATGACCGTTTTCTATTACACACACATGCATGCACACATAGATGTTTATATGTTTATACATATAAGTTTATATATATACATGTGTATAATATTAAGGTGAATTGAGAATTCCATTGTCTTTTATGATTCAGTCTTTGACTCTTGTCATAACTACTGCAATTTATAAGATAATTCCTTTATTTCTGCTTCATGTCATCTAAATTAGCAACCTCAGGATGTTGTATTCTTTTCTATAATTAGCCTCCTACTCTTTGAAGGTCAGCATGGAAGTTTTAAACATTCACTCAAACAAATGCACACATTTCAATGCACTGCAGAGTTTTATAGTTTTAATTCTGTGTGTATAAGGTCTATGAAACTGATGAAAATTAAAATTTGGGTGATTTAAATATGTAACTGAAAAAATGGTGCACAAGTATATCACTGTACAGCAAGTAATTCTGAAGAGGTCCTGAAAATCTTTCAGAAAACATTATAATAATGTTTTATCCTTATCTTCAAACACTAATTCTATTTCAAATAAGGAAAGCTAAAAAGAACAAATGTTTAACTTTCTGCAGAAGTGAGCACTTAAACGGTATTATATTAAAAAAATCTGAAATTAGAGAGAAAGAGATCATGAGGACTTTTTTACTGTGATTTAAATAACTATGAATGTACAATAGTTTAGCATTAATCTCTTCTTAAAGGCTATGCTGAAAAAGTAGCTTCTTCAAGAAATTTCCTCAGATTAAGCCCACCCATCATGTTTTATCCCATCTATAAATCTGTTGCTGCTTGAGTTTTTTTCCCAGTACATAATACTGTATGTTTTGTCTCTCTACTTAGGAAAAAAAAAGCTTGAATGTCAGTATTGGTCAATTTTTATTATCATGTTTTTAAGAAGCTTTTAAGTAAAGCCTATTCACATTTCTTATAAATACAACATTTTTGACATTTAGAATTTAAGAACTTTTTTAGGTGATATTTCACATTCATGGCTCATTGGGATTCTCACAAATATTTTCTAGACTTAATGACCAGTCATGAGTAATTCCTATAACTAGCATCATTTACAGTATTGGTATAACAAGAAAATAGTTTTTTAGTATTTTTTTTACCTCCCCAACTCCTAACCAGTATAAACAGCATAGTAAAATATTTTTTCATCCACTGAAATACAACTGAAGCTTTACATAAAATATGGCAATTTCATGGTGCAATACATATACATAAACATGCGTATTGCACACACATTACACACATTCATACACACACATATAAGCATATTACATATATACATGCATGCATATCCTTTTTTGGGGAGTTTAAAAGAACACTCTTGCTGTTAAATTGATGAGCATTGCTAATGATCTAGGTTATAAATCCATGAAACACCTTCTGCTTATCTTATAAGACACATGATGATTTCTAGCATGATTAATTATAACAATTTCTGTGCAAGAGGAAGTAAGTGTATTCTTTGCATTAGAGGTCATTATACAGATGCTAGATAACTATTAGTGTGGTTTGTTGTAGTAAAGATTCTTTTCTGGAATGACTTTGACTAGATGTCTAGAGGCCCCTTTCAACCAAATTTCCTGTGATTCTGGCAAAAGTTTTTAAAATCCCTAAATATTCATTTTATGAGGCCAATGATCCTGTCCAGTAGTGGAGGTATGGGGGGGCAGAAATAAAAGGGTTGCTGGTAAAATAGTATCCCAAATTCTTTCCATCTAACTAAGGCCTAACATAGAAGCATGGAATTACTGCAACCATTGCTGGTCTCATTACTTCTTGTCTTGAAATATACACATTTTAACAATTTCATAAATATTATCAAATATTATATAAGTTTCTATGTCTTTAAGACATTAAAGGCAAGCAACAAAACACATCTAACTCACACAATGAAATCTGGCCTTCTGGCTCAGGCTAATGCTCAGTCATCTTGGTAGGGGAAAAAACATTATTCATTAGGAAAGAATTAAAGTATCTTTTGTAAAAAGTAATTCAGGATTAATACAAATCTGTGCTATTTTTATTATTTAGGAAGTGATGTTTTAGTAGTATTTGGATTTTTGTTTGGATTTTATAATCTCCTTGAAAGATCATTTACTATTTTGAATAATTTTGCTTTGGGGTAAGGGATGTACTTTGTGTTATATATGTGTGTTTGTGTGTATGTATGTATATATGTGTGAATGTATGTATTTGTTAGTATACATATAATTGCACGTTCTTGGCATAATTCTGAGATTTTTTTGATAGTCTACTGTCACAGTAGGAGTTTACTCATCATGTAAGTCTGTTATTTTCAATAAAGTGGCATACAGGAAGTATAATATATGAATTAATTGGGTGGTTCCAATAATTTTATTGGACCAAGTTTCACATTTATATCTCATGAGGGCTGTATAAAGGTTTAAGGCCAACCAGAGGAGGAACAAAAGTGACCAAAGGAGGTTGTGATTATGAAATGGAAGAAGGAAAAAGGCAATTCACTTTTAAGAGATTAAAAAGAAAATCTCATTGTCATTAGATTAGATTTTTTTTTCACATTTTAGCCAGTTTGGGTTTTAGGATACAAACACTGGCAAAAAGCATCTTTCCAATAATTTTTTTAATTTCATACTAGAAGTACTCTTTATATTTCTATATACTATAATCTTTTAGACTTGCCCCCATTCACACTCTCCTGTTCCATTTCCATTCTGCTTCTTTCATCAACTTTTCATCAACAATTTTTCTTCATCAACTTTTTTTTAAAACAAACCTAAAGTCCTTTGTTAACTATTCAAGGCTTTGCATCTGCTACATCTGTATTTTCCATCTGAACCTATTCAACCCCAAATGTTATCACTACTCAAGATAGCTTCATCCAAACTATTCTTTTATTTTTTTTTGCTTTTTTTTTGAGGGCAATTGGGGTTAAGTGACTTGCCCAATGTCACACGGCTAGTTTTTGTGTCAAGTGTCTGAGGCCTGACTTGAACTCCCGTCCTCCTGACTTCAGGCTTGGTGCTCTATTCACTGTGCTACCTAGTCGCCCCCAAACTGTTCTTTTGACTATCTTCCAAAATGACTTAGCTGCTTAAAGTCACTGAATCTTTGAAAGGTACACATACACACACACACACACACTCTGTATATGTGTATTTATTTACACATATATGTGTATATATATGCATATATATATACACATGTCTGTATATATGTACAGAAACATGTGTTTCTATTCTTTTTTACACCATGAGAAGACTTAAAGTATAATAGAAACAGAGTTGACTTTGGAACCTGGAAGACTTGACTTAAGTCCTGCCTAAGAAATACTCAGGCTATAACCCTGAGAAAAGAGTACTTGCTAACCTCCTCTCCCTGCCTCTACCATACATCATTCCTTTTTTAGAACTGCTACGTCATTTTATTTGTAGATAATTTAATTGGAGAGATAAAGTAAAATACATGAAAGTTTATGTAGGGATATACAAATACATGCAAATTTCCAAGGTTAAATTTAAACTGAGGTTTTCCTGACTCAAGACCCAAGGTTCTATCAACTGTCCCCTAGCTGCCTGATAAAGCAGTTGCTTAGAGTTAAGAAACTTGAGTTTGACTCCTAGCTCTAATATTAGCTGTGTGATTATGGATCACTCAGCTTCACACAGTCTAATTTCCTTGGGTAAAACTGGGATTCAATACCAATCCCAGAGAATGATTGTGAGGAAAGCAACTATAAATGGGACATTTATTAGTGGACATACTTTTTAATTGATGCATGTTGATTTCCCTCTTTCCTTGCAGTTTGAGAAATACAATGGTTTATGTTGAATTTTTTTAAAAGAGGTATTAAGTAATTCAGTCAAATATGTCCTTTTAAAGATAAATTCTATCATCTTCTCTACTTTTTACCCATTAATTTAATAAAGAGAGAATATTTATATGAAATATATAGAATATATTTGTTACTAAGCCACTGAAAATTATAATATTAACCATAATAATTTTGAACTTTTATATTCAACTTCCTGGGTCATGAGCAATAGCTTAGGATTCAAAGGAGCTTGATTCAAATCTCTATTTTAATACTTAGTACTAATATAACCTTGGCTAAGTCTGAAGTCTCTGGACCTCAGTATCTCCATTTATAAAGTGAGAAGAAATATGAAATTTGAATTCCCTTCAAGCTCTAAATCCAATGATAATATGGCATATAACTGGCCCCTGTCAGTGAAATTATATTTCAGAATTTCACAAATAAGCTACTTATTAGGAGTACATAATGAATATTTCCACTTTAAGTAAAAGCCACCTGCTTTTTTTCTAAGTACAAGAGAATCAACTCAAATAAAAGAGTATATTAAGATTACGTTAGTTTACTGAAATCACCTTTTCTGGTGAAATTAAAATGTTAAAAAATTTTCTGAATTTCTGCTAAGTCAGCCAATAGTATCCATATTGCTTAAGATTTGAAGAAAGGGATAAGAATAAGTTAAAAAGAAATAGAAGCTAGCTGATACATTTACATTTAAGAAGAGTTTTAGACTATCTGAAATCAGCTCATTAGTAAGTCATATGTGAACTATTCTCCTACCCCCTCAAATATGGCTTCAAAAACTCATTTCACATTCCTGCTACATGTTAATTATCTGTTGAACTCTGTCTTGGTGAAAAGCAGGTATTAAAATGCAATCATACCAATGCAAAAATTAAATTAAATTTTGATCAATCTGTTCTTTATTTTTATATATTCCTTCATAGGAACAAAAATAGAAATTCACCTAAAGGTCAAGCCTATGAAATCTTTCTATTTTGAGTAAATGTATGCAACTGTGAGATCTTATTTCCTTATGTTTGAGGAGGAGATCCAGGATGTGACAAGGTAGGGAGGGAAAAGCAGAGGATGGGGCACTATTGGAATCTATGCTATTTGATTGTTTGCAGAGATACATTGAAAAATAGATAGAAATGGATATGGTTAAATAATACAATGCAATTGTGGGAAGCCTATAGAATTCAAATCCAAAACAGGCCCCAAAAATGGCTTTCAGAGAATAGAAGCTTGGAGGTTCTCAATCTCAACCCTAGAACCCAGAGCTCAACTAATTTCTCAGTCTATAAAACATCCTTCTTTAGAAAATATTCCCCCACTGCCCCCAATGGACCCACAGCTCTTTTTTAGGTTTTAAGACAGTAGATTCATGAACTAGAAAGAATATTTGACTGGAAGCCAGAGTTCATGCAATTTGTATAATTGTACCTTTTCTTTATGTTTATTACCTCATCTGAGAAATTAAAGTTATGATTCTTATCATTCTAAGCACTCAGAATCATGATGAAAAAATGAAGCAAGATGGGTGAAAACATTTTTTAAAATAAAATTTTAAATGAATTTAAGGTGGTATTGATCAGTCCAGTCAATATCCATGGAGTACCCACAGTCCTAGGTAAGCAGTATAAGAGATGCAAATAAATATAAAACACCATTCATGTCTTCAAGTAGATAATTTAGTTGGTGAGATAAAGCCAAATACACAAAAGTTTACGTAGGGATATATCAACACATGCTAAATAACACAGCAGAGGCAATGTACTTTAGAGGAAAGAACAATGAATTTTGGAATCAAACTGGATTCAAATATTGCCTCTGTCACTTTCTACCTGTAGAAAAGCAAGGCACTGGACAAATCATTCTAACTGGCCAGGTCTCAGTTTCCTTAGATATAAATTGAAAGTTTTGGAATAGATCACCTCTAAGGTCTTTCCCAGCTCTAAAACTATGATCCTATGACATACCACAAGGCATTATGAGATTGGTTGCTAAGTGAATGCTATACAAGGGCTAGAAGTTCTGAGGAAGAGATCAATGCAGGTTACAGTAGTCAATGAAGATTTCAGAAGAAAAAAAATGATATGAACTGAGTCATGTAGGTAGGATTTGAACAAGTGATTAATTTCAACAACAATAATATATAACAATTATAGACAATAGCAATGTAATCTGTATCTATTATTTTTTAACTTCATAAACTATATCTATTTTTGTGTTTATATTACAAGAAAAAGATGGCATAACTTTTTAATTAAAAATGAATTTTCATTTAATACTTATCAAATGAGATTTTGCTGAACTGTCATTCACAACTCTATGGAATGTACTTTAATCATTCAATTGATGTGACCTGTGTTAATTTACCCTGTTACCTGTTAGGGAATGAGTGCCTTTGTAACATATATAAACACACACACACTATAGATAAATGATAGATAGATGGATGTATAGAGAAATACAGATATGCATATATCTATACAAGCATACATGCATATATATGCATATATATGAATGTACACAGGTACTCATATTACTAACACATGAAGAAAGACTCAAACGCGGAAAATTGGGTTAATTCATTTGAGGTAACCTCAATAAAGACTTGATAATTTCCAAAGGGACCTAATGTACAGTGATAAAGTATTTTTAAGCATGAGGTAAATCTGACTGAATGTGTTTTCAGATTATGCTGAATTTGGCAAGGCCACTAGTAACGTAGATTAGAATTAGATTTCAAAATCACCTTTACAAACTGGACCTATTGGCCAAAAAAAAAAAAAGAAGAAGAAGAAGCAGAATGAAGTGTAATTAAACTGAGTACAGAAATGAAAAAATTGCATGATTATGAATGAGGCATAAATGGTTATGTGCAATTTAGACAAATGATGATTTTAAGGTGGGAGCAAATTGCATATAAAATATGAAAAAGTGATATAATATCAATTAAGCAATCTTATGGAAATATTGAAATAGGAGCTTTAAGATACTTCCTGATGTTAGGCATTGGCATTCTTATTAGAGTTTCACACCTACTTTGATACCCATAGAATGAGAGGTTTTAGAAAAACTGAGAATGATATAAGAGAAGAGTAGATTGATTTTGGAAGCGATTACTGATGAGATAAGATTTAAATAAGTGAGCAGGCTGAAGGTTAGAGAAGAAAGGGTACTGATAAGAGATTTTTCAAATTTATTTCTCAAAAACAGGTAAAGAGGGGTGACCATCTAGATGTTATTTCTCTATTCTCAGGACAAAACAAGAAGATATAAGTGAATTTAAAATTATTTGATGGAGAAGAAAGGGGACTTGCAGGGGCAGAGCCACAATGGCAAAGTAGAGAAAACACTAAGCTGAGCTCTTCCAACATCTCCCACTAAATAGCTTTTAAACAACTACTCAAATTGAATTCTGAAGTGGCAGAACCAACAAAAGGTTAAAGTGAGACAGTCTTCCCGACCAAGACAATTTAGGAGTTGTAAAGAGAGACCTATGACATGGAGGCTGGCCCAATGGAATGGAGGCTGGCCCAAAGCCTATGTGAATGAAACACCAAGGATGGGACTAGGTGGTGCTGACAGAAACGGCAGCAGCTTTGGGAGCTCTCAAACTACAGAAGGTAAGAGCTGCTGGGAACTGCTCAGAAAGAAATTACAAGGAAAACCTGTACTAGTCCTAGATGCAGGACCAGATGCCATTTGGCAATTCCTTTTCCTATAGCCACTTCTGGGTCATAGTTCACTGGCAGAGAGGGGCACTTTCAATCAAGATGGAGTGGGAACCCTGAGGGGTAACATTGCTTTCATGTACATATGAAAAAAAAGGAGACTCAATGGTGTTAATTTTTTTTTTTTACATTTTTGTATGATTAGGATCCCAGAGGAATAGTATCTATTGCAATCCCAAAGGATTAGGGGCCTTTCCTGGGGGAGGACCCATGCAGACCAGATCAGTGACCATACCTTTCCACTGAAAACACCACCTTGAAAGCCAAGAAACTTACTTACAAAAATAGCTCTGAAAATAACAGGGTAGAAGGAACAGCTAGGTGGTACAGTGGATAGAGCACTGACCCTGAAGTCCAGAGGACCTGAATTCAAATCCAGTCTCAGACACTTAACACTCCCTGTATAAACTTGCAAAAGTCAATTAACTCCAATTATCTCACCTATACCCTCCACAAAAGAAAAGAACAGCACAAAAAGCCTGTATCTTCAAACTCTCCTCAACCTCCTATTCCCAATCCTTGAAATAAAGTCCAACTTTCACATAACTTTCATAATTGAATGAGCTAAGAAACAAACAAACAAAAAAGAATCTGACCCTAAAAACCTACTATGGTCACAGAGAAGATAAAGACACAAAGTCAGAAGAAAGCAATGAAGTTAAAACAACTACAAAGACTCAAAAGGAAAACAAAAGTAAGTTGAACATAAACTCAATAATAATTCCTAGAAGAGTTAAAATTAAAAAGGAGTAACAGAGGAAAAATTAGGCAAAGAAATGAAAGCAAAGGAAGAAAATTGTGAAAAGACAACTAACAATTTGGTAAAAGAGGCAAAAATAAAAAAACCCATGAGGAAAATAACACCTTAAAAAGCATAATTATATAAATGGTGAAAAAGAGGAACAAAATCTAACTAAAGAAAAATATTTCCTTAAAAATTAGAATTGAAAAAAGTAAATGACTTAATAGGATATAAAAAAAACAATACATCAAGGTCAAAAAATGAAAAAAAAAGTAGAAAAAAATGTGATTTATCTCATCCAAAAATAACCTAGAAAATAAATTTAGGTGAGATAATTTAAGAAGTTTTGGGCTGCCTGAAAATGACAATTAAACAGTCTAGACATCATCTTTCAAGAAATTATTAAGGAAAACTTCCCAATACACTAGATTTAGAGGAGAAAATAGAAACTGAAATAATAAACTGATCACCACCTGAAAGAATGGCCAAAACAAAAAGTTCCAGAAATACTATAGTCAAATTCTAGAATTCAAAAGTCAAGGAGAAAATACTTCAAGCAGCCAGAAAGAAACCATTAAAATACTGTGGAAACACAGGCAGAATCACATAAGATTTAGCAGCTACCATGCTAAAGGAGCAGAGGGCATGGAACATGATATTCCAGAATGCAAAAGACCTAGGATTACAATCAATATAAACCTATCAAGGAAAACTGAGCATAATCTTTGGGGAGGTGGGTTGGGGTGGGAATGAATATTTAATTAAAAGTGGACTTTCAAGCATTCCTGATACAAAGACCAGAGGTCAATAGAAAATTTGATTTTCTAGTAGAGTACTCAAGAGAAACATGAAAATGCACACATCAAAAAAAGGAGACTCAATAGTGTTAAATTGTTAATGTTTCTGTATGAGAAGAAGATACATTTAACATTGAAGAACTCTAGTTTTATTAGAGTAGTTGGAAGGATTTTACATAGAAAGAGAGTACAGGAGTGAGTTGATTATGTAGGTGGGAAGATATAACCATTTTGGAGAACAACATGAAACTACACCTAAAGTACTATAAAGCTTTGTATACACTTGGACCCAGCAGTACCAATACTAGGTCTAGAGATAAAAAAAAAGAATGAATGAAAAGCTACTATTTGTATAAAAAAACATTTTAAAGCAGCTCTTTTTTGTGGTGGCAAAGAATTGGAAATTAAGGGCATATCCATCAACTGATGAATGACTAACCGAGTTGTGGTATATGATTGTGATGGAATAATACAGTTCTCTAAGAAACTATGAACAGGATACTTTTAGAAGAATCAGCAAGGTATCTCCATAGTATAGTAAACAGAGTGCTTCTTCGAGAGTCAGGAAACCTGAATTCAAATCCACCTTCAGGAATTTACTTGTGTGACCCTTGGCGATCACTTAATCTTTGTTTCAGTTACTTCAGCTGTGAAATGGGAGTAATATTAGCACCTACCCTCCAGGGTGTTTGAGCAACAAATGAAATAAATTTTTTAAAGTATTTGGCACATTGCCTGGCACATATTGGGTGTCTATTAAATGTTTTGTTATTTTACTTCCTAACATCAATTTTATGAAATCAGTAAAAAATATTAAGTATCTACTGCATTCCAGGAACTTTACAAGATGCTAGGAATGAACAGATAAAACTTTGTAAAGGAATATTATGGAACTTCTCGACAAACTTTAAGAAAAGGACAGTTAAAATAAAAAGGATGGTACTTTGCTAATTTGAAGTAGCTGATGGATAGTTATGACCACAATTATCAGAAGGGATTAGAAGAGAGTAATAACGTTATACATTTCCTCCTCAAAATGGGAGTGGGAAAGATGGAGTTCAAAAAGAATACTCTGTACTTCCTTTTTATGTATTTTTGACAAGTTTGATTGAATGCAAGGCGGCATCATTATTCTAAGTATTATTTCTGACTGGAAGCTCTTTTCTGTTTCATTTTATATGTTTTTATGGAAAACACTATTCATACAGAAATAGTTAATTTGGCAGCTCTGAACCACCATCCAAAAAAAGAACCCGATTGTTAGCCTAAGTGTACGTTTCCATATTATCCATAATTGGGAGAAAAAAATTCCATTCTCTAGGTCTACAGGGCAATATGCAAATTTGAATTCATCTTCATACTGAAGTTGAATGATTTACTCAGTACACTCCTCTTTATTCTCAAGCTCCTTACATGACAGAGAGTTCAATAACCTTCTCTCCTTCAGTGTTCCAACAGAAAACAAGAGATTGCTTTCTAGGCAGGTAGACACAAGTAAGCAATTTTAAGAATCCTTTAATGAGGCAACCCATAATGGTTTTCCTGAGTATTTTCATTTTCTCTATGAGGAAAAAAAGGTAATTTTAGCATTCTTTTTAAAAAATGCTTTTATTCATAGTGTAAGTTTTAAAATGCCGGATAACAAAATGAATGAATGAATGAGCAAATAAGCAAATAAACCTTAGCTAGACCAATCATCATATAATGAGTTTAGTTCCCATGGTCATCCTTGACCTTGGACACATTCAGACATTAAGGTGTGACTTAGCTTCTAAAGTACTACTCTGGTGTTTCATCATCTCTCATACCACTCAGTGAAACAGCTCACCTAGTAAATTTTTTCTTTTTTTATGTCCCAAAATACAAGCTACAAAACAACATATGAAATAGCCAGATACCTGCAGAAAGTCTTCCCCTGGGAATGATAACTTTTTCGTATCCTCCATCCACCAAGGAATAATCATAATAGAAATAAAATTATATTAACATGATATTTTGCTATTACAAAAGAACTTTTAGACCTTGACTAATTTGTTCGTCAAAAAGTCTCTCTAAAGGAGGCAACTAGGTGGCATAGTGGATAGAGTTCTGGGCTTGGAATCAAGAAGGTCTGAATTCAAATCCAGCCTCAGACACTTACTAGCTGTGCAACCCTGGTTTAGTCATTTACCCTCTGTTGGTTTCTATTTCCTCATCTTTAAAATTGAGGATGATAAGAGCGAGATTGTTTGATAATCAAATGGGTTAATAATTGTAAACTGACTGTCTCATAGTGGCTACATGTCATCATTATTATTTATAAACATTATTTTGTCCATGTTGCAGAAGAGGAAGCTGAGTCTCAACAAAACCAGCATTTCAATTCAAGTTTAATGCTTTGGACTTTACAATATGTTGAGGTCATAGTAAAAGATTATCCTACAAGATAATTCTATGGATAGTACACCACCAGCACCATAAAAATATTGAATAACATCAAACTTTTTTGATCTCTCTACTGATAGTTCACGTTATCAAATGAGATCATCAGATCTCTAAAAGCTTTGACTGAACCATCAAAGTACTTTATTATGCAAGTATTATTATTACAACATTACAGTCGGGTTGCCTTGCTACTATGGTGTCACCATAACAACTTTAAAATGTTCAAACAAAAGACTAAATAGGGTAGAGGTAATCAGGGATTTGTTTTAGGGCCTAAACATCTAGGGGCATAAACTTTCTCTTTGTAGCAGTGGCCTGGATGAAGGAAATGTAAACCAAAGTACTGCTACTTGGTTTCAAATTTCTATGACTTCAGATAAAGCTTGGATCACCCCACTGTGGTTACAATTGTGTTCCCAGTAAGCAAATGACACAAGTGCATTTGACTATGGTAGACTGTCACATAAAACTCTGTCCCTACTCACCTGAATTTGTCTTAGGCACCAGTATTAATTACATCTCTGACTAATTCTACCATAATTTTGTGACAGTCTTCTACAATATCAGTCATTCAATCAGCTATTTCAAATATTTATAATATTATTATTATACAAATAATTGTTCCCATCCCTGTTCTTTTTTTAACATTGTTCTACTTGGAACAATGTATTTGTACAAGCAATGCATGGTATCATACTTAATATGTCTAAACTTATAACCTATAGAGTCTGCCAGGAGCAAAATGTTGTTGGGGTGTTGGGGGTGGGAGATTAGTTGCTTCCTCCTTGAGATGTGGGACAAGGAAGAAAAGGAATAGATAAATACATGAGGAGGAAACATAACAGTAAATGCAGCATGTGTTCCTTTAAAATATATTTTCTCTGCTTTAGCATGGAAAGTTCTTTTCAAATAACTTGTTCTTTATTCCATTACTAATCATTTACATACATCAGAATGAGATTTATATTCTTGGATCTAGAAGTGGAATATACTTCAGAGGGTATATATTCCAATCTCTTCATTTTTCCCTTAGGGAGAACTGAAACCACACTTTGCTACTGTTATACCTTAGCTAAGTGAGAACACATCTCAATAAATAAATTGACCCAAAGACCTTTAGACTGTGACACTCTTTAACAAATATTTAATAGATGACTTCAGTTCTTTTAACTGTTCTTTTTGTTGCTTGCTCAGAGGAGCCTGGTAACATACTATACCATAGTGGCATTAGGGCCTTCTCCATTCTGAGGTCCTACATTCCCAAGAAATAGGCCACATTTTTTGGTCTCTGTATTTATTCTTATCCTGTTTTAGGTGAAATTAGGGGAGCCTCTTACCTTATAAGTATTGAAAGGTCAGGAAAGCACCCCATTATGTCAACATTCTATAGTTTGCAGCCATGGATTCATGGCTTCATGAAAGGTCAAGGAGTGTTCTTTGAAAGTAATCCTCAAGTACCACATCACATCTATCAGACTGGCTAACATGGCAAAACAGAAAAATGGTAAATGTTGAAAAGGATGTGGGAATGTTGGAACACTAATTCATTATTGATGGAAATGTGAGTTGATTCAACCATTCTGGAGAGCAATTTGGAACTATGTCCAAAGGACTTTAAAAATGTGCATAACCTTTGACCCAGCAATAGTACTTCCAGGGCTGTATCCCAAAGAGATTGTAAAAATGGAGAAAGGACCTGCATGCACAAAAATACTTATAATAGCAGTTTTTATGTGGTGTCCAAGAACTGGAAGTCCCCCCTCAAATAAGATGTGCTATATGAATGTAATGGAATAGCATTGTTCTACAACAAATGATGAACAGGTGAACTTCAGAGAAACTTGTAAAGACTTATATGAACTGATGCTGACTGAGGGGAGCAGAACCAGGAGAACATTGTACACAGTAACTGTGTGTGAGGACTGATTTTGATAGATTTAGCACTTTTTAGCAATGCAAGGACTTAAAACAATTCCAAAGAACGCATGAAGGAAAATGCCAGTCACATCCAGCAAAAGAACTATTGACTCACAATGAAGAACAAAGAAGTATTTCCTTTTTGGTTTTGTTTTTATTTTTTTTTCTTTCTCATAGTTTTCTCCATTCACTATAATTCTTCTATGCAACATGACTAATGCAAACATGTGTTTAATAGGAATGTATGTGTGGAGCCTATATCAGATTGCAAGTCATTTGAGGAAGAGGGAGAAAATTTAAAACTTATGCAAGTGATTATTAAAAACTAAAAATAATAATTTAATGAAAAATTTAGAAAAATTTAAAAAAGAAAGTAATTCTCAAAACACAAACTAGTGGTAGCTGAAATAAGGATTTCTTCAGAAGTCATGCCACATCTAAACTTGGTGGAGGTATTGCTATGAAGGAACTGAGCAACACTGAGCTTACTTTCCAACAACAATGGAACTGGTATACGGGAAATTATGCTTCAGAGATATTGGGGGAGATGTTTGTAAGTTTGTTCTTACCGTAACTTTGAATCATTTTTTTTTTCTGTAAAAGCTTTTTTAAAAAGTCCCTGACTGAAGGTAATGTCATGATACTGGAAGGAAATTCCCATATGCTGGAGAACTTGGTTTTGGCTCTAAGAATCATATATAATCATCAAACAGGTCAAAGAAGATAGGCTTTTAAGAAACTAGAGTGAGTATGACACTCCAGCTGAAGTAACTAAGAAAGAATCACTAGGAAAAGGGAGAGGGGAGGGAGGCACAGAGAGGTCTCTGTCATGTCTCCTATCTTTTGTCTCCCCCTTGACTGAAGGAAGACCTTTAAAAGCTCCAAAGGTTGTGGAAGATGTTGGATTTCCCATCTTCTGGTCAGTATTCTAAATTTGGTCCTTGGATCAGTTGGTGACAACCTTTAACATCATTGAGAGACAAGGATAGAGTACACCTATGACTCTATATGGCTCAGTAAAGAAACTACACAGAGTTAAGGAGATTCTTTGACACTCTCATGAAAGGAAGAAAAAGACTTCTGGGAAACAGGAGCTTTCAGTTACCCTTTGCCATGAGTTCCCTAAGTCTGAGTTTACTTTCCCCTGGGGATTCTTTGAGTACTTTGAGAGTACACCAGAGGCTTTTAAAGCATTGTTGCATACCAGCTGTTCTCAATCTACTACCTTATTAAACACTCCCTTATATAAGACTAAGCAAATTTAAAAAAAAAAAACTAAACTAAAATGATTTTCAGCTGATATTCTCAGCAAGAGGAAGAACACTATTATGGGCTTGAGTTTATGCATTACAGAATCACTCTGCCTCCCAGAAGTACACTTAGAACAATGAGGGGGAGATAGAGGCATACTATAGAAATCTTATGCATCAGTGAGATGGGAGTTGGGATAAAAATACTTAGAGATCACTTGAGCTACATGTAGATGGAGAAACTGAAGCTCAAGGACATTAAGTAACTCATCATAGAGTCACACAAATAATCAGTGTTAGAGGTAGGACTTCAGTCTAGACCCAACAACTTGCAGAGCCAAAGTCTTTTTCTACTCTATCATGACATTTTTTCCCACTGTATTCCATTCAGTTTATTAGACTTATACATATAATGAGTATTCACTTTACAATTAATTTGATAAAATTATAAATTGTTTCCAGTAAAACATTTAATAATTATAACTCTTTGAAAACCCCTCAAAAAGAACTTAAGATTTTTAAAATTGATAAATCACATAGCAAAAACACCAATTTATTTTAAAATGAGATGGAATGAAATTTTTCTTCTAACAATTTGAATAAATGTAATTTGAGTGTTTTCTTAGATGGTGCTACATTTTGCAGAAATTTTCTGAGGTTCAATGGTAATGGTATTATTGTTTCTGAGTTTGTGTTACTATCTTGTCCCTTTTGACTTTATAAAGATTCATGCTTTCATGATTTTAAGGTGGGGTTGGGCACAATTAATTTTGTAGCAATAAAGACTCCCATGTGGAAAGCATTTTCAGACTTTGCTTATTCTTTCACTACTAACAAAAGTACATAAAAAATCATATGACTTCACTAGAAGTATAAATCCACAGAACAGAAATAATCTAATCAACATAGTTGGTAAACAGAAAGTTCCTTCTCTATCTTTTAATTTCAAATTTGGAAAGAGATTATAGCTTCCTTTAATACCATAGTTAATCAACATAAGGAATGCATAGTTTAAAATGCTGATAGAGGTTAATACATTAAATTATATATGAACATGTTGGAGAAGAAACTGTTTAAGTACTTACATGATTGCCCCAACCTAATGGGAGAATGAATTTCTAAAAGATTGATTTGGTGTATAGATTGGTATGTAGTCATATGGTAGTTAATGAAGGATTTGAACAATAAATAAGGTATAAATTCATATTATTACTCATGTTTTTTAGTTTTTGCCACAATAACTGAATATTGGGTCTTTTACTGATTAAATGGGATTTCAGAACGCAATGACATATCAATCTATGTGTGTACTTAAAAGAAAAAAAAGCAGTATGACTTTTTGGGTTTACCTTTTAAATATTTTATAGCTTGATTGTATTTTGGGTTCCCCCCCCCACCTCAGTAACTTACTAAATTCTGGATGTGAAAATCCTTTACCTCTGCTCATATTTTTAGGAATATTCTGCCTGTACCTCTTCATGTTTCTAACACTACTTATATTATACCAAATTTGCATACATGTTGTTTTGATTCACAAGCTGGTAAACTCCTAGAGAGCAGATTCTACATCCGGGTGTTGGTTGAAATAAATGCTTGTTGAAATGTTTAACTTTTCATTGTATCGTAAGCCTCTGGAAAGTAAAAAGGACATAGCAGGAACTTTCAGAGAAGATAATGTAGAGTTAATAAATAAGTATTCACTGTCTGTATGCGAGGCACTGTGCTGAAAACAGGGATTACAAAGAAAGGGAAAAAGACTGTTTCCACCCTCAAAGAGCTTATAGCCTACTAGGAGAGAAACCATCTAAACCACTATATAGAAACAAGATATCAATAGAATAAATTGGAAAAAAATCAACCAAAGAAATGCAATATAATAAAGAGTTCATCAAAAAAAAAAGGTTTCCTATAGAAGGCAGAATTTTAGATGCTACTTGAGAGAAGACAATGAAGCAAGAAGGCTGAGATGAGGGTAAAGAGCACGAGGGACAGTCAATGAAAATTCCTGGAGTTTGGAGATGGAGTGTTTTATAATTTTGACTAGAGAATGACTAATAGACATAGTATTTCTGCATAAAGACTGGGCAAGATGTCACCATTAAAAAAACTCGTTCTGATTATATTAGAATAGATATCTACAAGAAACAGGAAAAGAAAAAGAGATTAAAATTGTTTCACTGCTTCAGCACTTGAAAATGGTCATTACTATTTCCAAGAAATTCATCAAGTTGGATAATTTATAGCTGAACAGTCTCTTTTGCACCTTATATCACTTTTCCATTTAGAATTAATTTGTTTAAGCACACATAATGGAGAAGGTGGGGCAAAGGACAACAGTTTTGATTTTTAAAGTGTCAAATGCTTTTGCAATAAACAATGTACTTCTGAATCCTTAATTGTGCAAACGAACAAGGCATGTGTTTCTCTGGCTTATTCAAGTAAATTAAATAAAGTTAATTCTTTTTTTTTTCTTTTTGCTTTTTGGAGGGCAGTTGGGGTTAAGTGACTTGCCCAAGGTCACACAGCTAGTTTTTGTGTTAAGTGTCTGAGGTCGGATTTGAACTCAGGTACTCCTGACTCCAGGGCCAGTGCTCTATTCACTGCGCCACCTAGCCACCCCCTGCACTACCTAGCCGCCCCATAAAGTTAATTCTTTAAACAATGCTACTTTACTAGATTTGAACTTATGATCTTTTTTCCCCTTTGAATTCATATCCAAGCACCTTTCAGGAGAACTAGGATTCCAACCATTATTTTTTTATATTTTTATAATTAAATTCCCTTACATATAATCAAAAAAGGGTAGGTATGAAATCTAATTTTTTTGTATCAAAAATGATGATCTATCATCTATCCATCTGTCTGTCTCTCTATCCATCTATCTATCTACTGACTTACACGTATATAAGGTACATGCTATTTCTATCATCAGAACATAAATTCTTAGAGAACAAGTTCTGGGCTATTGCTATATTGTTATTTAGCCTATCACACAATGGACCTTTAATAAGAAGTTGTTAAACTGAATTATCTAACCAAATTTTCTAAGTAGCAGCATTTATTGTCAAAGTAACACCATTTATTAGATCTTTGCCATATGCCAGAAGTGCTGGGATCAAAGAAAGGTCAAAACACTACTTTACCCTTCAAAAAACTCACATTGTAATGGTGTAAAAATAAATTACATATACATGTGATATATATAGTGTAAATGTGATGTAATTCTAGAGGAAAGGTTTATTAGGAGCAGAAGAAAGGAGGAAGACCAAGAAAGACTGGCGGCTTAAGGTGGAATTTTAGCTGAATCTTAATGGAACCAGGAAAGGTGGGAGTTAAAGAAGAAGGAGGAGGATAATCCCAGGCATGGGTGATAGTCAGTGCAAATACAGAGAATTCAAAGTTTAAGTACTGTATATGAGAACTAGCAAGTAGGCCAGTGTAGTTAGATTGGAGAGTAGATAAAAGAGAGAAAACGATAAAGAGAACAGAAAGTTAGCACAAGGGAAGGGAGGTTAATCTTAGAAAATTATCCCAAAAATATTAAATGCTAATATGCTTTGTTTAGATATATTTATCAGAAGAAAATGCTTCTTAATAGTTCAGTAAATGACTATAGGTTGAACACCCCTCCCCGCAAGTAAAAAAGAATGTTTGAATTGGTTAAAGCCTTGGCCACATCCTCAAAGGGATATATAAAGCCATCTACTGAGTTAGAATCAGAAAGTCAAGTTCCTGGCAGCTAAGGGGAGAAAGAATTTTCCTTAAACTCCTGAGAGGGGATCAGTTTGGATAAGGAAGCCCACACAGCCTTTGAATTTGAGGGCTCCAGACATTTTTTTTTCAGAAACCTAGAAGCCCCCGCAGAATTTGGTACAAATGTCTAGCGGCAAGGACACACCAGATGTGATGAAAAAAAAATCAAGCATCAAGAGACAAGTAGAAAAGATACAAGACACCTAAGAGGATTTCAGCAAAATACTTCCAAGAGCAGTTACTTGTCTATGTCCTCTAACCTTGAGCTTACTTTCCTCTGGACATAACATATACTTACGTGAGATTTGTGTCAGCAATTTTGGGGGAAGGTGGCATTGTGTCAACTGTACCACTTTATTAAAACTATTTTTTGAAAACTAATTAAGTCCCACTAATTAATTGATATAACTAATACTCAGGGCATGTATACAATCATAGTAGTTTGTGGGCTAGAGTGCTAAAAAAGCCAATGCCCATTTTCATGAGGGATAATCAAATCACTATATATAAAAACACTATATATAATTGGTCACTATCTTTCTAACAATGAGAAACAATCTGTTTAAGCTTCTTCATCTGCCAGTAATGCTCTAAAGGGGGTTTGTGCTTCAGGCAGAACAATATAACCTGAAAGGGCCAATCAATTCAATTCATTCACTAAATATTTATTAAGCAACGATTGCACTGAAGTGATGCAGTAACCATGCAAGGAAAAAAAAGATGCAATAAGAAAAGCATATTCAATGTTCAACCAAAAGCCAAGCCAAAAAGTTACACTATATCTAAAGGAAGCACCTGGAGAACTTCAGAAAAACAAATACATTTGCCACAAGCACCTTTTAAAATTATGTCTCCTTAGGGTGACTGGGTGGCACAATGAACAGATCACCAGCCCTGGAGTCAGGAGGACCTGAGTTCAAATCTGGTCTCAGACACTTAACACTTACTAGCCTTGTGACTTTGGGCAAGTCACTTAACCCCAATTGCCCTGCCCTCTCCCCTACAAAAAGCAAAACAATTAAAAAATAAATAAAATTATGTCTCCTTGTACTCTTTCCCCTGAATGTATGTATTAATAAACAATTGTGTCCCAGACTTTGTGTGTGGG
Organism: Pseudocheirus occidentalis; assembly: GCA_028646575.1. Lineage (NCBI taxonomy): Eukaryota > Metazoa > Chordata > Mammalia > Diprotodontia > Pseudocheiridae > Pseudocheirus > Pseudocheirus occidentalis. The sequence continues at coordinate 56,621,566 of CM053600.1, forward strand.
GGGGTGAGAAACGGGAAGGTGGGGGAGTGTTTGTGCCAATTGTAGCATTTTCTCAAGTCCCTTCTGAAAGCTAATTAAGTCCAGTTAACTAACTGATTCTACCAGTAATCATGGTAGAATGGGCACCAGTGAGGTCTCCTTGGCAATACTCCAAGGTCTCAGCTCCTCAGGGAGAGTAGAAGTTGACAGAATCCCCTCAGATTATGTGCTATAACAGGAAAGGGCCAGGCTGTAAAGAGTTTTCTTTATATGCCAAACAGAGGAATTTGTATTTGATTCTTGAGATAACTGGGTGAAAACAACAATTTCTTGAAGTGAGTAACATGGTCAAATCTTGTGTCATTTATGTTGATTAAGGAGAATCCTTCATAGTAATTCTTCATATACACAAAGCAACTTACAACTTTTTCTTCTTTTCCTGGGGTTAGTGTGAAGCATGGTGTGGGGTTCAGGAGGTGCAGAGGAGACAAGAATAAGAGGATAGTATTTTTAACTGTGTTAACCTTTTCCTGTTGTACTGATATATTGACATATATTTTTAATTATCTTGGATCTATGGACTCTCACTATTTTAATTCTTTTTTTTCTTTTTAAAGCAGAATCCTAAATTGTATACAAAACTCTAATAACCTGGCTAATACTTACTACAGATGAATAGTTAGATCCCACTCTCTGGCATGTGATAGTTCTTTAACTGAGTATCATGTCCACTTTTACCTATGATTTACATTACTATGTTTGCCCACTCTGAAGTCTTTTTCTGACTTTTCTTGGGCCCAATCAGTCACCAATAATATAATTTCTTTTATTCTTCAGTGTGATTGACTTGGCAGTTATTACCCATTTCACATTCTGTCAGCTTTCCTTAGATTTCGGAACTTCCTGGTCACTATCTTTCTAACAATGGGAAACAATCCTTTTTAAGCCTCTTCATTTGTCAGTAATGCTCTAAAGGGGATTTGTGCGTTGGGCAGAACAATATAACCTAAAAGGGCCAATCAATTCAATTCATTCACTAAATATTTATTAAGCAATGATTGTGTACATGGTTCTGTGTAGGGTTCTGAGAAAGAGAAAAAGCTTAACACATGATCCCTGGCCTTATAAGACATATTCCCCTTGACACTTCACTCATAAAAGCAAATATTTCCTTTAAGCTAAATTTAAATATAAAATTGCTTTCTATGCTATTTCCTAGACCTGAAAATCAGATTTTTTTTAAACAAACTGACTTCACAAAGATTTACTAGCCTTTGTAACAAAATATTTCTCCATATTTTAAATAACCTTAATTGGACTTTTTTATGCAAATATAAATGTTAGGTCTATTTACACAAACTTTATTTTAACTGTTGCCAAATGAATGAATTTGAACTGTTTCAAAGGATCAGGTCAAAGCATGACAACAGGTTTTGAAACTCCATAGAAAAATTTTAAACGTTATGATGTTGTATCTTTATCTCCATCTTCCTCTTTCTCCGTGTCATTCTGGGTTGAAGCTGGCAATGTTAATACTGCTGTGAGACTGTAGCTGCTTGGACAGGACAAAAATATATCAGGTTATGCAGCAGGACAGCTGAGATGAGCTTACAAGTGAAAATGTGTGAAAGGCTATAAGGAAGCAAAATGACATAAACTTCTCTACATGATCAGACTTCAGGTTTTAGCTGGGGACTGGCCAGGAAGTAGACGCTATCTACATAGGAAAAACGATTAGGATTGATCTCTACCATGTTATAAAACCATTCTATTTTCCCTATATGTGACTTTAATATTGGAAGAATGCTAGATAACCGTCCTATGCAAATAAACTCTGTAAATGACCCTTCCCTGTGGAAGTGAAGTTGAGAACTCAGATTTTAGCAGAAACAGCTGTAGAAGCTTGAAACAGAAGACCTTTGAGTACCACCCAGGGGTTTTCAATAGAACCTTAGAGTTTGAAAGTTGCAAGAGTACTTCCAATGAAATAAGATAGGATCTTCATTTTTACATTTACACCTTTACATTATTTAAATCTATACTAAATGAAACAAGATTGAATCAGAGATAAGGCACTAGGTTTTGAAATCTAGAACACTGGTGGTCTCTTGCTATTAGCAGAAATATCCACTCAAGGAATTCACAGTAATTTACTGGGGAGAGAATGCAGAGAATCATTGAGGTACAAAAAAAATCAAATTTTATGTTTTATGTAGCCAAACAAATCTAAATACTTAAGAAGCCCCATTTACCTACCACTTCTCTACTAGTGCCATGTAAAATAGGTAAAAAGTAACATTCCCATACCTTACACCCACATTTGCCTTTCTTTTTCCTTTCCTTTGGTTTTTTAGTAACTCTGAGCCATTGCCAGTAAAGTATATGTGATGAGGAGTTCATGTAATACAAGTCCTAGCAACAAAGTGTGTATTCGCATTGTTATTAATATTTCTCTTATAAAAAGAAATTCCTGGGGACAAAGTTTTTCTTTCACACATGGTTTCCTAGGTATGGACTTTCATCTAACGATTCATATCCACATTTTTAAGCTTTTAAAGTAGAAAACAGGGGCAGCTAGGTGGCACAATGAATAGAGCACCAGCCCTGGAGTCAGGAGGACCTGAGGTCAAATCCATCCTCAGACACTTAACACAAAAACTAGCCATGTGACCTTGGGCAAGTCACTTAACCCCAATTGCCCTACAAAAAAAGCAAAAATAAAATAAAAATAAAAATAAAGAGGAGAACAATGATGAAACTATATACTAAGGGTAAAAAAATGTGATAGTTATGGATGTTTCATATGATCTTAATGACAAAAATCTTCAAAAAGTCCTGGAGGCTTAATGATGCTCAGTAACTGTCATTAAAGGGAAGAATTTAAAATAAAGTTTAAAGTAGAAGGTGGTTCCATCATTGAGATACACATAAGCATTTTTGTTTCTTGACTTTCCTTTCCCTTGTATTGAAAGACTAAAGAATGCCTGGCTTCAGATCTTAACTTAATTATACAACACACATACACACACACACACACACACACACACACACACACACACAGAATTTCTAATCCTAATTCAGAAAAAGAAAGACATTTGGGTTAAGGATATACATCTTATTAGGGGCAAGGTACAATGACAGACTGAATTCCTGTGGGATCTAATTTACTGTTCAGGGTTTCAAAAGAGCTTGGTCCCTGTAGCAGAAGTTTCTACTGCTAGAGAGAAAAAGTCAACCACAACAAAGACCCTGGTAACTCACAAATTTTTCATTGTGTTAAAGTGTTAAAATTTAAATGGTAATGATATCTGAGACTTTTTAATTTAATGACCCAGTGAGGAAATACTAAATAGAATATAGGTCTCAGAATGAGAAAAATTAGTTCAAGCACACACTGACTCTCTGAGCCCTGAAAAAGTCACTTAACTTCCAATATCTAATATCTAACTCTCCAAGATCATAAATTATAGAAAACTGCCTGATCCATATTGACAAAAAGGAGCCTTCTTACCAGAATTTCCCTACACTAATAACATCACAAGTCTGGACCAAAAATTAAAGATACTTTGGCATAGTCCATATTATATTAATAAGTATATTATATTATATTATCATATAAGTATATTATTAAAGACAACATGTGTTTTAAAAAACAACCTTTGTTTCTAGAGATATTAAATTGAAATGAAAAACTAATATCCAATGATACCATCAAACATCATACAATGAAAAATAAGGTGACATTTTTGTTATTCTGTGTCATGATTAAAATTTTTCAACTATCACCACTAATTAAAAAATTAAAAGGAAAATATGTTACTGAATATTCTATCACAGAGTTGGTCAATTTTTTTAATGTGAAAGAATGTAACATGATAGAAATAATTGAAGAAAAATGTGTGAATTTGAATGTTATAATAATGAAACTATTATTTAAAGTTTCTTTTGATCATTTCAATTTATCTCTGTTCTAAATGTCTAATGTAAAGAAAATGGTAGACACTTTTCCCATCAACTAAAGGAAATGAAATGCTGATCTGAAACAATACATAACAGGAATAGCATTTTGAGACAAACTTTTCTTCACTATAATTCCTCAGTAAAGTTGTATTTTAATTTTATTTCATTTTTTTTTAGTTTTCAACATTCATTTCTACAAGATTTTGAGTTCCAAATTTTCTCCTAATCTCTCCCCTACACCCCACCTCAAGATAGCAAGCATACTAAAAACCCCTTCCCTCAGTCTTCCCCCTCTTCTACCCCCTCAAATCCCTCCTACCCCCCTTAACCCTTACTTTCTTGTAGGGCAAGATGCTTTTCAATACCCCGTTGCTTGTATATCTTATTTCTAGGTTGCATGTAATAACAATTTTTTTTTAACATTTGTTTTCAAAACTTTGAGTTCCAGTGGCTGAGCCAAGATGGCGGAGTAAAAACAGGAACTTATCAGAGCAACTGCTCCAACCACTTCCAGTGCCTGCAAAATATGACTCTAAACAAATTTCAGAGCTACAGAACCCACAAAGTGACAGAGAGAAACAAATCTCCCACTGAAGGCAGGCTGGAAAGCCAACAGGAAGAGTCTATCACACTGAGCTAGAAGCTGAGCACAGTCCCACATGAGACACAGTCCCAGAACCCAGATAGCCCTGACCAGCAGCCGAGACCAACCAGAGCAGACTTCAGGAGAGTGAATAAACAGCAGCTGTGGCAGTTTCCAGATTTCTCAAACCATAAATGCCAAAGGGAAAGTAAAAGGTCATTGGGAAGCTCTGTTTGAACTGGGTGACAGAAGAGCTCAATCCGGTCCCTGTCCCCAGGGCAAGAGGCAGGGGAGGCACAGTGGCTGCAGCTGCTGCCATATGGCTGTCTCCACAGTTCCTAGCCTCTAGATCATAGGGGGACCAAGTAACCATTCAGAGGGTAATCACTCTTGATTTAACTTGCTTGGATCTGGATCATAATCTTGGTGGTGGCCCTGGGGTCTATGGCCAGTGTGCCAGAACTTGGGCTGTCTATAGAGAGGGCATCCTCCTCATAGCTCTGATAACATTTGCAAAAACCACAGTGATTTTGGATGTTGCTCTCTCCACTCTGGAAGCAGAGTTTTCCCATGTCAAAGATCTCAGAAGTCAAGTAATTGGCTGGCAATATGAGAAAGCATAGGAAGCAAAATCAGACCATAGAATCCTTTTTTGGGGACCAAAAGGATCAAAATATGGAACCAGAAGAAGTCAATGAAATCAAAACTCCCACATCAAAAGCTTCCAAGAAAAGTATGTACTGCAGGTCACGGAGGAGCTCAAGAAGCATTTTGGAAATCAAATAAGAAAAGTGGAGGAAAAATTGGGAAGAGAAATGAGAATGATGCAAGAAAATCATGAAAAGCAAGTCAATAGCCTGCTAAAGGAGACTCAAAAAATACTGAAGAAAATAACACCTTAAAAGAATGAGGTGCAGAGCCAAGATGGCGGTGTTGAAGCAGCAGAGTTCCATAGTTCCCCCACAGCCACCCTAAATACCCATAAAATATGAATCTAAACAAATAACACCTTAAAAAATATACTAACTCAAATGGCAAAAGAGGCCCAAAAAGCCAATGTGCAGGAGAATGCCTTAAAAACTAAAACTGACTAGATGGAAAAGGAATTTGAAAAACTCACTGAAGAGAATAATTACTTCAAAATTAGATCAGAGCAAATGGAAGCTAATGACTTTATAAAAAAATCAAGATAATATAAGACAGATTCAAACAATTGAAAAAACAGAAGGCAGTGTGAAATATTTCATTGGAAAAACCACTGACCTGGAAAATAGATCCAAGGGAGATAATTAAGAAAATTATTGGATTACCTCAAAGCTGTGATCAAAAAACAAGCCTAGAAATCATTCTTCAAGAAATTCTCAAGGAAAATTGCCCTGATAGTCTAGAACCAAAGGGCAAAATAGAAATTGAATGAATTCACCAATCCCTTCTTGAAAAAGATCACAAAAAGAAAACTGCTAGGAATATCAAAGCCAAATTCCAGAGTTACCAGGTAAAGGAGAAAATATTACAAACTGCCAGGAAGGAACAATATGAGTATTATGGAAACAGGATCAGGATAACACAAGACCTAGCAACTTCTACATTAAGGAATCAAAGGGCTTGGAATGAGATTTTCTGGAAGTTAAAGGAGCTAGGATTAAAACCAAGAATCACCTACCCAGCAAAACTGAGCATAATGCTTCAGGGGAAAATATGGTCCTTCAATGAAATACAGGACTTTATTCTTGATGAAAAAACCAGAGCTGAAAAGAAAATTTGACTTTCAAGTACAAGAAGCAAGAGAAGTAGGAAAATGTAAACAGGAAAAGGAAATCATAAGGAACTTATTAAAGCTGAATTATTTACATTTCTACATGGAAAAACTATAGTTGTAACTCATGAGACTTTTCTCAGTATAAGAATAGTTGAAGGGAATATATATTTTTATATATGTATACGTACATATGTATATGTTTAGAGGGTGTATGTGTGTATAAGTACATATGTGAGTGTGTATACATGTGTGTACATGTATACATAGATGGCACAGGATCAGCTGAATAGGAAGAGATGATATCTAAAAAATAAAATTAAGACGTGAGAGAGAAATATAATGAGTGAAGGAGAAAAGGAGAGATAGAATAGGGTAAATTATCTCATATAAAAGAGGCAAGAGAAAACTGTTCCAATGGAGGGGAAGAGCAAGGAGGTGAAAGGGAATGGGATAGCCTCACTCTCATTGAATTTGGCTTAAGGAGGGAATAACATATACACTCATTTGGGTATCTTACCCTACAGGAAAGTAGAGGGAAGGGCATAAGAGGGGGTATGACAGAAGGGAGGGCAGATTGGGGGAGAGGGTAGTTAGAAGCACATTCTTTTGAAAAGGAACATGGTCAAAGTAGAAAATAGAATAAGTGGGGGGCAGGACAGGATGGAGGGAAATATAGTTAGTTTTTCACAATATAACCACTAAGGAAATATTTGGCTCAACTACACATGTACAACCTATATTGAATTGCTTATCTTCCCAGTAGGGGTGGGTAAGGAGGGAAGGGAAAGAATTTGGAAATCAAAGTTTTAAAAACAAATGTTAAAAAAAAGTTTTTCACATGCAATGGAGAAATTAGATATAAAGACACTCTGGTATAGAAATTCATCCTGCCCTACTAGAAAGTTAGAGGGGGTATTGGGGAGGATATGAGAGAAAGCAGACTGGGGAAGGGGTATTCAGTAGGCTCGCTATCTTAGGGTGGGTGGTAGGGGAAAGATGGGGAGAAAATTTATAACTCAAAATCTTGTGGAAATGAATGTTGAAAACTAAAAATTAATTAAAAAAGAAAAAATCCACAAAGATAGTTACATCAGAAAAAAAACTTTGAGATCCGGATTCTCTGTTCCTCCCTTGTCACCCAGCCCCACTGCTAAGACAAGCAATTCAACATATGTTATACATGTGTAGATATGCAAAACATTTCCATCATAGTCATATTGTGAAGGACTATCTTTCCCTCCATCCTATCTCACCTCCCATTTATTCAGTCCTCTCCTTTGACCCTGTCCCTTTTCAAAAGTGTTTGCTTCTGACTACCACCTCCCTCAATCTGCCATCTCTTTTCTCATCTCTAACCCATCCCCTTCCCCCTTATTTTCCTGTAGGGTAAGATACCCAATTGAGTGTGTATGTTACTCCCTCCTTAAGCCAAATCCAATGTGAGTAAGGTTGACTCATTCCCTTTCACTTCCCTGTTCTTCCCCTCCATTGTAACAGTTTTCTCTTGCCTCTTTTATGTAAGACAATTTCCCCTATTCTATCTCTCCCTTTCTCCTTCTCCAAATATATTCCTCTCTCAACTCTTAATTTTACTATTTTTAGATATCATCCCTTCATATTCAACTAACTTTGTACATACACATGCATGTGCACACACATACACACACACATGTATTCCCTTCAACTATCCTAATACTGAAAAAAAGTCCATGAGTTAAAAATATCATCTTTCCTTGTAGGAATATAAACAAATCAACATTAATTTTCTTATGATTTTTTTTCCTGTTTACCTTTTCATGCTTCTTTTGCTTCTTATATTTGAAAGTCAACTTTTCACTTCAGCTCTGGTCTTTTAATCAAGAATGCTTGAAAGTGGGGGCAGATAGGTGGCACAGTGAATAGAGCACTGACCTTGGATCAGGAGGACATGAGTTCAAATCCAGCCTCAGACACCACTTACTTAGGCATGTGACCTTGGGCAAGTCACTTTACCCCAGTTACCCTGCATTACCCACTCCAAAAAGAAAAAAAGAAAAAAAAAGAATGTGTGAAAGTCCACTATTTCATTGAATATCCATATTTTCCCCTGAAGTATTATACTCAGTTTTGCTGGGCAGGTGATTCTTGGTTTTAATCCTAGCTCCTTTGTCCTCCAAAATACCATATTCCAAGCTCTTTGACTCCTTAATGTAGAAGCTGTTAGATCTTGTGTCATCCTGACTGTGTTTCCACAACACTCAAATTGTTTCTTCCTGATTGCTTGTAATATTTTCCCCTTGACCTGGGAAATCTAGAATGTGGCTATAATATACTTAGGACTTTTCCTTTTGGTATCTTTTTCAATAAGCAATTGGTGAATTCTTTCCATTTCTATTTTACCTTCTATTTATAGAATTGCAGAGCAATTCCTTGATAATTTTTGAAAGATGATGTCTAGGCTCTTTTTATGACCATTGTTTTCAGGTAGTCCAATAATTTTAAAATTATCTCTTCTGGATCTATTTTCCAGGTCAGTAATTTTTTTCCAGTGAGATATTCTATATTGTCTCCTATTCTTTTCATTCTTTCAGATCTGTTTTATAATATCTTGATTTCTCATAAAGTCTTTAGCTTTCATTTATTCCATTCTAATTCTAAAGGAACTATTTCCTTCAGTGAGTTTTTGGATTTTCTTTTCCATTTGGTCAATGCTACTTTTTAAGGCATTCTTCTCCTCATTAGCTTTTTGGACCTCTTTTGCCACATAAGTTACTGTATTTTTAAGGTGTTATTTTCTTCAGTATTTGGGGGGGTCTCCTTTAATAAGTTGTTGACTCATTTTTCTTGATTTCTTTGCATCACTCTAATTTCTCTACCCAATTTTTCCTCTACTTCTCTTACTTGATTTTCAAAATCCTTCTTGAGCCCCTCCATGGCCTGCAACCAATTCATATTTTTTTCTTGGAGGCTTTTGATGCCAGAGTTTTTACTTTGTTTTCTTCTTCTGGTTCTATGTTTTGATCTTCTTTGTCACCAAAGAACAATTCTAGTCTGATTTCTCTTGCACTGTTTGTTCATCTTGCCAGCCAAATACTTGACTTTTGAGCTTTTTACACAGTAGAATTCTGCCTCCAGAATGGAAAGCGTTTTGTCCCAAATATCTGGGGTCTTGCATAGATGTTGTCAGAGCTACTTCTAGCCACTTGCCTCAGAACTGTGTGGATATCCTCTCCATAACTGCCACAAACTCTGCCACTCCAGTATTCCTCCTTACCCCAGGACTGCCACCCAAGATTGCAACCCAGATCCAAGCAGGGCAAAGCAAGAGAATCCTGCCTCAGGACCTGAAAAGAGATTCCTGCAATTGCCCTGTGATCAACCACTTGGTGCCCCCATCATCAGTGGTCCTGGAGACTGGAAGCAGCCACACTGCTGCGCTGCTGCTACAGCTACTGCCTCCCCCACTCCAGGGGCAGGGGCTGGAGAGTGCTCTTCTCTCTCTTATGTCCAACAGAGTTACCCCACTGACCTTTTACTTTCTCTTTGGTGTTTATAGATTGAGAATTCTGTAAAACTGCCACAGCTGCCAGTGATTCAGTCCCCTGAGGTCTGCTCTGGTCAGTCTGTGCCACGATTCTGTGCCAGTGCAGCCCATGTGGCACTGTGCTCCACTCCCAGCCTGATGCAATATATCCTTCCTTTCAGTTTGCCGGGATGACTTCATCTGGAGGTGTGTTTCACTCTGTGATTTTGTGGATACTGTAGCTCTAAAATTTTTTTAGAGTCATTTTTTCACAAGCATTGGAGGTGGTTGGGGCACAAGCTCAAGCAAGTTCTTGCTTTTACTCTGTAAAAGTTGTATCATTAAAAACCAAACAGACTTATCATGCTTTAGGTTGAAGGTGCTTTTCTCACAAATGTTGATTTTTAATTGTGAAATCTAATTTGCTAAAACCAATATAAATAATTATATTTTTGTAAAATTCATATTAAAGGAAACATGAATCTAGTTTTTTGAAAATCTTTTTTTCTCTCCAAATTATTTTAGATGACTCAAAGAAGGAAAGGAGAGTATATATTTTAAAGAAATATTTTATATTTTAAAGAAAGAATTTGTTATCTTAATTTATCTGCCACAGAAATAAATAATAATAATAATAATAATAATGATAGACCTGACTTTTAGCACACTGAGGTTAGCAAGTTATTTTACATATGTGAGAACTGTTACCCTTGATCACATATGCAAAACAGTGCTTAATTTGGTGCTCATAATAATCCTGGAACTTGTCTTTTCATTTCCATTTTACAGGAGATAACTGAGGTTCAGAAAGATATAGTGATAAGAGAGTTCACACAGCTAAGAACAGTTTGGGTAGGATTTGATTCTGAATTCCTCTTAACTGAAATGCACTTTTCTTTCCATTTCAGAGATGTCTTGTTGTAGTAGATAATCCACTATGTCACTTCTACATCTAAATATCCATAATAATTGAGTTGAGAATTGTCAATATTAAAATTCCATTTACAGTATCAAATTATATCATTTTCCAAAGGAATAAAAGCTCCTCCTGATTTTTGAGCTATTAAAAAAGGTACTACCTATGCACTAAATATAAACATGTTCCCCTAGTAGTAAACAGAATTTAGGCATTTAAAATCATAAAGATTTTTCATATCATAAAACTTATTTTCAAAAATTCTCAAAATCTTCTAATACCAAACTCATATGTTAAATTTTATCTATATGTATTTGCATATGCTGATACAAATATAAATTATATACACATGTATTATATACATATTAATGTACTCCATCTACTTAGCCAAGAAGCACAGGAGATAGAAATGAAGGTATCAAATGACAAATTATGCACAAGCACACAAACACAAACACATCCCTTAGGTTTTTCCTTTTTCTGAATAAAACAATTATATTGAGAAATGTCAAGAAATAGATTAAATGAATCTTTGTTTTGATACTTAATGCCACCATACTGATTAAACAGAAAAGAAATCACATGCTGTATTTACTTGCATAATTGCTGCCCTTTTCATCCTTGTTTTTCAAGCTGTTCAATTCAAATTACCCTGTTCAAAAGTCTACAAGCAGCAATTATAAGATGGTGACCAATATGTGAGTAAATATAAGCAAATGAAAATACTGTAGACATCAGCAAAAGCACTAATCCCATTCTGAACCCCCCGCCAAAAAAAAGAAAAAAGAAATACCTTAGGTAGGCATCAAAAGATTAAAAAAAAACAATCAAACCAACAGGAAAGACAATTAAATACAGGGAAACAAGTTAAAATGCACATTTTGAAGGCATATGGTAAGTACATCCAAGATTGAAGCATTCCTTAATCATTCATTTTCATTTTGAGGAGAAACATAACATATCACATTTTCCAGATTCTTATTTTGATAGGAAATATGTATCCTTCTTTTCCCAAACATTAATTTCTAAAATGATAAACACTATCTGAAAAAGTTGATAACCCTAAGTTTCACAAATTACTAAAATATTCTCACCACACTGAAATGAGGATGTTTTACTTGGTTAGAAATAATCTGTCAATGAGCAATTACTGAAGAAGTTCAAAAAGTAAAGTTAAAAAGATCATAGCCATACATATGATAAATTCTGAGCTTGCAAAAACAGAGAGCCAAGGTTAGGAACACATAACAGGCAGTCTTTCACAGGAGTGGAATGGAGGGAAGCAAATACCACAGGTCCTCAAATATTTACATGATCAGTTGACCTTGGCTGAAACTCCTATATTTCTCTCAAAATCTCCATATGGTATCCCTTTTAATTTTCAAAATCCTTAAATTACTGAGTCTAAATTTATTCGCAGGTAGATTCACTACTGAAAGTCAAGAAATACATCAATTCTGATGCAGCCATGTTCTTCTTCCCCTTTTTGTCACCCCAAATCAATTGTGATTGCTATCTCACCAAATAAACTCTGAGGTAGATAGTAAAGCAAAGTGTGTAGTTGAGAATATTTCAACTTTCTCTCTCCTTCTCATTCATGTTTTATTGTTGCTTTTTTTTTACATCACAGTCATTTTCCAATAAACCTCATTCCCTACTGAATATGTCGCCTGTAACATATAAAAAATTAGCCAAACTCACTGACAGCAACAAAGCTGAAATATCATGGATAACACTCTCAACAAAAACATCACTGTTCCTCACTCCAAATCTATAATCCTATGACTCTATCCACAATCGATCTGCTTGGTAAAAGGAATATCTATATGGATGAAATCACAGATACCAGAAGAATAATATTTCCGCACAGATACTTTCAAGAGTTTAACTGGTGGTAAATTATAGAAAGATTGTATTTGGAAACGTCATTCCTAGTATGAAAGCTATGATATAGCCAGACGTAAATATCAAAAAGGGGGAGGGGGATATTAATTAGTCATTTAGTTTTCCTGTCAACTCTAGCTAATACCAGATAATGTTATTAAGTGAATATGAAGATTTCACAGGACAATTAAGGAGGCACAGTGGATAGAGTGAAGAGCCTATAGTCAGGAAGATTTGTGTTCTATTCCATCCTCAGACACTTACGAATTCTGTGACCCAAGACAAACACTTAACCCTATTTGCCTCAGTTTTTCAACTATAAAATGAGCTTTAGAAGGAAATGGCAAACTACTCCAGTATCTTTGCCAAGAAAGCCCCAGTGGGGTCATGAAGACTCAGATACAACTGAAATGACTGGACAACAATAATAAAAAGAGATTTTTATATATTACAAAATAATAATATAAGTCAGAGGTTATTAATGTTCTCCACATCACTTTTGGTTAATAATATCTTTCTTGATATTTTCCATTCTTTTAGTCCATTCTTCTCATATCTTAGAAAGCAATTTTAAACATAAAAGGGAGTGAGAAGAGAGGCAATTTCCTTTTGCCTGCATTGCAGAATTCCAGTTCAATTTCCTAAATATATACAGTATGTGGTGAAATATAAAATGGAAAGTGAACATTTTCATCACTATTTTACCCCATATTTACTGAGGAAACAGGCAAGTCACCCAGGTCTCATTTTCTTTTTTTAAGGTACATCTTCAGGGGCAGCTAGGTGGCACAGTGAGTAGAGCACTGGCCTTGGAGTCAGGAGGACCTGAGTTCAAATCCAACCTCAGACATTTGACACTAGCTGCGTGACCTTGAGCAAGTCATTTAACCCCAACTGCCTTGCCTTCCCCCCTAAAAAAAAGAAATGAAAAGATAAGGTATATTTTCTAATATGCAAACAATCTTTTCCTAAATTTAAAGCAAGGTTCTTTCTCAGGGATCTATCATGTTTCTACAATGATCTGAAGGTGAGAGAACCCAGTTTACTGTGAGAAGGAAGTTAACCTCAAGTCCAAGGGAATTTGGGGTTGGCACAGTGTAGGGACATTTCTCCTGAAGAGGTAGTTTTTGATAAGATGACTTGAGCAAGACTAATGGAAAACTATTGAAGAGTTAGGCAGATAGGGAAGAATGACTTGTGCATTTAGACAACACAGAAGATATGAAGGTAACTCAAGGCTGATAAATGAGCAATGGAACAAGGCTGCTAAGCAATGAGCCCTAGATAATTATCAAGAATACAGTGAATGTGATTCACAAGACTGGGCTTAAATTCCTAGTCTGCCACTTATACAAGCTGTGGGGTTTAAGAAAAAGGAGAGTGGGTGTTAGAGGCTTGAAATCACGAGAATAGGTTTGAATTCTGCTCCATTCCCTAAGACACAACCACACCACCACCACCACTCCCACTCCCTGCCCACCCCCTCCTCCATCACACACACACACACACACACACACACACACACACACACACACACAGGCACACACACACTAGTTCTATTACCAAAGATGAGTCTCATAAATTTACTGAGCATCAAAGCCTTTTCTCAAGGAGAATTCATCTAAGGAAATGATCTCTGGAAACACTATCACACTAATGTCCCTTCACACCAATGCTCTAATTGCAACTTTGGGGCTGGGTTCTATTAAATTCCCCTTTCCTCTAGAGCTGGTAAGTCATTCTTCTCCACTTTGCCACTCTCTTGCTGCCTTAATCTTTGTTGTCTTAAATTGTAACTATACATACCAAATTTTTAGTTATTTTTGTTGTTCAGTAGTTCAGTTGTGTCCAACTCTACATGATGCCGATTCTGGCAAGAAGAGAAAAAACACTGAGGCCCCGCAGTACTAGGAGCATGAGTTGCTTTGGCCATATGTATTCTCTCTCTCTCTCTCTCTCTCTCTCTCTCTCTCTCTCTCTCTCTCTGTCTCTGTCTCTCTCTCTCTCTCTCTCTGTCTCTCTCCCTCTCTCTCCAAATATATATATATGCTATTTTTGTTACTGTGTTCATTGTGTCTATCCACTTGTACTACACTAATTCTGTGTTTATTTACTCCTTTTTTTGTGGGGGAGGAAGACAACAGAGAGGTATTTTTTTAAAAAAGTTGTCCATGCAAAATCATTTTAGTAAATGGCTTTGGTTGAGCTAGTTGTGTCAGCTAATTGAGGGTAAATGAACTAGTTGTGACTTGAAAAGTATATTTTCAGTAGTACAGACCTTTGGATACAAGGGACCTTGAACCCTGAAACTGGAGTAATTATCTCATTAGGAAACTCCATGTACAAAAGCTGCAGTTATATACCAGAGGGGTTGCTTCACTAAATTTTAAGAGTGCAAATATCAGAAATTTGGCCATCAAGATATAGTTTTCCTTGGCCTAAGAGAAGCATAAAGATACTGCCATCTTCATATCTAGAGGGAATGTCCCTGGCAAAGAAATCACACATCTTTTAAAATATCGAAATATTTTGACCTGCAATGAAGTTCAACAGAGAAAATATTTCCAAAGAAAGAAATGTACTCTTCAAAAAGAATATCACGACCAACAAATTGGAGAATTTTGAAAAAGAGGCTTGCAAGAGTTCTCATTAGGGAAATCTTGTTGTTGTTGTTTTATTTTTATTAATGGATTTTTGACATGTTTTTCATACATAATATAGCAGAACAAACATCTTCAATGTGTAAGAACAGCATGTTAAATATCTCAATCAACACAGAATTCTGACCAGCTTTTGTAAGAGGCAAAACTATCTCAGCAACAGTTAAATGCTTACTAAAAAAATATTATGGTGTGAGACAAGTGAAGATTTTAACTTCTATCAGTCCTTTGGGGACAAATTTTGAATTCTTTTGCTTTATAGTAGCATTTTTATTAGTATGAAGTTGCTTAATCTAGCATGAAATGTCACAATAAATAATATATTATATTTTGCTCCCCCCACAAATTTGCAATAATTAAAGACTCTTGTTACTTCATCCCTAAGAGAAAGCATAATGCATTTATGTATGATGCTGACAACACAACTCTTTCACAGAAGCTTTGATCTTTCTACTGCAGATGAGACTTAAATCCCTTATTTGTATACAAATTATAAGTTGTTAAATCATTGCTTTAGATCCAAATTTTGTTTGAAGTGCATAGTTTGTATTCTAGAAATGCAATTGTGTTCTCATCAATTGGGGTTATTTAAATAGAGAACAAAGTCAAATACAGTAAAGTCCATTTTTTTTCCCAAAGAGGTAGAAAATCTCCTGAAGAGTCTGTCAAAATAGGATAGTAGAATCCATCATAGTTTCTGGTAGACTTTAGGCAGACAAAAAGTAAGATCAGTAATGATATTTGGCGACAAGAAGGCTGATTTTTTTTAGTTTTTTTCCCCCCATCAATGAATTGCCTAGTTATGTAACAAAATGATATGTCCACAAGATGTGAATATTTAAAAACATTTGGTCCAAAATGTAAGGCAAATCACAGTCAAAGATAACCAATCAGATAACTTCAACTTGATTGGAAAATTTTATTATACAAATGAAGTATATTAGAAAGCCCCATTAAGAAAACACACACACAAGAAATGCATTCACAAACATTGTATTTTACAATATTCATAGCCACCTCAATTGGAGAACCAGGAAAGATCTCATGTAGACGGTGACATGGGCTGGTTATTGATAAAAACCAGGGGTTAAAAGAGATCAAAGTGAGGGGGAATTAGTTGAGGACTGGAAGTCAGACAATGCAAACGCATAGTAATGGTGGAAAAAATGTTATATGAGGAAAAGCAAGAAGGCAGTATGGCTGCATCACAGTGTGTGAAGAAGACTAAGGTATAAGTATGCCAAAACAGTAGTAAGGAACCAGAGCAAGAAGTCTTTAAAAGTCAACAGAAGGATTTCTACTTGATCATAGAAGTAATAAAAGTCACTTGAATTTATTGAGTACGGAGTGAGATGGTCAGAAATTTACTTTAAGAAAATTATTACAATAGGTGTATATCAGATGGGTAGAATGGGATGGTGAGAGACTGGATGAAGACCAATTAGGAGGTTATTGTAATGGTCCAGGTGAAAGGTGCTAAGAGACTAAACAATGATTGTGGCTATATGTTTGGAGAAAAGAGTGCATAGTACATATGTGATAGATGTTAGAAAGCTAGAATTTTTTAGAATTCAGTACTAATACTTCGAAGCAGTTTAATGATTGATTTACACACAAATGATCACACTAGGATTAGTGAAATAAAAGTAATACTTGAATCTCTGATCTCATTAACGTGGGGTAGTCCAACAGGACAAATCACATCACCCATCTGAAACTTCTCATTCTGTATCATTCTTACCCACATTTCTCTCCTAAGTTGTCCAAAGGGGGACCACCCAATGACTATGATCCATATTCTAGAGCAAACCTCTTGACTTTTCATATGTACAATTAAAAAAATCAGTTATCCTTATTCTCTCTAGAAGAATGGCTTAACTCCATTTCCAGTCAGATGTCCCTCTGAGTACATCAATTATACTGCTTCTCCTGGATTTTCCTTTATTAATAATATGTTGCATGCTACTCATGCCCACATGTACACCACCCTATTGCCTTATTATAATAGAACCAGATATATTATTTTGTCCTAGACCTGCAATTTCCTTAGTGTGGGGAGCTCCCTGGGATAATAATTCCCTCTACTGATGAAGCTCATATAAGTTCATCTCTAATTTATATTTTAGAGAGCTTCCTGCTACAGTAAGAAATTCTATTACTCAAGTATCTTGTATGTATCTGAGGCAGGACTTGATCCAGGATAATTTATTTGACTGAAAAACTAGCTCTGCACCCATTACTCCATGCTGCCTCTCTCTAGATTCAATAGAATGAACCAAAACATCATATGATATTTTGACCACTATAAATATTCCATGAGACAGGAAACAATAAAAAGTGCTTGTAATAAGTCTAATTATTTTCTCTTTAATCCTAGCAATAGCAACGCATCCTAGAAGGAATATTAGGAAAACATTTTATTTTATCATTAAATATATTGGTTTTCCTACTATGAATACACTGAAACCTAACTACCTATTTTGTTTTGTTTTGTCTTGTCTCAATTGTTGCAATAAAAGTAATAAAATATTTTCAGCATTAAAAGTTCCAAACTCTTATGCTCCTAAAGATAGTTGGCCTAGCCCTGGGATTGCAATAAGGCTCTTGGATTTCCAGTCATGTTCATATATTCTGTTGCAGCTCAGAGTAAATTCATTTTTCCTAGTCTTATGGTAGCCCCCTAAGCCCTTATATACTCTAATAAGACCCCAAGAGTAACCTCTTCTCTGAACTGTATTGCTTTTTTCACTCTATCACCCACCATATGAGAAATCTTCATGTGCCTTTGTGGGACCATGTCATGTTGAATATTAATGCTGAAGTAACATATTTTTAAAGTCAGGATACTTTATTATATTCCAGTGCCCTGGCCAAAGCATTATCTAAATGGTTGTCTTTTACACTTGAAAATGCTATTATTACATCCTATTCATATGATTGCAGTTAACAAGACCGATGGGTTACCTGTTATACTTTTCAGAGCAGACCTACAATCTATTCCCATATGGGTCACTGTGTCATATGTTTGCAGACCTTCATCCTTTTACAGCTGTTACTTCTTTTGCTCATCACAGGTCCTACAGTATCATTATATTTACACTATTTCTACTGCATACTAACACTTTTTACTATTCACAAGTAATTAATATTTCAGCCTTGTGAAATATGTTTTTTAAATAATCTTTCATTTGCTTACTCTACATGTAATAAGCTGCTACTACAAAGTAATTGCTTAGCTATCCTGCTATAAATAGTTTATTATCTTAAAATAACCATTTAACAAAATTGGATGCCTGCAACATTTTACTAGATAATAAGCATCCAATGTTCTGTTTTAAAGCAAAACCCACTTATAAGGTGTCAAGAAGCATCTTTGAGAATGTCAGAGGGACAAAAGACTTTAGAATTTATCTATTACAATATGACCATGATCACAGTTAGTAAGTGGCAAAAACTGAACGCCAGTCCTTATCATATCCTTAGTCCAAGTTCAGGGCTAATTCAACTGTACTGTTAAAGGAGAAAATATGAACTTATAGGAGAACTCATATGGAAGTATAGAATATAGGAAAATTTATTCTGTACAGGTAAGTTATATGTAATTACATAATAAATATAAGTGATAAGATATTGCAGTTGAAAGTGAGTTAGAAGGAAGCTAGATGGTGGAGGGACAGCTAAGTGGCACAATGAATAGAGCATCAGCCTTGGAGTCAGGAAGACTTGAGTCCAAATCCAGCCTTAGGCACTTGACACACTTACTAACTGTGTGACCTTGGCAAGTCACTTAACCCAAAGTGCCTAGCCTTCCCCCCTCTGAAAATAAAAACTGAGTTAGTACAACTTGGCAGACTATTATGTGCAATAGCTGCATAAGTCATAGTACATTGATTAGTTATGGAATACAAATGTAACAGAAATAATGGAAGAAATTGTACCCACCAATTCTTGAGCTACCCATACCATTAGATAAGCAAGCAGGATTCAACCTGATAATACCCCAAGTATATTCAGTAGAAGAGCTTTACTATCACTAAGGAGTGTTGGAAGATAGGTTATTAAAAAAATAGAAGAATTGTACAGTGTGAATTAAAATTTAATGCCTCTGACACTTAATAACTACATCACCTGGGAAAGTTCTAGAAACTCCCTGAGCCTCTGCATTATCATCTGCAAATTGAATATGATAATACCTATAGTTCCTACCTTATACTATTCTTATAAGGATTAGATGATATCATCTATGAATAATGCAGTCAAAATTACATAATTATACTGGTTTGACTGGTTCTTTTCTACTATATTTTAATCTAATCATACACCTGATTATTCTATCTGCTTCACTGTTTCCCACCACAAACCCTTATTCTCCCAGAAAGAGGTGTTCTAAACTGGAGGTAAAATGGAATGGACGAAAACTTAAGAGAGAAAAAGGTTTTGAAAAGTGGTAATGATGAGTGGTAAGAAAGAGTATTATAGATATAAAAGCATGCCTCTAACTCTAACCCTAAACCTAAATGCAGGTATATGTATAATGATAATAATAATAATAATAATAATAATAATAATAATAATAAACATAAGGTAATTAAATAAAGGTAGGAAGAGAGGAAAGCAGCCTTCTTGAAATATCAAAAATGGTTTCAGGTAGAAGATGGTCCTTGAATAATCATTTTTAAGTGTTCACCTCCTGTCATGCATGCACTGTGCTAACTGTTCTGAGATACATAGCCAAAAGGAAGGAAGGAAGGAAGGAAGGAAGGAAGGAAGGAAGGAAGGAAGGAAGGAAGGAAGGAAGGAAGGAAGGAAGGAAGGAAGGAAGGAAGGAAGGAAGGAAGGAAGGAAGGAAACCCTGGCTGATCAGGAAATTACATACTAAGTGAGTTAAGTATATCAACAGGTGAATACAAATATATACAGAGTAGTTGGAAGGTAGCCTTGGAGAAGGAGGCCAGAGGAGTGAAGGGTAGGTTTAAAAATGTCTCCTTGAGCTGAATTTTTAAGAAAGTCGTGGATTATGAGAGGAAGAAGAAACAAGGGAAAAAATATTCCAAACATGTAAGAGAGTCAATGTAAAGGCACAGAGATGGGAGACAGAACATTGTATGGGAAGAAAGGAGGTAGGGCAATATAGCTAAATCGTAAAGAATTCTTGGGGGTTAGGGGAGGTAGTTCTGTGTAAAGAAACTGAAAAGAAAAGGACCAGATTGTGAAATAATATAGTAATGCTTGTCTTACTGTTGATATGCTGCTCTGAAGTGACAAAATTACATTAGTATCGAAATATTATTTTATGTCTCCAAGATCTGTAGAACTGTATTTGGATTTTTTTCAATTATTTTTATATGATTCTAAGGTATCTGATTTAAGCTATAATAAATGATGAAGTGATAAATGGCTAAAAATGGGCAAATTTCTCTATTTAGTTTTTGAAAATTTAATGAAATATGCCAACATAGGTGAGATTAACAGAGGGGTTTACACAATATAATGTTAATGAGTTTTGTGCTTGTAGTTAAAAATAGTTCCCAGCAATCCCAGGACAATATGAAAAGAAGCATTTACTTGTCTTAAAACTTGTTGGTGTATGTTTATGATCTTTAAAAATCTTTAACTCTAAAAGAGATTAAAAATCAATTAGAACAACAATAAAAAGATTTAACAACTATTTTGCCTTGAAAGCAATTTTATTTTTTTTATAGAACAAAGGATAAAAATTTCAAATAAAAATTTGACAAATAAGCATAAACCAATGGAAAAAACCCTCATCTTTCTTATTTTCAGAGTTTTCCCAAAAATCTTATTTTGAGTTTGTTTTCAATTCCAGTAAAAAAAAAAATAGACTCATAAAGATGAAATTAACTTTTCATAGTCGTGAAATTAACAAATATCTAAAACAGTACATGTACCTCAATTTCTTAACTCTAGGTCGATTTTTTTTCCTACTACAGGTAATGGTAATTAATTTGTTTGATCAGATGTTAAGTAGATCCTAGTAACCTAGTGTTAAGTATAGAACTCTGTCCATTGGTGAAAAGGTATGAATTCCCCCTGGTGAAAAGGTGTGAATTTCCCTGTTGACGTGGAAGAATGC
>CM053600.1:56643402-56690902 GCA_028646575.1 Pseudocheirus occidentalis
AAATCCACTGACCTTTCTCTTAGCCTTTTTTTCTTCTGGCCTGATAGATGTGGTAACTGTGCCTCCAGTGCAGCCAGTCTGCTCTCCTGCAGCAGCGGTTCCCCGCCCGATGCCCCAGGGCCTGAGCCGGCCGGGGGTTTCAGCTGTGGGTCCCCGACTGCTGCGAAGAGCCCCGCCTGCTGCGCTGCCTGTAGCAACAGATGTGCTTTCTGTCTGGTGGAGAGTTTTGGAGCTTGAAAATCTGTTTAGCGTCCCATTTTATGAGTTTTTTAGCGTATTTGTGTGGGAGCTGTGGTGCTTTGCTGTTTCTACGCGCCATCTTGGCTCCACCCCCGGGGGAAAGCATTTTTAAACATTAAAATAAAGTAAGAACTATGATAAGAATAAATTGACAACTAAATTAGTATAATAAATAGAATTAAAGAAATTATAGTCACTTATTATTATAATGAAATGACAAAATATAAAATCACAGAATGTTAGATTTGGAACAGATCCTAGATATCATTTATATAATTTATAATTTTATGAAATATACCTATAAAATTGGTTTTTTAAACAATTTCCTTTGATTAAATAACTTCTCAGTTCCTTCTGTGAGCAGATGCTCAGCATTTATTGACTAAAAATAACATTAAGATAATGAAATTTCTGATTTTAACTTGTCTTATTTATAGTTGATCTATTCCTTAGCAAAAATATGCTACTCCTATTAACTTGTTTGTATATCAGGTAAGCATTTTGTCAAAATTAAGGCTGTTTAATTATTAAACAATGCATTCATCATACTCACTACAAAGATTTCCAAAAATAAATATTTTGTCATAATAAGCGATTTCTCATAATTTACAAACATCATGTTTCAAAGTTAATTGGAAAATAAATATTTGTACAAATTTTTTCCGATAAATGTCTAATATATGACATATATAGATAATTTATATTTTAGGATAAAAACCATTCTATAGGAGTTATTTGATTAAAGAATATGAACCATTCTCAAAAGAAGAAACTAAAGTTAGCAACAACAATATAAAAGCGTTTCATAGATAACACACGGGAGGCCCTGGAGGTTTTGGACTCCAACCTCTAACAGGTTTTATCTTGATCTAGTCAGACAGGCAGACAGCTTTGGAGGGGTTATCAATTTTATTCTTGTCTAGTCTTCTCAGAGGGTCAGAGGAGAACTAGCTCCTACAACATCCCTAATGACCCTTCTCACAAGGGTCAGTGAAAAGGAGGACAATTAGTCCTATATCTCAGTGGGGTCAATTGAGATAGCCACAGCTTGTACACTCCCTTAAATACCTTCAAGCTTCAATGGGGGCCAGTTGAGGCACACACATATTCCTTTATGAGTTCCCTTAGGCTTTCCCCCACTCACTGACCAATGCCCACTTGCTTTATAGGGCAATAGAATCTCACAGGTTAACTAGAAAAATCATCATTCTGCACAAGTGTAGTAAATATTACATTATATCAACACTTATCTCACAGCACAACCTCAGTAAGACTGTCTGTCACTATGATTCTGGGAATTACTATCTGGAATTCTTGGAGATACTATAAAACACCCAGAAACTAGACATTACCATGGTCATGGATCCTGAGAAACTAACTCTAAGAAGGATAACAAAATCCTCATTACATACAAGTGTATGCACCAAATCACCAATAATAAAATTCAAAATATAAGTCACGTTGAAGTTTTATCTCATTTCTATCAAACTAGGAATAATGACAGAAGATTTTTTTTAAATTGATAAAATTTAAAGGGGCTAAGGGAAGAGAGGCATTATTACTTACTGTTGGAGCTGCAAATTGTCCTAAACATTATGGAAAATGTCCTATCAAAAAGGTCATCAAACTATACATATCCATTGACCCAGAAATATCCCTACCAGGCAGTTAGTCAATAAACATTTATTAAGTGCCCACCATGTGCTATGCACTGTGCTAAGTGCTGGAAATAAAAAAGAAGTAGAAAGATTGTCTATGCCCTTAAGTATCTCATAGCATGACAAAGGATGAAATACATAAAAAGAAGCTAAACGGGGGAGGGGGAGAGCATTATGAAGTCCAGATGAAGGCAGCTGGATAGGAAATGAAGAGCTGGGCTTCACCAGGTGCTCTCTTTTAACTGAACATCTTGAAGGAGCTGCCCACCGTCTTCTACCCTCCCAACCCTCCACCTCCACATACACATACAAACATATTCCCACCTTCCCCCATTCACCCCCAACCCTTCCAACAATGTGAGGGAGTGAAGGAGACTAGTGGCAAGGATACTTTGGAGGTGTTAGTTTCATGGTTAATGTGGCAGATAAACAAAGGAAGTAAAAAAATATCAAAACTACATTGAATTACTATTTTATATGGCTGATGGTAAAGATTGCTTCCTGCCTCTTAGAAGATTTGTGATGGACTAAATGTATAGAAAAAAGCATATAATTTTCAGGTCTGAGTTAGGTTTTGATTTGTCCTACTAGGGTTCTATTAGGTGGCATTAAGTTTGTATGAATTGCCAGCGATGGAAAAGAACGGCAAAAAATGAGAGAGAGAGAGAAAGAGAGAGAGAGGGAGAGAGAGACAGAGACAGAGACAGACAGAGACAGAGACAGAGACAGAGACAGAGACAGAGGGAGGGAGGGAGGGAGAGGGGTATCAAGTATATATGTATATATGTATGTATGTGTGTGTGTTTATATATATATATATATATATATATATATATATATATATATATATATAAAACCACACTTCACATTTTTTCTAAACAAATTCCCAAATGATATTTTTTTCTACAAATGAACATTCTTTTTTCTTTTAATTAAAATACTTTTTTTAAACTTACATGCATGATACTCTGGGAATTAAACATACTATTTGATACCCTGTCAAAATTTCAAAATTTCAAAAATACTTTTCCCAGAGAAGCATGTAATTTCATGTATACTAGATATGTAACCACTCTCTACAACTAAGATTGACTCTAATATTTTAATGATTATATTATCTTCATTGTTATTTAGTGGATGACAAGCATCATTTCATTTATCTGATGTTGTAATTACACATATATTTTTATTACAAGACCCATTGTAAAAATATACTTTAAAATAATTATTTTTCCACTAGATTTAATTTTGTCACATTTAAACAGATAGTCAATAATTCAAGCATTCCTGAATTCATAAGTATATTTTATAATGCATTTTTCCTTATCTAAGTTGTTTTCTATTTTTCTGGCATAAGATGAATGAAGGTTCCTAGAATATGAATAACTATGAACAAGTTTTTCTCCACTCTAATTTTCAAAGCACCACATGTTGGTTGTGAAGATCTCTTAGAAAAAAAAACCTTGAGAAATGGGGATATGTGAAGATCAGAAAATAGACAATTTTAAGTGGTAGAAATTTTCATTTTTGTGTAAGACATTTTCTTACAGTCCTACTTTTAGATGAGTAGCGAGTCTCCAAGGTAGAAAACCGGGATTGGAGAGGATAAAAGAACCTAAAAATAAGATTACTATTACATCTTCTCCCTTTTCTCTTTTTTTCCCTTGCACTCAGAAAGCATCTTATAAATAATGATTTGATGCATATCTAAATCACATTATTCAGCAATGAAGGAAAATAATAACAAAATGTAGTATGAATCCACACAGAGGCATATTTACAGTGGTGAATGTAACAAAACATTTCAGGTTGATCTAGTGTCCTCTGACCAAACTACATGACTCTAAATGGTAGAGAGAAAGCCTGAAATTCCTCTGATAATAACCTCCTATTATTGCATCTCTCCCAAATGGACATTTCAAAGTAGATGTCTGAGACATAGAAAATTCAAGGTGTCTAAAATAAGACTTTATAATATTTTCTTGACGTCCAACCTTTCCCTTAACTTCCCTAATTTTGGTGAAGGCATCACTATTCTTTCGGTCTCCATGTTCTTAACCTTAATATTCTCCTAGATTCCTTACTTTCTCAACTCCTCATATCCAATCTGCTGTAAAATCTTACCATTTCTACCTTGACAACATTTCTTGCATCCAACTTTTTCTCTTAAATGGTACCCATATTTATTAGGTCAGAACCTTATCACTTCTTGCACAGATTATTATAATGACATGTTAATTGGTCTCCTTGCCTTACATTATTCTTTATTTCAATCTACCCTCTATAGCGCTGCGACATCTATGTCAATTCTCTACTCAAAAATGATATAGCGGCTCTCTACTGCTTCAAGAATTAAATAAAAATTTCCCTGTTTAGTTTTTAAAGTGTTTTGCAGTCTTTCTCCAACCTATCTTTCCAACATCAGTGTTTATTACAACCCCTCCCATGTTCTGATACAGCCAAACTAACATTCTCTCAGTTTCTCACCCCACATTCTATCTTCCATCTCTGTGCCTTTGCATTGGCTGTCACCAATATCTAGAAAGTATTCCCTCCTTAACTTCACCTCTTATAATATATATCATCCATCAAGACATACCCCCAGTATTCTACATGAAGTATCTCTTGCTACCCTTAATTCCTAGTGTTCTTCTTCTCAAAATTTTATGCTATATAAAATAATATGTGTGGTCTTCCCAAATAGCAGGTAAATTCTTGGTATGGAAGAAATTTTGACTCTATGTAGAGTTGAAAAAATGTGTATAGAGTCAAGAAAAAGTGATTTCAAATTTGAACTCAGACACATATTAACTACATGACTTTAGGCAAGGCACTTAACCTCTGTCTGGTTCAGTTTCCTCAACTCTAGAATGGGGATAATAATACAGGAATGTTGTGAAGATCAAGTGACATAGAGGTAAAGTGTTTAGCAGAGTCCTGGCACAGAGCAGGTGCTTAATAAATGCTGTTCTCTACCCCTTTCCTTCTCTACATACCCTCAAAACCATCCTGCGCTTCCTTCTGCACTTCCTTCTGTTCTCTTTGTTTTTAAAAAGTTTTACCATAGTCACTTAAAAAAATCACTATTACTAATTCTTCTTCCCTCTCTCAACTAATCAAGAGAAAAAATGGGGAAAGCACTTTACATATATCTCATTACACCCTCTTAACAACACTAAGAAGTAGTTGCTACGATTATCCCCATTTTAGAGCTGATGAAACTGAGACAGAGAGAGGATGCACGCTTTGCCCAGGGACACACAGTTAATATGTCTCTGATGCTGGAACTGAACTCAGGTCTTCCTGACTCCAGGACCAGTGCTCTTATATCCATTGTGTAAGATTGACAAAGGGGTAGACTAACAGACAGACCGGCAGACAGAGATAGGTTTTCTGTCTACGTAATAACTATCTTGAATATTTTGAGGTCTCAATAATCATTTCTATGAAAAAATATCCCTTTATATCCCAAATCCATGTATTACCCCTGATTTCTCCCTCAGCCTCCATTCTTACCACCTATTGAAAAGTTCTACTTGGATGGAACTCTACAAGCTCAACTTGAAAATATTCAAAACTGGATGTATCTTCAATCCCTAAAATCTATTCCTTCTCCAACTCCCTAACTTCTATAAGTCAGAGGGCAGCAAGGAAGGGGGGTGGAGTCAAAATGGCAGCATAGAAACAGGAAAATTCTGTGAGTTACCCCCACAACCACCTCAAATACCTATAAAATATGACTCTAAACAAATTTTAGAACTATAGAACTCACAAAGTGATAGAGAGAAACAAATCTCCCACTGAAGGCAGTCGGACAGGTTTATAGGAAGGGTCCATCTGAGCATGATGGGAGCCCAGTCCAGCCCCACATGTGCTGAGGTTTTGGCCCTGATGAGTGGAGGTCAGAGCAGACTTCAGGAGAGTGAATCACCAGCAGCTGTGGGGATTTCTAGACTTCTCAACCCATAAATGGCAAAGACAAAGTAAAAGTTCAGTGTGGAAGTCTGTTGGAACTGGGGGGGGGGGGTGGGCAGGGTGAGAAACAGTGGAGGCACATGGCTGTGCAGCCACCACGTGACTGCTTCCAGAGCTCCTGGCCTGCAAATCTTAGGGGGAACAAGTGACTATTCAGAGGTCAATTGCACTTCCTTTAACATGCTTGGATCTGGATTACAGTCTTGGATGGTGGTCCTGGGGTGTGTGAACACTAAGTCAGAGCATGTGGGGGCTGTAGAGAAGGTACCCATCTAATAGCTCCAGCAGCTACAAAAATGCCAGCAATTTATGATGTAGCTCTCTCCATTTTGAAAGCAGAGTTCTGTTGTGGCAAAGAGCTCAAAAGTGGCAATATGAGCAAGCAGAGGGAGCACAAACAGACAATAGAATCCTTTTGTGGGGACAAAAAGGATTGAGGCATGGAGCAAGAGGAAGACAGAAAATTCAGAACTTCTGCATCAAAAGCCTTCAAGAAAAATATGAACTAGTTACAGGCCATGGTGGAGCTCAAGAAGGATTTTGAAAATCAAGTAAGAGAAGTGGAGGAAAAATTGGGAAGAGAAATGATAATAATACAGGAAAATCATGAAAAGTGAGTCAACAGCCTGCTAAAGGAGATCCAAAAATACACTGAAGAAAATCACACCTTAAAAAATAGATTAGCTCAAATGGCAAAAGAGGCCCAAAAAGTCAATGCAGAGAAGAATGCCTTAAAAATCCAAAGTTACCAGATAGAAAAGGAAGTTCAAAAAATAACTAAAAATAATAACTCCTTCAAAATTACAACGGAGCAATTGGAAGCTACTGACTTTATGAAAAAATAAGGTATTATAGAAGGCGATGTGAAATATCTCATTGTAAAAAAATGATTGACCTGAAAAAGAGATCCAGGAGAGATAATTTTAAAATTATTGGACTACCTGAAAGTCATGATAAAAAACCAACTTGGACAGCATCTTTCAAGAAATTGTCAAGCAAAATTGCCATGGTATTCTAGAACCAGAGGGCAAAATGGAAATTGAAAGAATTCACTGATCCCCTCTTGACAGAGATCCTAAAAAGAAAATTCCTAGGAATATTTTGGCCAAATTCCAGAGCTCCCAGGTCTAGGAGAAAATATTACAAGCTGCCAGGAAGAAACAATTTCAGTAATGTGGAAACACAATCAGGATAACACAAGACCTAGGAGCTTCTACATTAAGAGATCGAAGGGGGGGCGGCTAGGTGGCACAGTGAATAGAGCACCGGCCCTGGAATCAGGAGTACCTGAGTTCAAATCCGGCCTCAGACACTTAACACAAAAAACTAGCCGTGTGACCTTGGGCAAGTCACTTAACCCCAACTGCCCTCCCAAAAAAAAAAAGCAAAAAAAAAAGAGATCAAAGGGCTTGGAACATGATATTCCAGAGGTCAAAAGGGCTAAGACTAAAACCAAGAATCACCTACCCAGCAAAACTGAATATAATGTTTCAGGGGAAAATATAGCAATTCAATGAAATAGAGGACTTTCAAGCATTCTTGATGAAAAAAACCAGAGTTGAATAGAAAATCTGACATTCAAATACAAGAAGCAAGAGAAGTATTAGAAGGTAAACAGGGAAAAGAAATCATAAGTAACTTTTTAAGTTGAACTATTTACACTCCTACATGGAAAAATGATCATTGTAACTTAGGAAACTTTTCTCAGTATGAGGATAGTTGAAGGGAATATAAATGTATGTGTGTGTGTGTGTGTGTGTGTGTAAACACACACACACATATACATACTTACACACATATATACATATATAAATACAAATGTATATAATATACATAAACACATACATATATGTGTTTATATAGGAGGGTATGTGTGTATAAATACATATGTGAGTGTGTATATATATGTGTACATGTACACATAGACAGAGGGCACAAGATCAGTTCAATAGGAAGGGATGCTATCTATAAAATAAAATTAAGAGGTGAGAGAGGAATATAATGAGAGGAGACAGGGAGAGACAGAATAGGGTAAATTATCTCATATAAAAGAAGCAAGAGAAAACTGTTCCAATGGAAAGGAAGAGCAGGGAAGTGAAAAGGAATGGGACAACCTCAATCTCATTGAATTTGGCTTAAGGAGGGACCAACATACACACTATATTGGGTGTCTTACCCTACAGGAAAGTAGGAGGGAAGGGGATAAGAGGGGAGATGATAGATGGGAGGGCAGATGGAGGGGAGGGGAGTTAGAAGCTCACACTTTTGAAAGGCAACAGGGTCAAAGTAGAAAATAGAACAAGTGGTGGGCGGGATAGGATGGAGGGAAATGTAATCAGTCTTTTACCACATATCTACTATGGAAATGTTTTGTGTAACTATGTATGCACAACCTATATTGGATTGCTTATCTTCCCAATAAGGTTGGATGATGAGGGAAGACAGGAATGAATCTGGAATTCAAAGTTTTAAAATAAAACATTTTTTTAAAAAATCATTATTTTCAGTATTATTATTTTACATGCAATTGGGAAATAAGATATTCAGGCACTAAGGTATGGAGACTCATCTTGTCCTAACGGAAAGTCGTAGGGGAAATGGGAGAAGATATAGGAGAGAATAGATTGGGGGAGGGGGTATTCAGTGTTTTGGGGTAGTAGGTAGAGGAAAAACAGGGTGAAGATTTGTAACACAAAGCCCTATGGAAAAGAATGTTCTAAACTAAAAATTAAAAAAAAAATTAAAAAAAGAGGTCAGCAAAGAAGACATTGAAGACAATGGTCAAGGAGTCATCAGAATCATAAAAAACAAGGAAGTAATGAATTCCAATAGAGAGCAATGCACTGTCGAAACTGCCAATTAAACAGGTCAAAAGGATAAAAAGAGATAATGGAAGGCAGGGAAAAACAATGTTTTGGAGTAGAAATATAGGGAGAGGGGTGGCTAGGTGTGCAATGTATAGAACACCAGACATGGAGTCAGGAAGACCTGAGTTCAAATCTGGCCTCAGACATTTAACACTTACTAGCTGTGTGACCTTGGGTAAATCACTTATCCCTAATTGCCCTGCCTCACCCCCACCAAAAAAAATGTAGGGAGAAATAAAGGAACTAGATGTTTCCATGCAGTGTAGCACCAATGCAATATGCATAGCTCTGATGGCGACTGTGAATATGCTGGCATAGCACTCAATCACAAAATATAACAGATTCTCCATATAGAGGGCAGAAGCAAAACATTTATTCAGACACCAGAAAACCAAACCCCCCAACTAGAAAGCCAAAGCTATCATAGTAGGAAAGATGTTAATACACCATAACAGCACAGAGAGTTAAAACATCCTTTACCCTTCCCACAAAACAACACTGCAGTCTAGTGGTCTGCCAGGGTCCATCCTCTCCTCCCTCCATCTCTAACTTTCAGTTTCCTATGGGATCTGCTCCACTCTTCAGTAAACTCCTCCCAGCAGAGGCTCCATGTGATTACATTCAGGCTACTAGCAGGTAAGTAAAATCTTCTAATCAGGGAAAGTCTTCATATTCCCTTAGGCTTATTAAGGAGCAGGCAAGATCTTCAAATTGCCACTACCATTATGGTAGGAAAGGTCAATCAGAGATGGAGAATTCTAATCTTTCTCTCTCCCTCACCTTCAGACACAATTAACTGCCAAGATCAGAAAATTCTATCCCCTTCACTTTTCTTACATATTTACATTCCCTTTACTACCACAATAGCTCAGGCCAGGGGTGGAGAACGCGTGGCCTTGTAGTGTCAACACAATATTCACAGCACCAATGGCAACTGTGAATATGCCAGAATAATTTTAAATCACAAAACATAAGAGATTCTCCATATAGAAGACAGAAGCAACACCAGACAACTCAGACGCCAGAAAGTCAAATCCATTGTAGCAACAAAGAAGTTAATACACCATAACACACCAGGGAGTCACGCCATCCTTTAGCCTTCCCACAAACACTCACAAGCCTAGATGTGTCCTTGTCTGTGTCCTCTCCTCCCACCATCCTAACTGCTCTGACTCCATCTAGTCTCTGCTCTACTTGTTCAGCAAACTCCTCCCACAACAGGCTCCAAGTGATTACATTCAGCCTATTGGGGGCAAGGAAGATCTTCAAATTCCCTTAGGCCTATTCAGGACCAGAGAGAATCTTCAAATTCCTATTACCATTACAGGTCTCAGGAACACTTTGGCTCTGTAGCCCTTTCACCAAATCCAAACTTAACAGAACAAATCCCCTTAATAAAAGGATTTTTTTTTCATAAAACTTGGACTTAGTCAAAAGGCCACACCCCAGGACCTAGAAGGCCACATGTGGCCTCAAGGCTACAGGTTCCCCACCCCTGGTTTAGGCCTTTGCTAGCTCTCACCTTAACCACTGCAGCCATCCCACTCATGATCTTTGTTTTCATTTTTTCTTGCCAGGATCTCTAATCACATCATTGCCTTGTTTGAATACTTTGGGTAACTAAGTCCAGTAGAAATAATTAAAGTTAGTTATCTTGGTTTTTAAAGGGCTCTACAATCAGGCTTCAGTTAACATTTAAATTACCATTGCTGACATTATAAAATAGGTTCCAGCTATACTCTATTCCTTGTTAAATAAAAACTCTACAATTTCTCACCTTCCTTGTTCAATCTTATAACATCAAACAACAATAACAATAATAAAATCTTACATTTTGTATGCCATTTCATTGTTTACAAAGAATTTTTCCATAATCTCATTTAGTTCTCAGAATAAATCTCTGGTATAAGGAGACAATATTCTGCGCTACTTCTCAGCAGGGATGGGTCACAGACGGATCTTTTTGTTTGTTTTAAGTATAATTTATTTCTTCAGGGCTTTTATCTTAAACTCACATTTTCATTCCCACCCCTCTAGACAGTATATACTCCTCAAAAAACAAACAAACAAACCCCAAAATAAAAAAAAAACAATTAAACGAGAACTTCTGATACAATGACTTTTTGCCAAATGCGTATGAGATTCCATCCTGGTAGCTCTTGGTGCTTTGGCAATGAGATGAGGGTGGGAATTGGGGAGAACCAAATACTTTTTTTTATCTCCTATCCATTACCTACTGGTTTTTCAGTCACTCAAAGGTGAACTTCATTTTAATGCTCATTTCATTTATGCTTATATCGTTGCAGTCAGTTGTGTACATTATTCTGCTGGTTTTGTTTATTTTGCTCTGGGTCATGTTCCACAAAATTTCCCTTGCATTTCTCTGAAATCCTTGTATTCATTCTTTCTGTTTGCACAATAATTTTTACCAGCATGATGTAATGAAAATATGATCTCAGAATCTAGAGACCAAAGTTCAAGTCCTACCTCTGATACATACCAGGTTCACATGCTTTTGGGCAATTCACTTATAATCTCTCAGTGCACCTAGACAATTCTCAGAATATAAATACCTGACATTAATGGACAGAAATCTCCTCCCTAGAAGTTGCCTATAATTGGGAAATCAGTCTACTAAAAAAAGAGAAAAATATCAATTATGTCTTAGATATAGTTATCTTTTGTCTTCTTACAATCCCTATTTAATGGACTATCACTTTGCTTCCATTTTTTTTGCTACAATTACTGATTCTATTCATATTTTTGTATATGTTGAATCTTTGCTTCTATTTTTTACTTCTTTGAGGAATATATGCCAAGTAGTGAGTTCACTGGATCAAAAGGTATGGCCAATTTTGTCACTTTTCTTAAGATATTCCAAATGGATTCCAGAATGCTTAGTGCAAATCCCAGTTCCATTAGATTATATTAGTTTGCCTCTATTTTTTCAGGCTGTCCAGCACTGACTTCCCATTTTTTTTATCATCTGTGCTAACATGTCAATGAAAACTCAGATTCACCTTCATTTGAATTTGTCTGCATAATACTAGTTTAGCACAAAGCTTCTCTGTGTTGTGACCCACAGTTTAAGAAGCAGTTGCCAGTTGCCAGAAATAATAAAAGGGCCACAAGTGGAAAAGTTTAAGAAGCCCTGGTTAGTGCATGCTTTCATGTAATTATTAATCATTCAATATATTCGAAAACTTTTAGCATCTTTTGCCAACTTATCTATTAGAAAATGGCTCTTAGTTCTATAGATTTGAATCAGTTCTGTATAATATGTTGGATATCAGTTTTAATTTATAATAAAATATAAATTCTCTGAGAGCAGAGACAACTTGAATTTTGTTTCTGTAGTCCTGGTGGTTATTGTAGTACAACACTTGGCATATCGAAGTGCTTAATAAATGTTTTGGGACTCAACTGAGGTATTTGATTTTTTTCTCACTCTACTATTTATCATATAGTTCTCTTTGATTTTAATTTTTTTACATTGAATTGATTTAAAATCTTTAAAAAATTTTACATAGTAAAAATTGCCTATATCTTTTATGATTTCTTCTCTGCCTTATTTATTTCTTCTCTGCCTTAAAAGTTAAGAATTCTTTTTCTATAAAACATAAATTATAAGAGAAATGCAAATCAAAACAAATTCATGGTTTTAATTCACATGGAACAAAACAGCAAGGAAGACAAAAAAAATGGTTTAGCAAGTCGGTGACACATGAACTCCCTCTCCACTGCATGGAGCAAGGCATGATATGATCTAAAGCCTGACCAGTAACCTCATTTGTGTGTCTCACATTCTCAGTTTTCTACTTCATTTTGCTCTCTTACTTTTATTCCCCTAAGCTTTAGAGTGATCAAGCAGCATGTTAGATAATTTCTTGGTCAGGAATAAAACTATAGTCTCTTCTCACCAATTAACTTCAGTAGCCAGACAAGTTCATTAAATATTAATTATTTAATCAGCTGGAGAAACCTCCTTTCTTATTAGTATTTATACTTATTTCTCTATAATTAAATAACTATGAAATGAGTGGATATATGTAGTTTATTAAGAAATAATAAGCACAATGATCTCTCTGTGTCTCTCTATACACATACACACATACATACAAGATTTTGGCTTTGATCAATGTTATAAACAGTCACCTCAAATTCTCAATACAATAACAAATGACTCCTCCTCACCTGTCAGAAAAGTTTCATACTCCAGATACTGATTAAAGTGTTTCATGGGTTTTCTTCATATTTCTCTTCAGGATAATAGCTGAACTCAGTCTTTCATGAAATAAGCCAGACTAGCCTTTTTCCTTCAATAATCATAGGAAATGGTCTTTCCAGAGTACTACATATAAAATGACCTTTGTAACTCATACTTCATCATTACCTCCTATCCCTAGGATTCCTTCCTCTTTCTGTCTGGTAACCTCACCATTTTAAACCCCAATTTCAGGACTTCATATTGCTCCCATACCTAAGCTACCCTATCCCTACCTCCATTTTTGAGCTTCTTCTTTTACATTTTGTCTTCTCCCATTAGACCATGAGCTCCTTGAGGGCAAAGACTGTCTTTTACCTTTTTCTGTATCCCTCTCTATTCAAGTTATTACTTTGAGTGAGGCAATGGCAAGGTCTCCTCCTGCATCCTGGGCCATCTCTAGTCATCCTGATCTACATCTGGCCACTAGACCTAGATGGCTTTGGAGGAGAAAGGGAGGTTGGTGACTTTGCAGACTTCCCTCACTAAAATCCAATTCACTTGCAAATCATGTCATCATCTCCCCAATGTCATGATTCTCTTCAAGAAGGACAAACCACTACCTGTGAGTAGTCTGAGCTGTCCAGATGGGGACCCAGCTGGCCAGTTCCAATTGGGCAAATCTCCTCCCCTCCCCTCCCTTTCCCTTTCTTTTTCTCCCCACTCTTTCCCTCTTATCTCCTCCCCCTGTCCTCTTCTGACCTTACTGGATGATGTTCTGCTCAAAGGAAGGCAACTTCCCTAGTTAACTTGGGGTTTACTGGCTAGATTTTTTTCTCAAAGATCATACCTTAAACACAGTTCACTCTGGATCTCACAAATTAGACAACAAGCTGCTCAAGCACCACTTAACAGTTCTTTTTGGGGCCCTCCAGAATTAGAGAGAATATAAATAGAAACTGTTTTTCTTTTGGCCAACAACCCTGAGGGTCTTCCCCTCCCAGGTTGATTTTTTTAAAATTAAAGGTGCCATCCCTTGACTCACTTCTTAAAGAGACCTATTCACAGAGTTGCCTCATTCAAAGTGAGAGTTTGAAAAGACCTTAGCTTAAAAAGTCCAAGGTCTCCCACTGCATCCTGAGCCATCTCCAGTCATCCTGATCTATATCTGGCCACTGGACCCAGATGGCTCTGCAGGAGAATGTGATGCTGGTGACTTTGCACAGCTCTCCTTCACTCAGATCAAATTTAATTGCTCATCATTTCTTCATCTCCCTGATGTCATGGTCCCTCTTTAAGAACAAAGGACAAACCACAACCGCACACAATCCTTCTCACTTAACAAGGTGCCCAACACATAATAAGTATTTAATGATTGTTTATTGACTATTAACTACTTGCCATCTCTTCATAAACCTTTATTGATTTCTCTTGGGGAGGTCTCTTTATAACCTATCACTTACAATTATTTAGATGAGGAATAAGTTTCATTTTATGGGGCAGCTGAGTGATGCAGTGGCTGGATTGCTAGACCTGGAGTTTGGAAGACTTCAGTTCAAATATGACCAGAAACTTACTAACAGTGTGATCCTGTGGAAGGAACTTAAACCCTGTTTGCCTCATTTTCCTCACCTGCAAAATGTGTTTAATAATGGCACCTACCTTCCAGGGTTGTTGTGAGGATCAAATGACATAATATCATAACGTGCTTAGCACAATGACTAGTACATAGTAAGCATTATGTAAATGTTGTGGTTGTTATTGCTATTGCTACCTTTCCCTTCTCTTCCTTCTCCAGAGATTTCTTATAGATCTTCCTGGACTACAGATGAAGCATGTACAGGGAGACCTACATGGGGCCCTACAGAGAAACTGTCTTCATATTCAGACATTTCTGAACTGAACTTTTTAAATGGCAACACAAACTCCTCTTGTCAACATTCAACTTGCCTTTAAATGGCTCTTACCAATATAGTATGCTGTCTTTGAGACATATAGAGGTTGCAGAGGGAATAGTCAACATTGAAGAGATGGATAATGATGCCCCATATTTGAAAAAAGGGTGAATTATTCTAGACATTTGGGAAAGTAATTTGGAATTATTCTAATAAAGTGTCTAAAACGTCCATTAGCTCCATGATCATCATGCTGTTTGGCTATCGTGGGTGTTTAAATAATTAATAATCCTGCTTGTTTTCTTAATTTTGAATTTCCTAGTATGAATAAAACTTGTTCACAGTGAAATATTTTCTGATTATATTGCTATAATCTCTTTGTGAAGATTTTATTTAAAATTTTTGTATAAATATTAATTACTGAGTTTGGTCAGTAGTTGCCTTTCTTTGATATATCTCTCTGGTTTATTTTTATATCATCTTCTCTCTAAAATTTAAAAGCAGAGGAATTGAGAATCTTACTTCTTTCTCACTCTTAACAGCTCTATGCCCACCCCTTACACAGTAGCATAAGTGGGTATTGAATAATCAATCTCTACCAATGAGGAAGAATCCTATACAACTGTCCTTTGAGCCAAGGGTTACATGTAGATACTTTTCTATATCCTTAGAATTCTCAATTTGCTAGCATCTAAATGTGTATAGTAATTTCTGATAATTAATTTTATTTCTTGTCTGTTGTTAACATTAAATCATGTTAGTTAAAGGGTTATTGAATTTATTATTCTTTTTAGAAAGTTCATTTTATTCAGCACATTGTTTTTTAGTTGGAAGTTTATTTCTTCTCTACTTTTAAAGATTCCATTTACACTTCTTTTATGATTATTAATTTTGCAAAGATTTTTAGTTCTTTAAACTCTGAGATTTATTTTTCTCCTTTGTACACATGATAGTAATACAATTTGAGATCAAGTCTTTTTTAGACATGAAAAATTAATTCTTAAAAAAATTTACAGGATATCTCAAAGGTTATGACAACATACACATATACACAACACACATAAACACACAGAGTTTTAGGAAATCTGAAAAGGAAATAATTGATCTTTTTCACTCTGGAGGAAATAATTATTGAGGAACCCACAGAATGGCTGATTTTGTGAAATTTTATAAGGCAGTTTTATTAATCACTTAAAGCATTTCAATTTAACAGACCTTTAATAATTGTTTATTATGTAAAAGGCCAGGGATAGAATGAAGTAGTGAATAGAGGGCTAGCCTTGAAACAAAAAATTCTTGATTCCCATCTTGTCTCTAAAATGTCCTAGCTATAACATCTGTAAATAATATGATGCTGCTCAGTAACCCTGAAAAATTGTAAGTTGCAGTCAAGTTATTAATTACATGTGTGTGCATCCGCATGTGTGTGTGTGTCTGTGTGTGTATTTTCATATCAGTTACTCCTGACTTCTGTACTATCATAAGTCTGGAATTCTATTTAATAGGGAGAACTGTAAGTAAGATGGAAAAGCTTCATATTCCTAAGGATTCAGTGGCAGAGTGGCTTTTAATACACTTTGTCAATTTTATTTCCACTGGTATCTGTTTTTCTTATTTAAACCTTTGGCAGTGGTAAGGACTTTGGAGCCAAGTACTTTTATTTTTTCAGATGCTCAGTAGCTACTGTAAGTTAGCAACTCCACAAGTAATGATTCCCTGGATGATGGCTCCAGAAGCCAAGCTGGAAGTAGGGCTTGTAGTCTGTGGGGAGGAAGGGTTTTACTTCTAGGATCAGGGCCCTAGGCTACCTTCTTAAGGTAATTCTTTAAGTTATTAAGGGAGGTGATGACATATATTGCATACTGTATATCCCTCAGGGCAGTTTGCTGCTTTAGCTAAACTGGATTGCCTGCTCTGTGGATGGTAATTGGTTGTCTGTTATTGTGATTTGAGGGATACTTCTCCTCAAGAATTACTTCCCTGGATAGAGCCATAGTATCTGATCTGAAAACAGGGCCAATAGTTTGGATAATACTGCTCGTTGGTCCTGCAGCACTTAGATTTATCTGACAACTATGGTAACTTATTATGAGCTGACATTTGTATTAGTAAGGATGGAAAGTGTATGTCCATTTTCCAGAGGGCTTGCTTCTCTCATGAAGATGAAGACAAACGTAATAACGACTCTTTTCAAGGAGTTTATAATCTAGTAGATAATGTACAGGAAATAGAGAAAGAAGGGATGTATTTTAAAGGGAAGGCATATAAAAGATAAGTCCAAGCAAAGTTCTGTGACAAATTAGAAAATGCAGTGATAATGTTAAACTAGGGGATTATGAAGGATATATAACACCTAAGTTGAACCTTGAAGGAAATTTAAACTTGACTTTCATTGTCATTCAGTTCTTTCAGTTGTGTCTGATTTATTATGAAACCATTTGGTGTTTTCTTGACAAAGATGCTGGAATGGTTTTCCATTTCCTTCTCCAGCTCATTTTACAAATGAGGAAACTGAGGCAAACACTGTTAAGTGACTTGCTCAGGGTCACAGAGCTAGTAAGTGCCTGAGGCTAGATTTGAGTTCTTGAAGATGAACTTTTCAGATTTAAGGTGTAGAAATTTATCTGTTGCACCACCTAGGTGCCTCTAATGCCATACACAAGCAGCTTTCCAGAAGAATGCTACTGTGAATAGCTTTTAAGGTTCTGATTACACAGTATATTTATTCCATAACAAATCAGACCAAAACATTCACAGTAAATCAAGGTACAGCATTCACAATGTTACAACTTATCACAGAAAATCAAAATACAACATTTAAACAGCTTATCACTAAGATGGCCACATAGTTTTCACCACAATGGTCACAAAGTTTTCAACAAAGAACAATCATTTAATAATTAAATCACAAAGTATGATAGTCAAAGTTATCCACTCATGGGGAACACTAAGTTACAGATCAGTCACTTATTCCGTCATCAATCACTAAGTAAAATCATTTAGTCAATCATTCAGTCAACTCAATCATTCAATCTCCCTTCATCATTCACTATTTAGTCATCAGAAAATACAGACCCTCCACCACTAAGTCACTAATAAATTACAATTTCTCAGTCAGTACACAGTATCCAAGTAAAGTCTTCTTTCAGCTTGACTTGGGGTAGTCTCTCAGATTCCCTGGATCCCCTTCCATGGTCTGAGATCCTACCTGGATTCACCACACTGTCACCTGGGTTCAAAGGCAGACAGCTCCCAGGTCCCTGTCCAGCTCTCTGAGGACTTTCTGATCCATGCTGAAACTCATAGAATCCAGTCTGCGCCAAATCCCTCACTGTTTCCTTCACAGTCTCCATTCCAGGGAAGTTGAGGCTCCACAAAGCCACAAATAGGTTCATGCAAAGTACTAGCATCACAGTCATGCTTCCTCAGTCTTTGGAAGCTCTGGCTGGCCCTTGGACTCAGGAGAAGGTTCAGCTGGTTCCCAGAATCAAAATAATTTCATCCAGGTTCTCCAATTCTTCCAAAAGCATTCTCTTCAGCCTTGTGTGTGTGGGTGGGGGGGGGTGTTTCTCTTCATCCTACTTGACTCCTCTTCAGAGGAAGCCCCCACAGAACTTGCTCCAAGAAGATCTGACTCTCCCCTTCTGGGCTTTTCCTTATATGCAGACAGCATCAGCTGTCTCCTGTTTCAGCCAACCCCTTCCTGTTATGTCAGCAACAGGGATTCATAACTTCTGTTTCTTTAACAGAGGCTTGATTAATTACTAAGTGCTAAGTACCTGTTAGTTAATTTTGTCAAGACAAAGGGATCTTCAAATTCAAATTACATTACCATTACAGTGCGCCAAACTTGACTTTACCACACAGTTATATTTAAAGTTTGTCAACAAAGACTGTAAGGATAAAGGTAAAAAGATATTTCACTAATTTAAAAATTAAAATGTCCTAGAAGTAAAAATTTACAAGAAAATGGAAGGAGTTATATTTCAGATCCATGGTTGAAGGAGATCTATTAACCAGTGATATGGACCCATAATTGAAAAAGAGGAAAACAACAGACTGAATTGTACTTGGGGAATTGTCTTTAACAAACCCAAACTTCTTCTCAACTGTAAAGCCAAGCACGAGCAGCTTTCCAGAGGAGAGTTGCTATGGATAGGTCTCAGGTTCTGATCACATAGTATAGTGAATTCTCTTTTTATTCAGTAGTAAATTAAAGCAAAACATTCATAGAAACAAAAGTACAATATTTACAATATTACAACATACCAATTCATCACTAAAGTGGACACATAGTTTTAAGCAAAAGCTACCATTTATTAAGTCCTTAACTCAGTTATCCTTAAGGAGCAAGCCTCCTCAAGTGACACAAAGTACAAAGGGCAAAGTTCTCCACCTCTGCTTCACATTGTCTTAATCTCTGAAGTACAAAGTTCTCCCACCCCTAGGCCACAGTAAATCATAACCTTCTCAGTCAGCACTAAATACCCAAGGAGAGGTCTTTTCATCTTGACTTAAGGTTGTCTCCCAAATTTCATGGTTCCTCTTCCATGGCTCTAGCTCCTGCCTGAATTTCCCCAACTGTCACCTGGACTCGCAGATAGGCAGTTCTCAACTCCTCATCCAGCTCCTTGTCCAGTTCCTCATCCAGGTCCTGGTCTAGTTCCCTACTGAAGCTCACAGTATCCAGTCTACCTCAAGTCCTGCACAGTTTCTGTTTCTGGGAAGACAAAGCTTAACAGAGCCACAATAACATTCATGCACATTGCTGGCACCATCATCAATTCACTAACCACCTGTGAAATCAATACAGACCCACCAACAAGGTCTGCAAACTCAACACACATCATCAGTACATGTAGAGATAACTTCAGCAGTTTCTTAAGCCAGCTCTAAAATGACACTTTATCTAGCCAGATAAAAGTGTGAGAAATTGTGGTCCTGGAATGATTGTCAAGCAACTTGTTTATTGATACCATGTTCAAGGTTTTTATAGAGTAACAAAACAAAGAAGGTAATTATAGATCACTTAGTCCTCTAATACTGCTTTGTTCAATTTCAAGATGCCAGACAGTGATGTCAATTTTTCTAGGCCTTGAAGATAACCATGTCCTTGATTCCAATACCCAAAGACTTTAAAGAATAGTATCTAAAAATGTATAATTATATGAAAAAGGCAGCTAACATCTTCTGCAGTAATCCCAGAATAGGGCACCTCCTTGGATCACAGGATATCAGGATGGCTCTGATTTACAGCCACTTCTCAAGGGAAAAAGCAGGACCAGTCACTTAAGACTGGC
The DNA here is from genome assembly GCA_028646575.1 of Pseudocheirus occidentalis. NCBI lineage: Eukaryota > Metazoa > Chordata > Mammalia > Diprotodontia > Pseudocheiridae > Pseudocheirus > Pseudocheirus occidentalis. The sequence continues at coordinate 56,663,542 of CM053600.1, forward strand.
CATAGTAAAAACCTGGAGGTAACTTATCTAGGACCAGCCTGATTCCTGGATCAGATGTTTTGGCTCCCTTCAGGTACAATACCAAAACTTCTGAAACCCTCCTCCAGGACTTTTGTAAACAGACAACAAGAAAATCCTCTTTCAGCGCTTCCAGTAAGGCTCCAGGACTTCTATTCAAGGTATCACACACACACACACACACACACACACACACACACACAAATACAAAATCAACAGACAAACAGAGTGACTGGCCACCACAAAGTTTCCCTTCTCAATTCTGCTCTTTCCCAGCTGTGGCTTCTCCTTATATATGGTCTTCTTGTTCCTCCTCTTCCTGTTACATCGGCAAGTTCCTCTCATTGTGGGTTTCACAAGTCTTGTTTCTTAACAAAGACTCGATATAATCATGGGAAAGGCTCAAAATAAACTTGAACTGAAACAAGGTGCTAAATAATTAAATAGCTGAAACAAGGTGCTAAGCACTTCTTTGCTTGCCATTACACCAACACACACAAACATATGCATATAGAAAATTTTAACATTACTTTTCTCTCAGTCAACAAGTATTAAATTAAGCAAGTATTTGCCAGTAACTATACTTTGAACCACAGAATCAGCATAAGAATCAAAACTGTGAGTGACCCAACATACAGAATCAGGTGGGTGTAGGTAAGTAGGATATATTTTATTTCTAAAGATGTAGAAGAGGTAGCAGAGGAGTGATATTCAGGGGTTTCATGTCAGTCTTTCAGTCTTTAAACATTTATGAAGTGTGTACTAATGTAAAGTAGATGAATCAAGAACAAAGTATAATGGATAGACAATCTATTTGCTTCACTCATACCACCATATGTCAAAAGATCTAGCGGAAGTTCTCCATGACAAAAGCTGGATTTTTCTTGAGGGTTTATGATAGAATAAGAACAATAATTTCACAGGAGGAGATGACATGGAGCCAGAATTATCTATGAGATCATAGATTCTTCTAGTATTGAAGTATTATGACAATAAGATCTTCTAGTTGTTGCAATTATTATTTTATGCCAGCTATTAATAATTAATAATTAATAAATGTTTACTGACTAAATGACTAAGACTATGGAACATAGAATCAATAATTTCCCATGAGAACACATTTTCAGTTTAGCTACATAAGATGACGTGAAAATATAATTCAATTATAGACTTTTTCACATAAAAGCTTTTAAAACTATATTTATTACACAAAGTGATATACAGCTGTTATAAAGTTGAATTCTTTTCAAAGGACTTACAAAGCATTACTTTTCCATATATTTAAAGATAAATTATGAAAAAAAACCAATATGACTGTCTGAAGATGACCTATTAAGAATGTGTTCTATCTCTACTTCATCAAAACACCAGATGGAGCACATTGAAATCACTGTTAACAAATTGAACCTCTAAAAAAAATCAATTCTTTCCTATACCATTATTCATTTGATAGATTTTCCTGTACTATAATCCAATAGTATAAAACAAGGTTGCACTAGATATTTTCCAAAATAGATCTTTGATTAATTCTTATTTAAACTTCCAATAATTATGTTTCCAAACATCACTGAAACATGGGCATATTGATTGAATCTACAATCCCATTACCTTTCTTCTATCTACTACCAAAATCAAGTTTACACATATGGTTAGCACATCTTTTTAGGCTAAATTTAGAGAAAATTTCTTCCTCAGAACCTATGTTTTATAAGGAAAGAGATATTTGGTCTCCTCCCCTCAACTTAGTTGCTACAATCACAGGATATAATTACAGATGATGATGTATTGATGTATGAAAATTTATGTGTTAATGAGGTATCTACTGATCCTTTTATGAAGCATAAACTTCCTTTATGTCTGTTCTTCTCATCTTCTCTCTCTCTCTCTCTCTCTCTCTCTCTCTCTCTGCCCCCTATCACTCTCATTGAATTAGAATAGAGTGAAAAATTGGCATTGCAAGGCTTGAAATGGCTAGGCCATGAAGACAGTTGACAGTTAAGATGAGTCAAAGAGAAAGCCAGCAACTCTTAACCTCTTGGAGGGAAGAAGGTGATTTTCTTCTCTCCCTCCCCCACTGGTCATGTTGTCTAGCTACAGTTATTTGTCCATAAGGAGACATTCCATCCATTTACTTTGACAGAATTCAAGGAACAATTGAGGGAGCAGACACACAAGCTCCAATCAGGTATGTATACAGAGAAATATTAACTTGAGGTCAGAAGCAGTTTTAAGGAATGCACTATCTGATGGTACAAAAGAAGGCTGACTATGGACTCAAGACAGAACTAATCATGGAAACTGAGATGTGAGGTATGGATAGAACTCCCTTAAGGAAAAAAAAAAGGATTTCAAGGCCCTGCAGCATTGGAGTGGAGTTGCCTTAGTCACATGTGTTTCATATATATATGTATATGTGTATGTATATGTGTATGTATATGTATATATGTATATATGTATGTATATGTCTCACTGTCATTGTATTCTAGGGTGGTGCTAATTCTTCCCAAGGATCCTGTATGTATTTGTGGGAGAACACACCCTAGATTTATGAGAATATGTTTTATATTTACTGTTTTTACTATATCATTTAGTAAATGCCTTTGCTAAGAGCTATTTGTATATACTGGTTAACTGTTAAGGGAAAGTATACTATTAGAAGCTGTGAGTTACAGTTTTAAAACCTTAGACCAATTAGGGTTCCTAGCACCTAGGAGGAGTATTTCCCCTCAAGCGACCTTGTCTGTGTTAGTATAATTATCCAGAATAATCCAGAGAGACTAGCTAGATCAGGGGTGGGAAACCTATGGTCTCAAGGTCACATGTGGCCCTCTAGGTTCTCAAATGGGGTCCTTTGACTGAATTTGGTCATATCAGCAGATTCTTCCCTGAAATTGGTAACTTTAACACACACACACACACACACACACACGGATACTCAAAGCAGGAAGAATTCTTTTGTGTGGGTATTTTTTTTGTTTATTTTGTTTCAATGAAAGGTGTTATGTTTTCCTGAAAACATATATTTTATCTTCTATTCTAAGAATTAGGTATAAAGGATTTTGGAGTTAGGGCTCCTTCTGCTGATTCTATTATGCCCAGACTTTAAATGTGGCTTCCAATAGACATAGTATGCACCTATCTATTCCTCTCTCTCTTAGCTAATCATCCTGAATATGATACTCTGCTTATCTATATCTTTAGCATTTCCTAGGTCCCTTTCTTGTTGGCTGGATTCCTAGTTTTACATCACCTGTTCTATACAATCCTGCCACTATTCATTCCCTCTACCTTGAGTCCCAGCATGACAAATATATAGAACCAGAATCCTATTTAATTTATTCTTTGCATTTAACTTGCTTTATTCTTAGTGTCATGAAGTAACTAATATCATTGCTAAATTTCCATGGGAAAATATATTTTGGAGGGACCTCAGGCAGTCTCCTTTATAAATCCATTTAACTGACTACATCATGCATGACTCAGAAAATTGTTCAACGTAAATCTACATAATACAAAATTATTCTGCTAGTTCAAACAAGTGCATAACTATGTAATTCCTGTCTGCACATTCTACCATTTGATCCACTGATGTGTCAATGGTCTTCTTAACTCTGAGGCTTTTGATGGCATCTACCTAAATCTGCTTAAAATGTCAGCTAGCTATTTAAAAAAATTTATCCCTCCTAATCAATCTAGCATTAATTAAACACCTCTTGTTTATGAGGTCCTGTTTCAGTAAATGGAGATACCAACACAAACAGCAAACAGTCCCTCTACTTGAAAAGTTGATGCTTCGTGGTGCTAGAGAAGATTTTTGAGAGTCCTTTGGACAGCAAGGAGAATGATTTTCATCAATATATAAAGAAATTAATTCAGACTTTTCACTGGAAGGTAAATACAGAAGCTAAAGTTTAAATACTTTTGCCACATAATGAGAAGATGAGACATTGGAAAAAGACCCTGATATTGAGAAAGACTGAATGCAAAAGGAAAAGGGGATGACAAAGGAAGAGATAGATAATGTCATGGAAACAATGAAAATGAACTTAAACAGACTTTGAGAGATACTGGGGGATAGAAGAGTCTGGTGTACTGTGGTCTATGTCACAAAGAGTTGAACATGACTGAATGAGCAACCATGTGCCTCTAGGAAAGGTACTGCTTTTCTCAATGATGAGATTAAAAGTAGCCAGAGAGTCCTTTCTGTTCTGTATCTCTCTCACCTCACCTACTACATTCCAAAAGAGGTCACTATCATTGGATTTAGGCTCAAAAAGATCTTAGTTCCAATCCTGCCTCAGATACTTACTAGCTCTGTAACCCTGGGAAGTCACAACTTCTCTCAACCTATTTCCTCATTATAAAATCTATATAATAGCATCTAACTAAGAGATTTCTTCTAAACACTGAATGAGATGATGTACATAAAATGCTTTGTCAACTTCCTAGCAGTATATTAATATCACTAAGCTAATTGTAGTTGGAGAAGGAAATGTCAAACCAGTATCTTTGAGAAGAAAATCTTAAATGGAGTCACTGAGTCAGTCAGGACTGAAAATGACTGAACAGCAACAAAGTTGGCTGTAGTAGTAATATCAACATGTTTCTGCCTCCTGCCTGCACATTCTACCAGTGATGCAAAGTTACGATTTTCTAAAATCCTTACATTGCCAGATCGAGGCCCTGGTTCAGGACCAGTAAGCTTGTAGTATTTTTGAAGCTGAGGTCAGAAGGAAAGGAAGCCTGCAGTACTGAATCAATTTGTATATTTTATTGCCATTCTCAAATGGAGTAAAGCCTCTTTGGAGCAGCCCAATGAAAGGGGAGTAAAGAATTATAGGAGCAAGTATTAAGAAAGAAACATGAAAAAAGAAAATTAGATTGGGCATTATTATCACCTGGTACAGTCAATGAGTTGAAGGTAAGGAAGACAAAGGAAGAAATGTCTTAATAAGCATTACAGTGTTTGTTGAAATGTTCCTCTTGTTCAAAGTCTTAGGAAGGTATCATCTCCTTCAGGATGTTCACTTTTCCCCCTGATCTCCTTAGTATGAATTATCTACTACCGCTTCAATTCTTTATGGCACCCTATTTGATCTTTTTGTATTTGTTTGTGGGCATTTTTCTTTCTCCTTACCAAGTTGAAAGAGGTTTAATTTAGCAACTATTCATTTCTACTCTCTGGATGCCCAGCACTTCATACATAGTAGATACTTAATTTTTTTAAAATTTAATTGAATTGATCCATATCAATCAATCTATCTGTCTGTCTCCTGCCTATCTGTATATCTGTCTGTCTGTCTATCTATCTATCTACCTGTCTATCTATTTATCTATCTATCTATCTATCTATCTGTCTGTCTGTCTGTCTATCTATCTATCTATCTATCTATCTATCTATCTATCTATCTATCTATCTATCTGTGTAATTAGGTTATCTTAGATTCTTCTCTTCAACTAGATCCCAGTTAGTACAAAAGTCAAATCCTGGGAAATGGTAGCAGTGTTCAAATATACCCTATTGAAAGTTATAATTGTGAAAATATGGCCATTGGTTCTAGCCCATTGGAGATATGCAGTGTTAATATGAATAATGTCATCACTTTAGGAACGGGATTACTTTAGGGAAGTGTTTCTCAACTTTCCTAATGCCGTGACCCTTTAATACAGTTCCTCATGTTGTGGTGATCCCCCAACCATAAAATTATTTTCGTTGCTACTTCATAACTGTAATTTTGCAACTTATAAATCATAATGTAAATATCTGATATGCAGGATGTATTTTCATTGTTACAAATTGAACATAACTCACAGGTTGAGAACCGCTGCTTAAGAGATTCTTAATTTTCATCAATCTGGACCTAGTTGCAAAGAAAACACTTTGTTGTTGCTTAATCAAGATTCATCTTCTATTGCCTCTGATTCACTATAAAGGATATTCTTTTGATCTAGAGTACATTTAGTTTCTCCTCTGTGTAAACAACGTCTGCACCTTCAAAATCACGCTCAAGGATCCTTTCCTTCTAGAAAACCATTCTAGATTAACCCCACCTGATTCTAACACTACAAAAATTAATTATTACAGTCATCATCTATAGGTTAATATACTTCTTTCAGTAAGCATAGTCATGTCCTCCAGGTTAAAGAATAAATTCTTAAGGGTGAGGTCCACCGCTTCTATTTCCTTTGCAAGACACTGTAACACAATATGTAGTAGTGGGCATTCTTAGTTTGAAAAGAAGTATGACAATCAAATTAATAACTAAGAACTGCACTTATTTTAGGGTAGAAATACCAGCCTTTACAAAACTAATCATTGTAATAAAGAGATATATTTAATATTTAAATTAAGTTTTAATAATTCTGAAAGTGGTATGTTCTTATTTGAGTAGCTGAATTATGGCTCTTTGCATTTCTCCTTCATTATTTATATAGTTATGTGCATTAAGGTCTGGGATATTAGTGTGGTAATTTCCTCTATGAACACAGATTGTAAGCATGTGTAACTTAAAAGTCACACTGCTAGCAAGTGACAGAGTCAGGATTAGACTTTGAAGATTTAAAATTCTCTCTCTCTCTCTCTCTCTCTCTCTCTCTCTCTCTCTCTCTCTCTCTCTCTCTCTCTCTCTGTCTCTCAGCTTTTTGGAGGGGGCAAGGCAGGGCAAATTAGGTTAAGCAACTTGCCCAAGGTCACACGACTAGTAAGTGTTAAGTGTCCAAAGCCGGATTTGAACTCAGGTCCTCATGACTCCAAGGCTGTTTTTCTATTCACTGCACCACCTAGCCACCCCAAGTTTATCCCTTTAAAAAATTCCTATTTCATTAGGATTTTTAAACTGACATATAAAACTGATCTCAATCACATAATTCTTTGTGATAAAATATTTTATTCTCTTTTCCATTATTTTTTTTCTCAGAAATAAAATTACAAGAAAGACAGTTGCTGAACTGGAGGGAAATGATATGTAAAATAAATTTATTAAAAGTATGTTTTGGAGTGGTGGCTAGGTGGCACAGTGAATAGAGCACTGGCCCTAGAGTCAGGGGGTCTTGAGTTCAAATATGGCCCCAGACACTTAACACTTACTAGCCCTGTGACCTTGAGCAAGTCACTTAACCCCAACTGCCCTGCCTTCCCCCCTCCAAAAAGACAAAAAACAAAGGAAATTAAGTGATCTGTTCCCTGAGACAACAGTTAGAAACTAGAGACTAGAATTATAAGTATACTTATAATAAGTTTAAATTTACTTTGTATTTTAATTTGACTAGTATTATGCTCTAAAATGAATTTTTGTGTTTTTCATTTTTTAAAGAACTGAAGAATGCTAAAAAGGTTTTGAAAACACAGAAATAGAAAAATATTATTGCACAAATCCTATATATTTCACAACTTTCATCTGGAACCTAAAAAAATCAATTAATTAATCCTTTAATTTCAGAGTGCTTATTAGTATTTGCAAAGCTCTATGCTGGGTGATAGTAAAAAATTTTTTTTCAATATATACAGTACCCTAAGAGAGTTTATAGTCTAATATGGAACAATAAACAATAGGGCACTACAATAAGAAGTCCTTCATAAAATCTACCTTCACAAATTAAGAATTTTAGCTTATATGTTGTATATTTTCATGTTAAGTCTAAGGATACACTTCCTGGGACATTTAGGTATCACAGTGGATAGAGCTCCAGGTCTGGAATCAGGAAGACGCTAGTTCAAATTTGACCTCAGACACTTAATAGCAGTGTGACCCTGAGCAAGTCAATTAACCTTATTTTCCTCAACTTCCTCATATGTAAAATGAGCTAGAGAAGGAAATGGCAAGCTGCTTTCTTGCCAGGAAAGCCCTAAATGGGATCATGAAGAATTGAACTCTACTAAAACAATTGAACAACATTTTTTCCTACTATTTTCTTTATTAAAAAAAAATCAGTCTTCTTTTTTCATAAAGATATCTGAGGCCCCAGTCACTGAGCTACTGCTGAAGATTCAATAGTCTTCCCCTTATGCTCCCTCAGTTGCCCAGGTTTCTTCCCCTTACTGCAACCTTCTCCTACCACTGCCTTCCCCAGGCCCTTTCCACCAAGGAAAAGGAATCCTATAGTATGTCCACTATATAGAACCTCCACTCTTTCGATCCCTTTGCTGTTGCAAGTAGAGTTGACTATATGTTTCCTGTTGAAAAGGAATTATATCCATATAAGAATGCAACAGAGAAATGATATAAAGACCCTCACTAGTCCCATGTCCAGATGATTGCTGATGATTACAATAAAAAGAAACTAGTGAAGGTATTCAAAGAAATTTGCCTGTGATGGTTTTGTAATTGAGCATCCAGGAGATGGAGAAGTATTTTAGCTACAGGGTGACCAGGGCAAAAATATGGGTCAGATCCTCATCAGGATAAGACTGGCTAAGGAGACTAGCTAAAGGTTCATGGGTTTTAAGTGCTTTGGGTTCATGGAATTTAAGTGAGGATTTCCTTGCAATGAATAGAAAATGTCCTTTCTGTCCCTTGTCACAAGTTTAAAAACCTTACAGTTTGTATAATCTAACTCTTTGGGGTTCACTGTTTGACTTGGATTAGTGTAACTCATTCTTGTATTAAACTGAAAAGAGTCATGCTGTCTAAAAAAGTTGGACTATCTGACGAGATATTTTAGAATCTTGGCAGAAAGTGACATCTGAATAACTTGAGGGAGTTACTGGAAGCCTTATGTGACTTTCTCTATTCTTTCCTATTTCTCTATTCTTGTCAGTAATCACTTTTAATATCTGGAAAATATCAACTGGCTTACTGCTGCTACTGGTCAATAATAATGTACACACCCGAGCAAAGATGATTTATTGAGTATGGGGAAGACATTTGAACTTTACCCTTTGAAAGGTGAATCAACATCCTGGTTATCATGAGACATCTTATTTTTTAAGAAGACTCATTCAGTCAGCTGTTGGCTGCCACACACAGATCGAAAATAGGAATGTTTGCTAAGTCTTTCCTGCATAGAATGTGCATTTTCAAAAGATGTCAGGGAATGAAATAGGTCAAGAGGGAAAAATGAAGACTGAATGTGGCATCAATAGCAGTTATGAAATGAAAGACCATTGCCCTAGTCTTTGTAATGTTAACAGTTGCCTCTAGTACAAAGTGAATCTGACAGATCACATTTAAGAACACAAGGAGTTGAGCAAAATCTATGTTTGTTGCTTTAAAAAGAAAACAATCTTATGGGTCACAATTTCTTGGTCCTGTGAATTCAGATGTCTTTGATGGATATTATATTGATTTGTTGAATGTCTTGTTATTACTAAAGGCTATTCGTTTTTCTCTGATTTTTTTCCCTTGCAAAGAAAAGTGAAATTATACAGCTGGTCTCATTAAAGCAGCAACAAAATTGCATTAAAATGCAGTGTTTTAAGAAGTGGACATGAAAGTCAACAGCTTTAGATTATTTCTCCCCAAAGTTTTCAAACCTAGGGACAGCTTCTCAAAGGGAACACAGATCAAACCCTAAAGGGAACACAAAAACATAACCTTTAATTTCAAAGCTATTCTATAATAACTAGGCGAGAAAAATGCAAAATATTTACTCTGACTTTGATCTCACTGCTAACCCTCAGAACAATTGGCATCATATCTACTAAATATTATGTGTTATGCTTAGCATTATTTTTGTTTAATTTAAATTTTTATTTGTATAACTATTGGTTTAACAGTATATAATGAATTCTTCAGCCTACAATACTTTTCTTGAATCATGGAACTGTAAGCCAACTTTCATGAGTTTAGTTTGGATGAGAATAGATATGTGTAGATTCTGTACATAAACAAGACTTTAAGGGTAAACTTTGGGAACTGGTATTTTATATGATTATTAGATATGTATTTCTGAATAAACTTGAACATATTTTGCATTGAGCAAAAATAAAGTCTAATTTGGTTCTGGCCATAAATGCAAAGCTGAATTAAAAATATTCAAATCTTCTAAATTCCCATCTTATTTATACATGGTGATAAATGGTTGGGCTGAGGGTGGATCCAAGATGGTTGAGTAAAAGCAAGGACTTGCTTGAGCTCCCCCCCAAACCCCTCCATATACCTGTAAAAATGACTCTAAACAAATTCTACAGCTGCAGAACCAACAAAGTGGCATCTCCAGTCCAAGACAGCCTGGGAAATTGACAAGAAGGGTATATAGCACCAGACTAGGAGCAGAGCACAGTCCTGCGTGGGCCACTCTGGCATAGACCAGAGCAGACCTCACAGGACTGAATCTCTGGCAGCTGTGGCAGTTTGGGTTTCCAGATTTCTCAACCCACAAATGCCAAAGACATTTGGCAGTGGGAAAACTCTGTGTAACTCTATGAAAGAGAAGCCTGGCCTGACCCCAGTCCTGGGGCTGTGGAGGTGGTGGCAGTGGCAGCAGCAGCAGCAGCAACAGTGGCTGCTTCCAGAGCTCTGGGCCCACAGATGTTGGGGCATTGAGCAGCCAATACAAAACCCCTGACACTATATTTCACCACCATCATACCCCATGAAGGAGACTTTCTCTGTCTCTCCTTGCTTTTTAGCTTCCTTTTGGGTGCTGTCTTCCTCCATTAGACTGTAAGATCACTGACTGCAGGGCTTGTCTCTTTTTCTTATTTTTATCCCCAAATGCTTATCATATTACCTGGCATATAGCAGATGCTTAATAAATGCTTATTTTATAACATTATACTATATCTAGGACTAGAATGCATATCCTAAATCCTATGTAAGTACTCTTTTCACTGCCATGTTGGCTTGTATATCACACAGAAACTTCTAATGTTCCATTCTCAATCATCATATCATGTAATTTCTACCTGTATATCTTTCTAATATATCCTCCTCCTCTTTATTCACACAGAGATGCTTATTACCTCTCTGAACTATTGAAATACTGTTCCATTCAGTCTCCCTGCCATAACTCTGTCTCTTAGATGGCAGGAAAAAAAATACTTCACATAGCCACCAAGTTGTTCTAAAGGACAACTCTGACTATGTCACTCCCACTACCTCTCTTAGTCCTCCACCCCCGTTTAGCAAATTTCAATAGCTTCTTTTGTGATTTGAGATAAACTCGTCTCTAAAGACATTCACTGCCCCCAGCCTGCTTTTCCAGATTTATTGAACATTACTTCTATCCACACACCACACACACGGTAGTCATCACATTCATCTAATTTTTCATCTTCTCCCTCTTCTGCCTGTGTACCTTTTTGCTGGCTGCCCTCCTCCCCCTCCAACTGGAATGCACACCTTGCTCATCTACTCTCAGAATCTTTATTTTCTTAGCTTAGCTTAGATCTTTCTTGATCTTCTTTCCCTACTCCAGCTACTACAGTATTCCTCCTTAAAGTTACTTTATATATATTTTTGTATTAAACATGTACATGTTTTCTGCCCCTGTGAGAGTCTAAGCTCCATGAAAGCCATTAGGACCTGGCTTATCTTTGGATTTATAGCCTAGTGCTTATCATAGCCCCTAGCACATAGCAGGTATTTAATAAATGATTGTTAATTAGTTGAGAGTGATGCATTTTGACTCAGATATTTTTAGAGTTTCTTCTTCACAAATTAAATTCCATCCTACTAGCTCAACCCTAATCCCAGTCAGGAAAGAAAAGGTTGAGGAAAAATAAGAAACTGCATAATCAATAATCTTCAATTATAATACTACACATTTATTTGTTCGGCCAAAAATTAGTGACCTGTTTATTAAACTCCCCATCCTGTGTGCGATGTACCATTTAACAAAGGTAGCCTTGATAAATATTTTAATTACATCTCCTTGATTTAATCACTAAAATGGAAGGAGGTATTGGATAATTCATAATGTATATGTGTGTGAATTTATATATATGAATATGTATGTATTTAGTCCTCAAATAAATACATTTTCAGAATTTTATTCCCTAGTTGTCACTGTGCCAAAGAAAAGCAAAATGCAGTATCTCTTGACAAAATTTCCATTAGAACTCACTAACTGAAAACATTTGATTATTAATAACCTAAAAGATAGCTTGATAATGTGTTCCTCCTAGATTAAAAGTAATTAGTAAGTGTGCAATAAATCCTGATGCTGCATTTGTGGAGTTACTAGAAAGTGGAAAACAAAAAGAGAGGAGTCTGATATCTGATAAGTAATGCACAGTGAAGTTAGACTATGCATTAAAAATATGCTAGCCACATTTATTAATTACAAATTAATACTCTTTAGGCTAATGTATTTCATTTATTCCTAATTTATTTAGGCATAGACACCTGTCATCTGTCACCTGTATCTGTGGCTATCTGTACCATATTAAATGTATAACATTTAGACTAAACAAATTTTTAATTAATTAATTACAGGTAGTAGGGACTCTGGCCCACATCTGGAGTCATGAACTAGTTTGGAAGTCTCTAGATTTGATTTATAAAGGAGGCAGGCCTACAAAATTCACAGCTAACTTAACAATTTCCAAACATTGGGTGTCCCTGGTCATTTGATTGACTCATGGGAAGAGAGACTGGTTCCCAGTCTTCATAACCATAGGGAGGTTTTGAACTGATTCAAGCTTAATCCCATTGGTGCCAGCTGAGGTAGCCAATTTAGTGACATGAAAGGCAGGAAGCTTCTAAAGGCTGAAGGAAAGTGGTTAGTAGGCATGGAATCCTTTAAAGGCTTATATAAATTTGAAAGCATAGAGAAATACAAAGTTCTCTCTAATGATTAGTAATAGCAAAAAGGACTCCTTAAAAAGGTTAAAAAAATTTTAGTTGATTGATCTGTTGGTTTGCAAAAAAATAAGGACTTTAAGTCATCTGATCCAATATAAGAAATTGGGAGAGAACAAAGAGGAAATTTTTAAATAAAAAAAGAAATTACTTTACTTCCTTATTTTTATTCATTTCCCTCTACTCTATATGTTCAAAAGTTTCTTTTTCTCTGGAATTCCTTCCTACCACTGTCAGGTTTCATTTCCAGAAGGAAATGAACCAACAACAAAAGGTTTTCAGGAAAGGGAAATATTTATTTGAAAAAATATAGATAAAAATAAAAGATATGACAAAATAGCAATACACTAGTTTTGATGAATAAGAATGAATAGGACATGGATTTTGGGGGACTTTTTCTCCTACTAAATTATAACAGATATTATTGAGTCATTCATAATCCAACCACCTTATTTCCCTTATGGACTAATGGAATTTACATACATGTTTGTTAGATTAGATGTGAAAATGTATCTTTTGTCATTCATGCAAACCTAACGAGATTACATGGTTAATAATTAAAACCATCTATAACAGTGGTCTTATATTAATATATACTGTCCTCAGAACACTGCAGTGTTCATTACCTAATTCAAGGTTTTTAGGATAACATTCAAAAGTCTTAACCAAATTTCACATAATTAATATTTTTTTCAGGTTTCCACTTCAATACTTCAAACTGATTTTCTTCATGTGATACTAGAGTAATTAAATTTTAGAAATACAAAATACCACATGAGTAAACTTAAGATCTAGAGACATTAAATGACTTCCATAAGTCACTTGAGCCATCTTCTTCTTCTTCTTCATCATCATCATCATCATCATCATCATCATCATCATCATCATCATCATCACACTCTCCTGATGTAGAATCTAGCATTCTGTCCAGGAAACTGGAAATTTAATATTTGAGAAGGGAAAGAATTATAAAGAGTTCCAAGCTTTTCCTATTTATTCCAACATGTTTATTGAAGTGACTGAACAGTATGCACAACAGTTCCCTGTATTGAAATTGCTAATTAATATTTCCATATTTGATTATAAAATGTCATTCTTATAAAGAGAGGGGAATACTATGGTAAACAGGGTCTTTGCATAGAATATAAAATGAAAAAAGTAACACATAATACAGAAAATTATACTATTGTTAACCATATGGTTGAAGCAGTATAACTAATATTTAGTTTTTAGGGAAAATAGAACTGGAAGACAATATTTTCACATTCAAATTGAATTCAACAAGCTTTCAATTTAAAATGGAATAGGAAAAGAGGTTACATTTTTAATATCTAGGGTTGAAGACATTAATTCAGCTCAAAAATCCCTTTAAGCAAATAAATATTTTACAACTTTGAAGAATTTGTTTTACTAAAACCACCTAATTTTTAAACATAAAATGCTTATGACATAACAGAACATGGCAAAGCTTTCATTTAATTTCCTTTTTTTAAAATTTACTGATTTTCCTTATTCTACATTAGCAGCTTATAATAAGGAACATGATATTTGGTCAATGAAGAAAGCACTGCATATTTGGAGATCTACATATTTATGTGACCTTCTATTGTTAATAAATGTTAATATTTATTGTTTTCTTGTTGAGATTTTATTTGGCAGTCTGTGACAAACAAAGGTATGATTAGAGAAGCTATAAACTTCTCCTGGTGGCTGCCTGTGTTCCCAAGATAGCAGCATTAGTGTCTACAGAAGCTGTTAATGCTGTTTATCATTAGTGACAGAGGCTGGGAAGGACCTTCTGTGGCTTTTATCTTTCACCTTGCCAACAGAAGTTGATGAGCTTTCTGATTTAAATTCATAGGTGATGTTCTAGGATTTACATTCACTTCCCATGGACAGCACATAGGTAACCTAATCCTAATGACTGAGCTTCATTAAAATCATGCAAAACATCCTTAATACTGGACATCTTTGAGGGAAGAAAATTCCTTTGGTCTGTATTTAATGTACAGTATTTAAACGGAATGTATTTAATACACCATCCATTGGTGGCCTAAAACAAAACAATGCTTATATGGTAGTTATCCTATTCATTTCTAAAACAAACAAACAAATACAAATTTAGTTTTGGAGTCTTTTTTTCTTTTTGTGGAACTTATTGAATGTAGGTCATATTTTCAAAGCCAGTTGTGATAATTTAAAAACTATTGTTGAAGTTCCTCTTCCCTCCTGGAATATCATAGATAAAGTAACATCAATTCAGTGTACTTTATTGGAAAGAATATTTGATTAGGAGTTAGAGAACGGGGTTTAAATCCCAGTTTCATGTGACCTTAACTTTACTGGGTTTCAGTTTCTCCATCATTAAAAGTAATATCTCTTCTAGGTTTAAATCTATCCTTTATGAGCATTGTGGGGAAGAGAGCTAATCTAATCCAATTTTCAAAAACTCAACAATATTTAATATCTGCTATATGTCAGGCAATGTCCTGGGTGCTAGGAAAAAGATGAAACAAACAAAAAAACTCCCACAAAATCTCTGCTTTAAAAATGTATGCTACTGGGGAAGATAAACATTTAAACTAATAACTGTGCACATCATAATTTGACAAGGAAAGAGAGCACACACATTTACCAATAGTTCTTAAATATTATTATTTATTTTTGCTTAATGACCCTCTTTGATAGTCCAGTGAAACCTGTGGAGCATTTCTGAGAACAAAATTTTTAAATACATAAAATAAAATTCAGAGTATTAAAATTTTATCAAAATAAAGATGTATTTTTTTCCCATCCAAGTTCACAGACTCCCTGAAATACCGTGAGAGAAAGCATTCCATGAGATAGCATTTTGGCTGAGCCTTGAATGAAGCATGGGATCCTATGAGGTATAATTTGAAGAAAGAATACATTATATCCCTCCTCCTACAGGATAGGGCCAGTCCCTGAATGGAAAGGAAATAAGAATTTATTAACCCCTACTATTAATGGATATTATTTTGATTTGTTGCCCACCTTGTTCTTACTAAAGGCCCAGAGCTCTATTCCTGAGCCATTGAGCTGACACCTTGATGGCCAATAGATAGATATAATTCTATCCCAACATTCCTCATAAAAGAAAGTCAATCAAGGAATGTAAGCTGTGTCACAGCCCTACTTGTGAAAGGGAAAAGAAGAAATTTCATTTTGATACATGGAATGGAACATTCTACATCCTAGAATAGAATCTATAACACACTCCAAATCGCCAGAGTTTAACTCAGGGGTCAACAAACTCTGAGAAATATACCAAATCTGAACCACAGCTGTTTTGATAAGAATGGAGCTCTTTTTTCTACTACCTCCTTTTAGTGGCCATCTCACAGCTCCACTGAAAAGTATACATAAGAAAATGTATTTAAAATATACAATAATGCAGCTTTTGTTAAATGATTCTTTGCATATATTAGGAGCTTAATAAATTGATCTTTATATGCCAAACAGAAGATTTTATATTTGATCCTAGAAGTAATATGGAGCCACTGGAGTTTTCTGAGTAGGGAATTTGTACTTCAGAAAAATCAATTTAGCAGCTATGAAGAATAGATTGTTGATGGGAAAGACTTAAGAAGAGACTGGTGCATTAGTTCAGGTAAGAGAAGGGTATACTTGAATTAGAATGGAGTCTCTAAAAGTGGAGACGGGACGTACATAAAAGATATTATGGAAGTAGAAATGACTAGACATAAGGGCTGAGTGAGAATGAGGGAAGCCTAGCAGGATGTTGAGGGTACAAAATTAGAGGATTGCCATTGTCCATCAAAAAAAAAAAGGGAAATTCAGATAGGTAGGTTTAGAGAAAATTATTAAGAGTTTGTTTGGGGATATATTGAGTTTGAAATTTCTATTCTTATTCATCTTTGAGATAATCATACTCATTAAAGTAGAAAGATTTACTTAGCATTACCCAGTAATCAGTAAAAATTCCTTTTTGAATATTTGTGTGTTAACATATATGCATAAGTTTAACATTTCCCCCCTTCCTCATACTTCTAATTCTTTCATGAATTTGCTCGTATACCAAACTCATCAAGAGATCTGAAAATTAGGAAGATAAAAAGGAAATTGATTTGTAAATGCTTGAAATGGAATTCCCTTTCCTTTCAAATTTTATTTGATCTAGGAAATAAGGACCAGACAGATCATGTAATGCCAGTTCATCACTACAATCCAACATTCTGAATGTATGTTGAAAGCAGGGATTGTCTAGCAACTCAGCTTATAATTTAAAGAATGTTGGAAGAAGACAAAAATGAGAGGGGAAAATGAGAGGCTTCTTAATAGAAAAGAAGGAAATTGTGATCTTGCTTTTTTTCTCCTACCTGCCAATAAGGATCTCCAAGCCGGTCTTTTAATTTGAAAAGTTCCATATCTTTATAATAATAATGCTAGAAACCTATTATTTAGAGAAATTCTTAGAACCAAGTGGTATAAACAGGAGGGCATATATAGGGAAAATAATTTTCCTTTATTTTCTTGTGTGTGTCTGTGTGTGTCTATGTCTCTGTGTGTATAATAGCCAGAGTGACAGACAGAGAGAAAATAAACAAGTTAGTTCTACAATAAATAAAATAGTCATAATCCTTCAGAAATGTGGGTACATCATTTTTTTGCATAGCAGTCCCCTATTGCTCTGGATAATAATAATAATAATAATAATAATAATATTGTTGGCTAATAGAATCCCTGAGAAATGTCATTAAATTATTTGTCCTAGGTAATACTAAACCCACTCCCCTCTATCATTTACATGCACAATAGCAAAAACATCACTTCCTAATATTGTATTTTTTTCTTTTCCTGTAACTATTGTTAAAGATGAAATTAGATCATCAGAAGCTAGTGGTCTGTGAAGGGCACAATGACTTTCTATCATCACTGAACAATAGTTGGAGATGTATAATTTTGAGCTTTGAATCTGAAAAAAAAAGCTGTAAGTATGCAAGAGCCTTAGTTATACACAAAATATAGTTAATAATGACGTGTAATTACAAAAATTATTGAAAGGAAGTTTTTCTAGGGGGCTGTAAAGAGTTATTCTAAATTAATCCTTGCAGGTAATTCAATAATGTTCATTCAGTTCAATGATCAGTTGTGTGTTAAAGAATAGGAATAGACATTTCCCAAGACAGAAAGGAGAATTACAGCTGATTTCTTCTTCCCAACCTTTAAGACATTGCATTCTCTGCTTCCAGTAATTGATGAGAGACAGTATTCTTCTTCCATTCTTTCCACATTTCCCCTCTGTCCCCCTCATTTTTTTTTGTTAGACGGATATGCATAAAATAGGAAAACACAATCATATTATGTCTGCTTTCTAAGTACTGGCAGCAATGTACAGGAGCAAAGTAGAATAAAGTATCTGCCATTCTATTACAGCTATAGAGAGATATAGATACAGAAATAGAGATACTGGCATAGTAGCAAATGTATATTATATTTACATACGTGCATATGCACGTAAACATATATATGTTTATATATATGGTACTATGACAGCACTACTATATTAGATGTTTTAATCCTGTTCATTTCTCTTCTCTATAAATATATACTATATATATGGCTATATTATGCAAAGATGCAGATATATGTGTGGCTATATGTATATGTACATAGATACATAATACTGGAAATATATAGGTACATTTATGTGTGTGTATATACTTTGTCTACCTGAATGTTATTATCTTAGTATAAGAACCTTATACTGTATTTTTTATATACCCTACTCTGTCAAGCACAGTTTCAAACTCATAACCTACATACAAGAACTATTTCTTGAATAAAATACAATTCAGTAGACATTTATTCGACATCTCTTGTGTGGTAGCTGCTGGAAATACAGAGATGAAATAGGATCCAAATCTTGATTCAAAGAGATTATAATTCAGTAGGCATGATATAACATGTACAAAAAGTATTATGATAAAATTGGAACATGACAAATAAAAGGAAAAGGGATAAACAGAATGGTATGAACTATTTGAGGGAGTTAACACAATTGAAATGATTCTATTTTTTTTTCTTTAGTGCTAAAGACAATCCTAGCTTTGGGTTATATGCTTAAATTCTAGAGGGGGATGAACAAGATTCAAGGGACATTGATAATAGTCTATATTGGAAGACTTGCATACTAAAATACTCCAGCATCAAAATCATTCATCTTTCTCTGAATCCAGTGTAGTCTATTTTAAACCTGCCAGATATATTTTTGTTAGAAATATATTTTTAAAAGTCCATAGTCTTGTGAGTAATAAGCTATAAATTTATAAATTCATAAAAATAATTGTATACAAAATGAAAGGCTAAATAATTTAGTTATACATTTAATCACTAATAAAAGTATATAAGGCTGATTTACTAAATTTTCTAAATTATTTTCAGAATAGGAGAAATTTGGATGAAATATAAAGATATGTTTATCATGGCCAGATTATGTGTGTGTATACACATATGTTGTAGAACAAATTCAATATTCACAGTGCCCATGGTCATGATAAATATAGCTGGATAGTGCTCGATCACAAAATATAACAGACTCACCATATAAAAGACAGAAGTTAAACATTTATTTAGACACTAGAAAACTGAATCCCAAATTAGTAATCTGATTTCAGCATAGCAACAAAGCCATGACAGCAAAGAGAGCGCAGCATCCTTTAGCATTCCCACAAACCAGCACAAGAATCATGAGCCTATCTGTCTCCCTCAGAAGCATCCTCTCCCCACAACCAACTAGTTTGTTCTGACTCCCAGCTTCCTGTGGGCTCTGCTCCACCCTTCAGCCTACTCCTCCCACCACAGACTCAGCCTATTAGAAGACAGAGTATATTTTCAAAGCAAAAAAGGTCTTCAAATTCCCTTAGGCTTATTAAGGGGCAGGGAAGACCATACAATTCCCATTCCCATTACATTTATATATATGTGTGTGTGTGTGTGTGTGTGTGTGTGTGTGTGCGTGTGTGTGTATGTGTGTGCGTGTGTGTGTACACGTGTACACACATACATTTTGTTGATCATCTAAACCAATTTCAAAATAAAAGGAAATTTTTCACACCAAATAATGATAGGATGACACTAAATGAGATTTCCCAGAAGTGTTCCGGTTAAGTACATATATGTGACTTTTGTAATTTTATTTTAAAAGTATTTAATGGAAATGCCTCAGCAGATATACCTGATTGCTAGTATCTTGATGAATTTATCAAATACTACCTAGAATCTTCATATATACAGCTTGTTGACTTTTCCCCTGTTTACAAAATAAGGCTGGCAAGCATTAGGACTATTTTCTCTCAAAGAATGTACATGAAAAATTACCCCAAATAAAAAGCCTAACAAAACAATACTCTGACTGCATTGTCATATTTATTATAAAACACTTGGTTGACTGCGTTTTGGCATTTTATACAACTGGTTCTGACAGTGATTAACATGGTTTGGGCTTGTGCAGTTTCACCCAAGAGAAATAAAACACCAAAATCTCTGCAGGTGTGTAATGGGCCAGAGATTTACAATCTGTTCTGCAAAGTCAGAATTCAAAGACTTGAAAAAAACAAAAATCCCAAAGTTGGCAATGCCACCATCTCACTATTATTTAAGGTCTCTTACATATTTCAGAAAAGCCCTACTGTTAGTTGCAATGTTTTAATTGCCCATTAGATTTTTATACCAGTTATAAGCTTCCTTGAAAAGGCAGTGTTCATTTTCAATAATGTTCATTCAGCTCAATGACCAGTTTCTTTTTAAACTTTGCACATTCCCTACTTTAAAACAGGACAACCTCATACATGGCAGCAGACTAAATAATTAAGCATTTACTTGTACTTCCAAGGAGACTTCACTTACATGAAGTATGTTGTATAGCTTAACTGATGCTCAAGAGTAGTTGGGAGTACTGCTGTAATTACCAAATGACAATCAGGCAGGGACACCTGTGCTATGGAAGCCCCAGGACAAGTGTCCATAATTGCTTCTACGATTGCATGGTAAGAAACTAATATAAAACTTCCTCAATTAGGGTCAGACTGCCCACGATCATTTCAATTACAGGGATGTTCATGTTTTTGATAGCACAGGGGGAAAAAAACAGCAAAAATGCTTTCAAAATTAAAAAAGGAAGTGCTTACAAATTTTCTCAGATAAACAGGTTCAAATATGTTCTTGACCCAGGAAAATGTTTTCTACTTTATAGAATTTTCCATCTATGAATTGCCAAAAGCTATCTTTTGCCTACCTCCTCTCTCCCCCACCAGGAATGATTGCATCGACTTGAAAAATACCTGGTATAGCAACTCAAGTCACCAGATATACAAGGTAATGCACTATTGGTGGAGATGTGAATGATCCAACCATTTTTCACAAGCTATCTATCCATGCCCTTTGACTCAGAGATCCTGTTGCTAAACATATACCCAAAAGAATACAGACATAATGGTCTCATATATCCAAAATATTTATTGGAACACTTTATATGATAGCAAAGAATTGGGAACTAAGCAGATACCCATATATTGAGGAATTATTCAAGAGGATGCAGCACATGAATGTAATAGAATATTACTGCACTTAAAAGAAATAATATGAAGAATTCAGAGAAACATGGGCAAATTTAATATTAAATTATGTAAAGTAAGCAGAAGCAAGTAAATTATACATAGTGATTCAATCAAAACAGAATGAATAATAACATGAAATTTAATTCAGTTTGATTATAATGACCAAACTTAGTCAAGGAAGAGATTTGAAAATGGACATACAACTGCATTGCAGAGGTGGGGGACTATGAGCATAGAATATTGAAGATATTGTCAGGAAATAAGGCTGTTAATTTTCCTAAACAGTTAAGGAGTTATTCCCCTCCCTCTTTATTTTAAAAAGTAAAATTCTTTTTAAATGGGAGAGTTTGCTGGAGCAGAGGCTTTATCTTTTGGAGATAAAGTTAATAGAGAAAATAAAAGCACCATAAAAAAGAAAATTCTATTCACTGATATAGATAAGCAACTCATGTCTTAGAGAGGCAAGATTTGAATTCAGATCTTTCTAACTCTAAGAATTACAGGCTATATAATACTAACTAATTAACAAATAGATAAATTTGGCCAACTTTAACAGTTTTCTCGCACAGAAACCAGTTTCTAGAAACCATTGAGCAATGCATTAATGGACACAACAGCCAATTTTGCAATACTATTAGGCCATTCTATTTACTTGAGAAATATGTAGAGTAACATTTACCTAACTAAAAATTGCCAAATAGCTCATATGGTTAAATCTTGATGGCAAGAATACCAAGATCACAAGTTCAATCTCCATTGGACATGGTTTGCAAAAAGGTATTGGTATTTTTGTATTACTAATTCTAATCAGTTGCTTATAACTATGAACATTGATCACAAAAGGGAATAAGCAAGAAAGTGGAGATGGTCAAAAATAGTTATTTGGGGGTGGGATTAATGTGATTTAGGTGTATACATGTATGTATACATGTATATATGTTTATGTAGGACTAGATGGTAATAGGAGTTTTTTCCACATCTGAGATCTCTGAATGTCAACTTTAAAGTATCATTCATATTATAAATAAATATACACACAGATAAGTTCACAAGTAATGTTTATTTTATTATTTTGGGGGTTTTTTTTGTTTTGTTTTGTTTTGGAGGGCAGTTGTGGTTAAGTGACAAAGTCACACGGCTAGTTTTTGTGTTAAGTGTCTGAGGATGGATTTGAACTCAGGTACTCCTGACTCCAGAGCTGGCGATCTATTCACTGTGCCATCTAGCTGCCCTTGTTTCTTTTATTATTGCAAATTACATGAAACAGTTATGATTTTTTAACTAGTGAGAATGTGCTTCACAACACCATAGGATTTATATAATGCATTTTATTAAAAAATACTTAAGTATCTAATAAAAGAAATTATGTTCTCTTCCCAAGATTAGCTTCCAGTCTGTATTTATTATTTTGTATTAGCTATGATGCTCTAGCAAGTCCAATCAATACTGATAACCTGAAGCTACCACTGACCTTATCTGACTGGTACCCACTAGAAGCTTTTATTACAATGATATCAGGCTGTGGTGATTCATTATTTCAAAATGAAACACAAAAAGGCTTGTTAGCTTTTAAAATTAATATTAAAAGTTTTAATTTAAGTATTTTAACTTTCAATGTGTGCTGTTTTGCCCTCTCTTTTGGTCATATTATGAAAGAAACTCTAAAGCCATCTGAAAGTTATAAACAATGTTCTCTAATAATGAGCTCTTATGTCCGTGTAGGTTTCACTTTGATGGATATCCATAGTGTTTGCAAGTGACATAATTCTACTGGGAAAAAACAAGTCTTGAATACACAGCTTGAGTTTTCACCTTTATATACAACAGGTACGATTTTTAAAAGAAAGATAAGCTGAAAAATGTGAAATAAATGTACATTTTGGCAATAGGACTGGTACCACTTTTATTTTCATATCAGAGGTAAGTAGTAAAATAAATTTAATACAAGAAGGAAAGCTGATCCACTGGAATGTGTTTTGTGGTTTGCAGTGAAGAACCCTACCCATTTATATATACATACAAACCACATTTATTAAAGTCTATAGATAATCAATGCCTACAGATAATGTGACCCAATGCCCATTCTGGAGTTTGAGGTATGTTTAGCCAAAAGAATTCCATTAGTACTTCCTAATATTAACCATCTCTTCACTTTAAAACCACAAAATAGTCACTGTTTTGGGGTTAGGGGAGGGGAAAGATGGGGAGAAAATTTGTAACTCAAAAATCTCATGGAAATGAATGATGTAAACAGGAGAACAAATAAAAAGTTTATATTAATTTTGAAAATCTGCAAAACAGGGCATTTTGAATAAAATGCAGGGCAAAGCTCTGTAAAGGAAAACCTGCAACATGACTCTATTTTCAATAGAAAAAGTTTAGAAATAAAATATCAAATGGTTTATATATAATAAAAATCTAATTTATAGGACATGCTTTTCAGCGTGCTCCAATGAATTTGGCCAGTATTTGTCTTAAAAATGTTTAGAGATTTTAAATCAAGTCTAGTCCAAAATGAAATGCTATCAATTTAATCCATAGGTTTTTCAAATCAGAAATCCCCCTTTCATTTGTTTAGAATTTGCTTTCTCTGTCTTTCTGGCAGCTTTCAATATAACACTGACCCTATTTATAAACTTATCATTGATGTCTGTTTCAGTGAATTATGTAAAAGGTTAGTTATTTGTCAGAATATACTCTGAATATGAAATGACCTTACACAAATCTCTGATACAAAGGGGATTAAAATTTGAGATTATATGTGTGAGATGTACACAGAAACTCATTATTTGTTTAACAAGTTTTACAACTACAACTCCTGGGCAGTGTTTTGTAAACGTAGCCCAGGCAATCTGTAAACACAAGACCAAAACACACAGGATAGCAAGAATTCAAGTATTCAGGTAGAAAACAACTGTTAGAAGTTTGAAACCCAAATTTATACTATATCCATCATACCATGTCAATACATCAGACTCAATGAAAGCAAAGAGGGAATGAATGAATGAATGAATAAAAAAGCATTTATTAAACATTAATTTGGTAAGCATTATGGTAAGTGCTAGTAGCATAAGCAGAAGTGAAATACTGACTGCTTCTCAAGTTATCTAGTGTTTTAAATGAGGGTGACAATAGAAAGAAAGATAGATAGATAGATAGATAGATAGATGATAGAAAGATAGATAGATGATAGATAGATGATAGATAGATAGATAGATAGATAGATAGATAGATAGATAGATAGATAGATGATAGACAGATAGATAAATAGATACATAGATACACAGATACATAGATAAATACATAGATATATAGTTGGGTTCAAATGCAGGGCAAATGACGAGGCTCATGGGCATCTTTGTTGGGCAGATGGTAAGTCCTAGTATTCCCAAGAGCATTAGATCTGATTGTATGTACTATAGTTGGTAACTACGTGTTCATCAAAATTACTTGAACAGCCATGTGTCTTTGTAAGGGAGTGGCAGAGGAAAAGCCAGGTAAGGGGATGGAAGACCCAGGACCAAGAAAAGGGAATATGAATCCAAGGTTCAGAGTGGAGTGATACTCTACCTCTCTGCTTCCTTAATAGAAATGGGATTTGGCGGGAAAGCTGTTTAGAAGGGATGGTGGGATATGAGAAAGGGAAATCCTGGGGCAGAAGGAAGGGATGAACCTACCAGCAGTGGGGAACTTGAGACCTTGAAGTCACATGTGGCCGTCTAGGTGTTCAAACAAGTTCCTTTAACTTAATCCAAACCTCACATCACCTTTAGTAAAAGGATTTGTTCTGTAAAACTTGAATTCACTCAAAAAGCCACAACCATATGTGGCCCCATGGCTGCGAGTTCCTCACCCCTAAATTAATCCATTCTGCCCTCTGGCATCTGGAGCTAAAAGGAAAACATAAATTAGAGGAATTGACCTAGCTGTGATGTAAATACAATAGTTTGAGATTTTAGTACAATCTCAAAAGCAGTTATGTTTTGATTAAGGTAATTTGACATTCATTTCAAAATGAGAGTGTGATTGCATCTGTGACTACAACGGTATAGGGAACTTCCAAATGAAGAAATGTCTTAGAGTTGCCTAGAGCACTTAGGCTTTGCCCAGGGTTACACTGAGAATGTGTATCAGAGATAGGATTGAACTCAAGTTTTCTTTGCTCTGAAGCTGTTTTTTTTTCTTTGTCTTTCCTTCCTTCTTCCCTTCCTTCCTTCCTTCCTTCTTTCCTTCCTTCTGGAAATGGAGGTTAAATTACTTGCCCAGGGTCACACAGCTTATAAGGGTCTGAGGTGGGATTTGAACTAATGTCTTCCAGATATTAATTAGAGCCAATGCTCTATCTCCTATGCCACCTTCCTGTCCCTGAAGTAAAATTTGTATTCAGTAGGCCAGTGTTTCTCTACTTTAAAATAACTCAGGCTAAAGAGTAAAAAATGAAAAAAACAAATAAATATAGAAAACCAAATAAATAAAATTACAAGGAAAAAAAACCTTCACTAAAATACTAAAGCTTATCTGGCAGTTACCATGAACTTGTACATATACATGTACATGTACACATATAGATGCAACACAAAATAGGATAGTTTAAGCTTCAGTCTGCCTAAGAGATTTTAAGATGTCAGTTTTAAAGGGTATGATAAGAACTCTCTTTTTTCCAAGGGT
Source organism: Pseudocheirus occidentalis (assembly GCA_028646575.1). Taxonomy (NCBI): domain Eukaryota; kingdom Metazoa; phylum Chordata; class Mammalia; order Diprotodontia; family Pseudocheiridae; genus Pseudocheirus; species Pseudocheirus occidentalis. Next base: position 56,689,571 of record CM053600.1, read on the forward strand.
ATTCAAAGATTCATCACTTATAGGTATGTCATCAAGGTCAGTATTTATTTCATTGGACCTTTCAAAAAGGTTTGTGACAGTATAGATGTCACCATAATAAAAAGAGTAATGACTAATGTCTTTAAAGGACCTACAGATGTGCCAAGTATAGCCGTGGATCAGAATTAAGCAAATTTGTCATTCAAGTTCACACATAAGCCTGTAATTTCAGTGTTTAAGAAAGCTAGCTATTTCTGCAAAAAAGATAATATCTAAAGGAATATGGACTTGGAAGCTCTTGTGATGAAGTTAAAAAGATTTTCACTGTAATTTCAAATAGTGTTCTCAGAGATTTTATACTTTGCTTCTCCAAATATTTCAACTGCAACATGGTTAGGTAAAATCTGATTCCCAGAAGGAAACAGCAAAGTTACTCCAAAAGAGGATCTGATCTATTCTACATGGATAATATTACTGAGTTAAGACCTATTTTTTTCTGGAATATATACAGAGTTGAATAACTAAGTAATAGTTGAATAGATCTATCTACCTGTTTCTAAAAAAGGTTCTCAAAGTTCTACTCTGATGCCATCTTATTCACCCATTATCACTGGGTTAATAAATGTTTCACATAAAATTATTTACTACCTAATAAGTATTTACCCTCTTAAGTGCTGATAATACATATGGCTATACATATATAACATTTTAACTCCCAATGAATTTTTTTAATGTATTATCTAAATTTATTGATGGACCAGATACCTGGGAGAAACAGAAAGAAGGTGGGATCAAGAGCAGAAGAAAAGGAATTAGCTTTGGAAAAGACATGTCCCACATAGTCATCAGAGACTGGAATATCAAAGGTCAGAAACTGGAAGATAAACAAGAGTTTCAAGATACTGAGTCAACGAAAAAAGAACATGTAACTCATGACTTTTATTTCCTCAAAAAAGAACAAAAGTAGTTTCTGTATTGGGAGTGAGTGAATAAGAACTAGTTTTATGTGTGAGGAGTGAGAAGCTACTGTGGAGAATGTGATTGAGTCTATCATCGAAGAAGTTAAAATATTTCTGTGCATCAATAAGGACTCAATTGAGATTAGATAAAAAAAATTCTAGTAAAATATTCCAAATACTTTTCTTGAATACACTTCTCTGAATTCTTACAGTCAGCTAAATTACACTATGCTAAAATTTCAACATTTACCAATGATTCTGTCTCACCACAGTGTTTTATTCTTTTATTGTTTCTCTTTTTGCAATATAGTAGTTCTAGAGAATCACAAGATTGACCAGAGAGGAGAGATTTTAGGAATCATCTAGTTCAAATCATTCATTTTAAAGATGAGAA
>CM053600.1:56695902-56711368 GCA_028646575.1 Pseudocheirus occidentalis
AAAGAGTTGATAGGTTCAAGATTCAGAACAAATCATACACTTCTGGACATAAGCCTATACAGGAATTTATTTTACTTGAATATTTATATTTGTTAGTTTGTTTTTTCTCCTTTGATGAAGGAAAAGTGGAATGGAGATAAAATCAATGTATATTTTCTAAACAATATTTTAAAATATTATCTCCATAGACATAGACAAATAAGTGTTCCTAACAGGTTTCCTAGTATGATTCTTTGTTAGGGCCCCGGAGAAGTTAGGGTTATGGCAGAACAACATAGGATATCACAACTTGACTACGTTACTGCCTTTCCAATCTTCTTATACCTTACCACCCACACATAAACTTAAATCCAGTGACACTGGTTTCCTCACTATGTTTTACATCAAATGCCACAACTCCAGAATCTCAGCATTTTCACTGGATGTTCCTGTCATATTCTTCCTCCTTGTCTTTTCCTCATGGCTTCTCTGACTTCCTTCAAGTAACAGATAAAATTCCATTTTATATAGGAAGTCTTTCTGATTCACCTTAAAGTTAGTGCTTTCCCTCTATTTATTACCTCCAACTCATCCCATATATATCTTTGCACATAGTTGGGAAAATGCTACCATAAATCAAGGGTCAAAATTAATATTAAATTTATGAGTTGATCTGAGGCAAAACTGTGTGAGGAATAATTTACATGAAAGTTTCCCCATTCTGAAAAAATACAAATCTAGAGTAACTTCAGCATCCAGTAAGCCTAAGTTTAGAGGTTACTTGAACTTACAGGAATCTGGAACTTAGAGAAATGGAGACCCTCTCCAGTGTCACTTCAGCACAAGATATGCTAAATAAGGATAGAACTGCTTTCCTGGTCTTGCATTGGACACCCACATATTTCCAAGTCCTTTGTCTCAGAGAGAGATTCCCACTTAGGTTGTGGGCCAGCCTCTCTACCAATGAGAGTGAAGGCCAGTTGAAGGGTTGGGTTTCTGCTTTAGAAGGTTATATAACCATGGGCTTGCTTCTACCTATTGCTCTCTCTCTGGGAGACGCCATTTGAGTGACAGGGGCAGAGTCCTTCTCATGAGAAAGAATAAAGACCTTTTCTGACCTCAGATTCAGACTCCGAACTCTTTCATCTCACAAAACTATAAAGTAGCAGTAATAGTATTAGTAACAAAACCAACAATAATTATAGACATAGTACTGCACACCCATTTGATATCTGTTTGGCAATTTCTCTCTGTTTACTTCAATTGCCTATGTCTCATTTGGACAACCTTCTCTTGTAGCCAGTCCTCTCAACCTTTTCTGCTTTGTCCTTCAAGCCTTATCTTTCTTATGTTCCATTATTATAAGTCTGATCTCAGTTTTCCAAGGTAATCACTGGAGGTGATTACTACAATTTAAATAATCTATTAAATTAATTGGTGATCATTTTATAAGTTTCAACGAGAAAGATGCTGAGATTCTTTACCAGTCTTCCTTTCCGTTTTAAACAATAGACTAGTATATTGAAACTGACTTTATTGTAGATAAGAAAGATAAATGTAATAACAAAGGAGTTGGAGTAGATGGTTGCTAATGTTCTTCCTTCTATGCTCTGATAAGTTAACAGTTGTGAATTATTAAAATAATTAAAATTTTAGAAGAACTAAGAATGTAAGTGGCAAGGCTAACCAAGTAAGAGAAATTTTCTGGAGTAACCATCTAGCCTTGAGTCACAAATTTAGCCTGATCAAGTAATGGAAATAACCCTTGATTCTCAGAAGCTATGTCAGAGTAACAGAATACTTGAAGATTCTTACAAGGGAGAAAGACTCTAGTACCTAATGGTAATAAAGCATATCCATTGCCTGAGGACCAACCTACCTACTTGTGTGAAGGCCAAAGTAATCCATAAAATAACAAAAATACCAAAAGTCCATTAATCCTATACATTCACCTTTCTATTATAAAGTATTTATTATAACAATAGTTTACAATTCCAATCCTTTTTGTTTTGCAAAAATCTTGTGAGACATTGAGTATGTTATTTATTAACCATAACTTAACAGGTTCAACAAATAACAACTTAGAAGACCAACCACCAGAGCAAATGATTCATACCCATGATATTCTCATTCTAAATGAAGCCAGAAGACATAAATAAATCATGGGTAATTGAAGGATGGCTCATGGGTTGTTTCTGATGAAGAAAATAAAAGAGGCAGCAGAGCTCATTTTATATACTCCCAAAGACTACAAGAAATATTATTGATGGAATATGTAAAGTCCAAAAGGTAGGATTCCTGTTTATGGTGAGACTCTCCATATGCTTTTCTTAGATGATAATGTATTGATTGCTTTGAGGTTCAGAACAAAGGCCAGCCTCTTCACTGAAATACAAAACAATGTAAATGGCACCTGTCTGAATAACTATACTGGAAAAAGATTTGGAATGAAAAATGGCAAACTGCTAATTTATCACTTACAACCTATTTATTCCATCAGTAGTATTCTGAATAAATATTGAAAATGGACAATGAACTAGGCCAAAAATTGAATAGGAAATAGAGAGGCTGAACCACATTTTAAAAATTGTATTGTACTTTCAATGATCCTCAATTAACAAGTATCTTCTCTCTACTACCAATACTCTACAGAAACAATAAGATCATACAGTGAGAGTAAGAAACAGAAAAATGTATTGCCATAGTAATACATTAGTGCCTCATGATATACTTTAAAAGGAAGCCCTCCAGTGTGCTGAGTAGATAATTTATGGGAAAAGGTGAACACAAATAAAACAATAAAAACTTACGGAATCTGTATTTGTTGAGGATGTATATTCAATAATGAAATTACAAGTAACTACCCTTTATTTTTGTACAATGTCACTAGGTGGTGATGAAACTGTTTTGCAACCTACTTTTCTAAATTATAATAGCAGCCATCAAAATCTTCTAATTTCTGGTTTCATGATAGTGAGTTATAATGCCATAACAATATAAGAAAATGGTATAAAAACACCCAAAATTTAATTAATAACAATGCAAACTTAAGACAAAACCCTTCATGCAAAATATATAATGAAACAATGGATTTTTATTTCTGCTTAACTGTTCCTAGAACAACTAACTCCATAATTCAATCCTATAGGCCCAAGGGATGAATCCTACCTTCAAAACTCAGCTATAGAGAGTTTTGTCTACTAGCAGAACATATCAAAGTGTAGATCTAAGACCCACAGGTTCCACGAGACCATTTCCGGGGGTATGACATGTCAGAACTATTTCCATAAAAATACATTTTAATTTCAGATAGATATAATCCATATATACAAAAGCTTTTAAGTGGGGCCTTAATAATTTTAAATCATGTAAAAAAGTCCAAAGACCAAAAAGTTAGAGCACTGCTGTTCTAGAAATTCTGCTGACAAAATTTTCTGTCTAGATCAGAGGTCATAACATTTTTTTTTTTGTTAATGTCATGAACTCCTTTGGTAGTTTGCCAATCCCTGTGGATTCCTTCTCAGAATAATATTTTTAATGCATTAAAAAAAACCAGGATTCTAAAGAAAAGCAATTACACAAAAATATAGTTACTAAAATATGTATTAAAAAGCCCAAACTATATCATGGGCCTGAAGTTAAGCATCCTTGGTCTAGATTGTCTAAAAACTCTACTTTTTAGAACTTTCTGAAAATATCTTTCTCTCCTATTTGGTTAATATATTATCTGATTAGTATATCCATTGTTTCTTTAACGGCCATATCTAGAAAGATGCTTTAGAAAGAACTTTAAAACAGAGAGTTCAAAGGTACACAATTCAAACTTGAAAGAGAATGAAAAATTTCACAGGATTATAACTGCTTTCATGACAGCACTCTTCAAATTGTGTCATCTTCAAGACTACCTACTTCATTCCTTTTTAGAGTTAGACTTACATTCTCTTGCAAGATGACCTCATTAACCACGCTTTTCACAGCAGTCTGTTAGGATAGGACTCGTGAAGAGAAAACAAAAGGAAGGTTTAGAATGCCTGAGTGAAGCCATTTCAATTACTGTCAAAAAAGTGACATGGTAAAATGCCACTTGCAAGCTTTAGCAATAAAACATCATGCTATGGAGGATATTCAGACATCTTGATTAGTTAGGAAAGGTACTCATGATTTCACAGTAGCTAAAATAATCATTTATAGTGGCTGAGAAAGAAGTCTTCATATAGTTTTGCTATCTTAAAACTATAGTAGCAACAGATTGAGAAATCTCTTAATACTGATTTAAAATGATTTTTTAAAATCTGGTTCATGTATTTCAAATTCATATAGACTCTCTGAAAGATATAACTAATGTTTGTTTAGTTGGTCAACAAGTGTATTAAACACTGTGCCTAAAGCTGGGAAATAAAGGACAAAAGGCAGTCCCTGTATTCAAGCGCTTACATTCTAATGAGAGAAGACAACATGAGGAAAAAAAACAAAACAAAACAATATACCAAGAAGATATAGACAGGATAAATTGGAAGGAAACTCGCGGTACTAAGGTGAAGAAGGATTCAGAAAGGTTTCTTACAGAAGGCAGGACTCTCTTTAAGATTTGAAGGGAGCCAGAGAAGCCTCAGGAGGCAGAGGTAAGGAGGTAGAGAATTCTTAGAATGGGACACAGCCAGCAAAAATATGCATTGGGAAGAAGGAGTGTCATATTTCAGGAATTGCAAGGTCAATGTCACTGGATTGCAGCAATCTACATGTATAATGGCATGTGTGTACATATATTATATATGTATGTATATACACATACACATATATACACATATATGCATATACATATATATATATACATGTTTATGCTTTTCATTTTTGCCCAAAGCATTTGACATTCTATTAAACCAAGCATTTTTCAAGATTATTTTCAGTCAAAGGGAACTTTCCTTCATTTTAAGCAGTTTCATTTTTTCCTCTATCTAGTTTAATTTTGTTTATCTTCTAAATGGTAACGTTTACCTCAAACAACTTTGTCCTAGAAGCTTTAAAAGTAATTTTTCTTTAAAAGGTATAATTTAACTATTTTTATTAGTACAGTTTACAAGCTGTACAATTAATACACAGGCACAAAAATCAGATACATAAGCATTGCTAATTGAGAAGGAATATTTTGCTAAAGATTATTTTAAAATAATTAAACAATTAGCAACCAAAACCTCACAAAACTTAACATCTAAAGCCATTTCTGAAATGAAATATCTTTAAAATATCTGAGTGATATAATTATGGGTACTATATATGTAAAGGGACTTTGACTGGAATATGATTTCAGAAGCAGGAAAAAACATGTAGCAGTCAGAGTTTTGACTTGCTCAAACATTCAAAATATCTTAGTGATTTTTTTAAACTTCTACAAGTTCAATTTTGATGATTTTCTTTAGCTGTTTAATAAAACTTGAAACACTCCATTTACAAAAACTGAACTGAGAAAATTCCTCCAAGGTATCAGTGATGTATTACTAACTAGGCTTAGGGAGGGAACCTGTCAAGATATTATTACTCAAAAGAAAGTTACTTCAAAAAAATGTTAACAGAGTTGTTCTATTGATTCAACAACTTGGTGTACTAAATTAGAGAGCTATGCATAGCTATAAATATATGAAAACCCTATAGTCATTATTTTTCAGTTATTTAGGACAGTGATAAAAATTTGTCTATCAATTTTAAAAAATTTGTTTATTTTTAATTTATGAAATAAAACAAACATTTCCATAACACTGCATAATAAAAAAATATTGCAAATGAAACTGCAAATTTATTTTGTGCAACTTGATACTACTTTTAAATATATAATAAAGTTACCATGTAATTCTTCCCTTATTTTACCTATGTATGATACCAGTCACACATACATAAATAAATGTGGGTACTGCTGCAATATTTGTGTTCACTTAAATGTTGACTTTACCACAGGACATCTAGAATGTTGTCCTTTAGGTCAATGCATGCAATTTGGTACCATAGCCAGTAGGTAGTAGCATATTAGTTATTGTAATTCATAGGACAAGATAATAAGGATGTCTTTTCCATCATGGAGAATGAAAAGTTAAAGCCAGATGATTCTAAGCTCTATAAAAAAAAATGTATTTAAAACAAAGGTATAATAAGAATTGATCTTTTAAGAGATAAATTAAGAAAATACACTTAGGAATGAGAAACAATTTTTTTGGCTGGACCTATAAATTATTTATAGCATAGGACTCTATGGATACAAATAGGTAAATATTCTTTCATTTAGAAATTTAGTGATGTTCCTGGAACACTGAGGTTAAATTACTTTCCTAAGGGCACACAGCCAATATGTGTCAGAGGTAGACCTTGAATGGGGTTCATCCTCCCTTTAAAGCCAGCATTCTCTCTATTTTACTGTGCTGCAGTTTCATAAATATTAATTCTATCCTTTTTTGTTTGTTTTGTCCTCTAGGGTGCTGCGCTGCCTAATTTAACTGTTCTCAAATGCAAATTTATGTTTACCCCTTTATTGTACTGAGTTTAGAACTTAATCCCAGTTTAATCCAGCTCTACATTTGGTTGTTCTTTGAAGTTTGTAATAGAATGGAAAGAATATTGCTCCATGAGTCAGGCAACCTGGCCTTTTGTCCTGACTGCTTCTTCTACTAACTACCTGTCAATATAGAAAAGTCACATCTCTAAGCTCTAGTTCTTTACTTTGAATGAAAATGTTGTATCAGATCATTTTGAAGTATCATAATATACTGTTATGAAAAAAGAGGGGATTTGGCTTTATTTAATTTCTGTAATTTCTTGTTTGACCTTAGACAAGTCTACCTTTCTTGGCCTTGTTTTCCTAATTTACAAAATGAAGGCATTGGATTTTACAATCTATATGGCCACTTCCAACTCTAAATCCTAAAATTTTTTCCAGTTCTATAAATCATAATCCCATTTAATTTTTTTTGTCAAATATTGTGTTTGATTAGGCATTTGACTTAAGTAGTAACTAAAACTTATATGGTATTATAATGTTTAGTAAGATCTTTTTTCCCACAGAAATCCTATGAATTATTTAGTGCATGCAAGACACACACTTATACACATATATTTATTTATGTGTGTATGTATGTGTATTACATGTATAATCGTAATCAAATTAGTGTTTCTCTTCTTTAAATTCAAAATTAGTATAGCAATATTAGTAGCTTGTAGGGCTCAATATATGAAAATAACCCTGCCAAGTTTGTGTTAAATAATAAGGGAATGCTTTTCAGACTGTTTTATCTGTTTTAGAAAAAAATATGTATTATCTATCTATATATCTATACACATATATATGTATATATGTATTTATAAGTATATGTGTGTGTATATATATATATGCAATCTATTCAACCTACTTTCCTGCTCTATTAAAAACCTATTTTCCTTCCCTATTAAAGTGGACAAAATATTACTTCTAAATATTGTCCTCTGGTGGGTTGTTATTTTTTCTGGTAAACATGATTAAAGAAAGATCATATGGTGTGGAGGAAAGGGCACTGGGTAGACAGATGGAAAAGCTGAACTCAAGACTCAGTTCCTATACTTATTAGCTATACAATTTTGAATAAAATACCATCTTTCACCTCAATTGCTTCATCCATAAAACTAGCATAATAATTAACTTGTACCACAGATCTAGAGGAAAAAGGAGTCTCAGAGGCCAAGTGGTAAACTCTCTTATCTTACAGACAAGGCAATTGAGGCCTAAGGTTATTAAATGACCTACCCATAATCACAATGATAGTAAACATCATGTGTAAGAATAGAACACTGCTTTTCTGAGGAAGATGACGTGAAAACTTTAAAATGTTATATAAAATGTGACAGTTGTTACCATTATTCAACATTTCCTCCTGTCATTTATTCCAAGGGAAAAAAAGCCCCTTTTAACCATATTAAAGATAAAAAATATCAATAATCAGAAATGAGGCAAGCTGTGGTGTATTAGAATATTGCCTTGTCTTCCCATTCCCGTTGCTCAAAAAACACATGAACAGCAGCAACCAAAGGTCGGTATCTGAGACTTCTTATTTTTCAATCACTATTATCCTTTAGCTATGTACATTTTTATTCTTTCATATTACAGATGATAATCATAACAGAATCTTATTGTACTAGAAAGAAAAAAAACTGAGCATCTTTTTTGCTGCTATGGTTTTACAACAAAGATTATCTTTTCATTATAAAATCTACAAGACAAATTATTCAGTTGGCTAAAGTTTCTTTATGATGTGGATAAATGAATCCTTATTCCTCCATTACTTCAAAATGCATGGATTTCAGGCTAACACAGGAAATTCAAAAGAAGAGTGAGTAGGAAGGAAGAAAAGCCAGAGAGCTATGTAAACATGCTCTTACTAATGGATGTAGGAATCAATTTATGTGGCAGTCCTATAACCAAAGTGAATATGAAACACATACTGTTCTTAACAAATAAAACTCAACAAAAGGGAAACAAAAATAATGTCTTCCTAAAGAATCGCTCACCAGGACAAAAAAAATCTAGAAAACCACAACTTTGGACATTCACAAAGAATGTATTGAAAAGGAAATAAAGAAAGATAGAACCATAGCATCCCCTTGAAGCTATAAAGCTTTAAGTGTTTAGAACTGGAGAAAGAGGATTGAGGGATACAGTGAAAAAGCATGGCAAAGATTAAGTTAAACCTTAAAATTATAGATCTACTGGTTTTTCTCCTAATTTTTTTTTTATTTTTCAATTGAAAGGGGGAAATTACTTAGCTGTGATTCTTTCTCCTCAATGTTCAGGTAGAAACTTTTTTTAATGTTTCTACATCATTGTACTAATTCAGAGAAGTGAAATGAGCAGCCTTTTGTCTAATCCTAAAATTTTTAGGTGTGATCCTTTAACAATTTTTCCCCTGAATATTATGTCCTAAATTCACATTTTAAATATTCATTCTAAGAAGATAGATATCCTCTCATGGACCCAAAGAAGAGGCATTTTCTCCTTCTGCAAGAAAGTCAAGATAGTATCTACAAGCAGCTGAGCAATTCTTCATTCCCCCAGTCTCACACGAGCAAACATTACTTATCTGGGAAATAGTCTCTTCAGGCCTTACCCAGGCTGCTGCTCATGTCCAGCTTCTTTCATGCTCAGTCTGAGCAGGTGGTTAAATACTCAAGGTCACTTGTGGTACAAAGTTTAATCTATTTGACTGAACAATCTGCAGAGCATGAGGAAAAGCTAAACATGAAATTACTCATTTCTCTAAGTTACTCCACTCCAACAATGTAAAGCAGCAGCTGTTATTTACTTTTAATTAAACACCATGCACATTTTGATGGGATATTTTTTCATTTTTATGTCCCTCTGTAGATGGGCAGAATATATGTTAACTTTAAAACAGAAAATATTTCCTCAACTATGGTAAGCAATGCCAGCTGGTAAGAACCGCCTTGTCAGTTCAATCAAAGATATTTAAGCTGAGCAATGATGACATTTTTTAGTTCAATCAAGCCAAATTTACACATTTTATTTGATAAACTGCCTGGAATACGGTTCATCAAATCATCAATTCATTTAATACATGCATATATAAATAATACTGTATCTATTTATGTCTATATCTATCTATCCATCCCAATGTTCAAATACTATCCCATCCAGAAAGAGATTCTTATTGACAAATGTGAAAAAAGTGGAATTGTCCTATTGGATCTAATTTAAAGTAATTAAAAGTCCAAGGCATTATAACATTGCTTTCTTGTCCTTTAGCTAAATGTAATGGCAATGCTTTGGTATTTGTATGAGTGTATGTATGTGCACATGCACGCATGTTTATAAACAATACCATTAACCACCCTCATTTCACTAGCTTGTGTAAATATTTTCAGAAGGATCTCAAGAAAAGCTTGAAAATATTGAAGGAATTATAGAATATGAGGAAGATCAGAAAGGGAGCAGAGTCTAAGAGGTTTTACTGGTAGGTAAGAAGAAAAAAGTGGACAGAGGAAGATTACTGCTGTCAAGGTGCTATTTTGGCAAAGGGGTGGTGAAATGAATACTAAGGAGAGGTCAAACAGAGGTATTAGTCTGGGTCATGAACCTAGAGCTGGGACAAAGGAACCAAGAAGGAAAATCTAATTTGAAAGCAAAAAAAAAAAAAGTAAAAGTTCCATAACTACCAAATTATATAGACTTTTAAAGTTTGAAGAGAGCTGGAAAATTATCTAGTCAATGGGTTCTTAAACATTTTTTTCTGTTATAGATCCCTTTAGCAATCTGGTAAAGCATGTGGATCACTTTTCAGAGTAATTTTTTTTTTTTTTGCTTTTTGGAGGGCAGTTGGGGTTAAGTGACTTGCCCAAGGTCACACGGCTAGTTTTTGTGTTAAGTGTCTGAGGCCGGATTTGAACTCAGGTACTCCTGACTCCAGGGCCGGTGCTCTATTCACTGCGCCACCTAGCCGCCCCGTAATTTTTTTAATATATAAAATTGATCAGATACCAATATTAAGAAGACTAGTTATATTAACATATAGTTATCAAAATATATGTGGAAAAAAACAAAGTTCATGGACCCAGATAAACAATCTCTAAATTCTAATACAATCTTTTAATGCCGTAGAAGGGAAAAAATGAAGCCAAATAGGTTGTGACTTTCTCAAAGGCATAGAAAGAACAACTGGCAGAACCAGGACTAAACTTGGGTCTCCTAACACAATCTGGTTCTTTCCCCACAATATTGTGCTTTTTTTTGTTTGTGCTGTTATGGTACAGTGGACAAAATTACTCCATAGGGCATCTACAGAATCTAGCTGTGCTTCTGGTTTGCTATAGAAAGGATGATACCAGGCAGGTAACCCAAGCTGAGTTTTCATTTCCTCTTAAGGGGTACAGCAGTACTCTCTATCTTAAGTCCCAGTTTATGCTACTTCCTATCACAATCACCTTTAGGAGCTGATAAACATATTACAAATACCAGATGAGATTTACCATCATCATTTGCCTTTCTGGGAATGCTCCAGCAAAGTAAGGAATTTAACTACATCCCTTCTAGCTGTATAATTTGGGGGTAGGAGTAGATCAGACCTGTACAACCTGCACCCACCAAAGGATTTTCTGAGGGTGAAAAATGTAGAGGAATGTAGAGGATATTTTCCTTCATATTTTTCATGGGCCACCCAAAATCCTTTGGCGTGCAGGCCTGGAGTAGATGACTTCTAAGGGCTCAGATGTTAGCTCTCCTCAGCCCTTTCCATTTGGTATTGTACTAGTTAAAATAATAGTACTGAAAAAAAAATTGAGTTTGGAATCACTTCAATATGCTGTATATACCCATGTCCCAAAATAGCACTCTGCTGTGATTCTCATTTGTATTATTAAAACTGTGTTCTGTTTTAGGCCAAATGCGCCTGCACCAAAGAGTTGCCAAACATATACTGAAAGAGGTAATCACTTTCTCTTTCAAGCCCAGTAAAAAAATAATATGTATCTGATGGTTCCCCTTGGCCAGCAGTTCTAAACCTGTGGGTTAGATTCAATTTATAACAATGAAAATACATCCTGCATATCAGATATTTACATTATGATTCATAACAGTAGCAAAATTATAGTTGTGAAGTAGCGACGAAAATAATTTTATGGTTGGGGGTCACCACAACATGAGGAACTATATTAAAGGGTCGTGGCATTAGGAAGGTTGAGGACCACTGCCCTAGGCTGCTTCCCCTTCCCCCTGCCTCTGCCACTGTAGTGGTGATTCAGAAACACAGCTGAATATACGTGTAACCTGTCTTTTAGAATTGTCCACAAAGGCATTAGACCCAGGAGCTTTAGGTCTGAACAGTTTAGGCACTATTCTAAATGGATGGATTATATAAACTCTTATGGGAAACAAAAAATGGAAGCAAGTTAAGGCTCATCTCTGGTAATAGGAAACCAGGTTCTACAAAAGAATGAAAGTTCTTTGAGGACAGCAAGTAATTCCTTTGTAACTTTGTTTCCTCAGCACCAATGACAGGTCACTGAAGAAAGAATGCAACTTAACTTGTTGGTTGGAACTGAAATGAATTGACTGAGAAAGGACAAGTGAGCTTTACCATGCATTTTCATTAAAGACAAATTAGTGACTTTCTTTTAAAGAAGTATTGTGATCAGTTTTAAAATGATAACCTTACCTACACAAGTATTAAAGAAACCTTTACAGCAACAAAGAATATTTTTGTTGGATGTTATTTGCAAATTTTGTAGTAGTAATGCTGTAAATGATGCAGAGAATTGTAATCTACAAAATGTAACACTGGTATTTCACTCAATATTTCTAATTTTACCAGAGTTCTGTTAAGGCTAAAAAAAAAAAAAAAAGAAAAAAAAAACTTTATGCAAGGAAAAGGTGAAGGAAGGACGTAGAAAGAGATGTATCTTGCCTCTTTAAGAAGGAAAACAGTCTCATTTCATTTAACTGTTTCATTTATGTTTAAATCTCTGGACATTGAACCTTAATAAATGTTGATAGTTTGTGTGAAGAGAAAACAATCTCTTAACTCTAAAAAAGCAATTGAAATCTCTGAATAGTAGATAAAAGACGCCATTTAGAACACTGAAGCTAATGATTGCATTAAGGATATCTTGACAAAGACTTGCAGAATAGAGTCAATGCTAAGTAACATCGAAAAATACAGGGTGATTTAGTAGATTATTGAGAGAAGACAGGATATTAAATGGCTTCTGTGATCTCAGTAAATTGTCACTTGGGAGTAATGTTGTAAGCTATTTTTCCATTTGTATTTCAGTGCATGTGACTTCAGCAAAGTGTACAACTTTACAACTATACACCATAAAGTAAGTGAATATTATCTGTCCTTTTTTTTTCACCCAAACTGAATGATAAATTCAAATAGAAATTATTTGTATATTTTAAGCCGTGGTGAAGATGACAATAAATGAGTGTGGATAATTTCTTCAGTCTATACCACAAGAGATTGTTCAAACACTCTGGATCATATGAGACATTACCAATATCCCAAAACATTTCGTCAGTAAATTTTAAACAATGACCTTCCTCCCTAACAATAATCTCCCATCTTTCTATCTTTCCCTCTACTGTTTCAAAGTCAATTCTTTGTTTTCACTAAGGCCTCTACTTCTGGCACTATTCATTCCCTTCCAATTCTCAACTCTTGGTCTCTCCTCATATCTACCTTCTCTGCTTCTACTCTCAAGCTGCTGCTGGAGTTAGTCACAATTTGATGACAAGGTCAACTACAAATTCACGTTATCTCAGATCTCTACTGGTGCATGAGCATCCTTTTATTCTTCTCTGATTGTTATTTATCATGTTCTCAGAAATAGCCATTCTTATCTTTTCCTTTCTTAACAAGTCTCAAATACTCACCCACCACTATTTTCAAAGCAGATAATTTTATTTCCTCTTTTACTGAGAAAACTGATGCTGTCTTGTCATCTTTTTTCTTCCCTACTCTGCACAACAAAATCTGGATAGTTTTATTCCTGTACAACAAAAATCAGGTATTACTTCTCTTTTCTAATTTTAGGAATTAGGTAGCCTTGCTTTTTGACAACATAAATTCCTTTACTTGTCATTAATCCTGTACTCTCCCTTCCTTACCCAATAATCATACTTTAAAAAAAATAATTAAATCTCTTCTTATTTAATAGCTGAGGCCTACAAGTGTTCATCTCATCTCTTTGTAAAAAAGAAAAAAAAAACTCCTTGATCCCAATCTTCCCTTAAATTACTGGCTTACATTTTTTAAAGAACAAAACTGTTGCTTTCCTTCCTTACCTACTTCTTAATCGCCCTCAACACTTGACTAAATCTATGTTCTCAAAGGTTAACAATGATCTACACTGCTAGGTGTGACTCCACTGACTATTTTTTTGTTACATTTTCTTATCTCTTGGTTTCTGTAATATTGCTCTTTTGGTTTGGCACCTACCTGTCTGTTCCCCTTTTCTAAGATACTTTTATTGTATCATTCTCTAAGAATGGGTATCTCCCCAAGAAAATTTTCAAACCTTCTTTCTCTGCCTCTATCTCTGTCTTCCTCCTCTTCTTCTTCTTCCTCCTCCTCCTCCTCCTCCTCCTCCTCTTTCTCCTCTTCCTTCTGTGATTTCAACTGCTCCTCTGGTTTAACTACTATCTCCATGCAAATGACACCCAAATCTATGTACCTATCATTATTTTTGTCATGAAGTCATTCTGGCAATTCTCTACCTGGAAATTTTTTTTTCTATCTCAAATTCAGGAAGTCTAAAACATAACTGTTTACCTTTCTAGTAAACTCTTTCTCCAAATTCCCCATTTCTGTTGAAGGCAGCACCTAACTTTGAAACCTCAGGATCACTCATGACTCCTTCTGCTCCTTTACTCCCTATTTACCTATATCTACATCACCTATAGATTTTACCTATATCTATAGTAACTTTTGCTTCTCTCAACTTGCATAGCTATCCTTCAGGTTCAGACTACCACCAACTAAATTAGAGGCTACCAAGCTTATTTAGCTTACCACTCCCTTTAAAAAAATACTTAATGCCCCCCTAGAGATCTGCTTTCTTTAACCCTTGACAGTATATAAAATTTGTTTATAAATTATGCATCTTAAATTTAATAATTTTTGTAAATTTGTGGGGGTTTTCTTATATTGAAATTTTGATGATGTAATATTGCATCATGTGATCATATCATCCACTTTAGGAACCTCTGAAAGTAGAACAGGAATTAAGGAACTGGGCCTGGAGACCAGAAGACCTGAGTTCAAATTCAGCCTCAGATACCTACTAGCTAAGTGAATCCATGTCAGCAACAGTTTTCTAATCTGTAAAATAGGAGCAATATTTCCGTTCTTAAAAGTGTAAAACAACAACAACAACAAATAGTGTTGTTTGTAAGAATATCTGATAAACTACTTTTAAAGTGGTTAGCATAGTAGATAATTAATGCTTGTTCTCTTCTCCTTTTTTCTGACCTACTATAACAGTCACTTAATTGGTCTTCCCACTTCTTCTCTTATTATATAAAAGGCCATCCAAGACCTGCCACTACAGTCTCCAATTTAACTATCTGGTCTTTTTTTTCACATTATACTATTCCACATAATCTATTTCTCAGTATAAATTATACTAAGAATTATCCTTAGAAGCTCTTGTTATCTTAGCAAGGGAGAGAAAAGGATTCCATTCAATTTCTTGCAAAAGTATCAAAAAAAAAAAAGAAGTTGAATTTCTGATTCAAAAACTGGGAAGCAAAAATAAGTTAGAGTACTTAATGCAAATATTCCTTCTACTTAGGAAATCAATGTCCCAGAGGAGATGCTGGTAGGGCAACTGTTTATATGCTCTACAGAAAAGTAATACTAAACAAAGACAAGAAGTACACTTTGACAGCCTAACTGTAGTTGAGAGCATGAAAAAAACGACTTCTTTCTGGTCCTCGCTCTTATGTGAGCAGAATTACTCTATT
>CM053600.1:56711468-56747932 GCA_028646575.1 Pseudocheirus occidentalis
GAGAGAGAGAGAGAGAGAGAGAGAGAGAGAGAGAGAGAGAGAGAGAGAGAGAGAGAGAGAGAGAGAGAGAGAGAGAGAGAGAGAGAGAGAGATTTGCCTGGGAACACTACTTCAAAAGAAGTTTTCTCTGGCTCCTACTTACCAAGTTCCCTTCTTCTAGACCACTGATGACATATCTTTCTTTGGACAAGAATATAAAAGACAATACAGTTTCATTTAATTTGTTCCCTACTTTTGGATAGCTTTGATAGTCTGTATCAATATAAATCTCATTGATTTGTCTGGGGTCCTTTTCTTGTGAAAACACCCAGAAAATTAGAATCTCTTATCTTTTCTGCAACCAAACATAACCTCCTTCTCTTCTGCCTTTGAGCAAATGAAATGCATTCAGATCAGTAATGCATTGGTTTAATCTGTTTCATTTAATTTATAGCCTTTAGAGGATAAATGGACAAAAATACACAGCAAATTTATGGAAACAGAAGTAAATGTTACTGTCATTCTTCATTCTTGGCAAATGAAGACACCTATAGATTTTCTACCAAGGTTCCAGATGGCCCCGCATCATTCAGCTACAGTCTTTTCCCAGTATCTCCTAGTAGGGGTGTGTGGTTTAGCCCTTCTGCCGGCCTGAAGCTCTCCCTGCCTCTTTTAAAGGGAGGTGGAGAAAGACTAATAGGAGAAAAGAACATTTCTACGACATTTCCAGGTTTGAAAGAAGGGAATTGGGTGAGAATTCATCTGTATCCTAAGCCTAGTAGATAGGAAAGCAACTACTCTGAGTTCCAATTTATTATTTGCTCAAGGAAATGGAAAGTGAGTTTCAAGTTTTATTTTGGTATAGGGATTAAGGCTCTTAAACTAAATCATACCCTATAATTAATTCCAAGCCTTGATTTAATACATCAGAACAATGTTTCTTTCCTTTCTTTCCCTGACTCCTCTTGTTTTTTCCCTCATGCATGGATTTTTTTTTTTCCTGTGAGGAATCTGGGCACACTTAAGAGAGATTCACATGTGCATGCATCTGGAAGTATAAATTGCATACAATTTGAAGCACCTTTAGGGAAACAAGCTCAATGCCTATAGCACACACTTTAAGAACCAAAGCACTGGATCTATTTCTGACCAGACCTTCATCTCAATTATGATTCCAAAACTGACAGTCACAAGCAAGAGTTATGCCTTTTCTTTAGTATTCCCTTGATAGCTTCAATAAATTGTAGACTGTTTATTCTTCATGGTTTTGGGTTCTCCATTCAAATGACTTCACTTTAATGGCTTGCCTTCCCTAACTGTTCTTTTGCCTCTGAAGGAAGTCGGAATACTATGCCTGTAGCATTTTTCCCCAGAAAAGAATTGGAAACAAAGTATTGAATGAATAGAGAAATAACAAAATCAATTGTGGTATATGAATATAATAAAATAAAGTCACTGTACTTGGTGTTAGGAAGACCTGAGTTCAAATTCCACCTTAGACATTTTATATCTCTGGGTTTTAGTTTCCTTATCTGTAAGAAGAAGGCACTGAATTTAGCCTCCAATTCCTTTCTAGCTCTAAATCGATGATTTTATGATTCTCTGGTGGTGTGGCAAGACATGGCAAATGTTATAGATCTAGAGAAATGTAGAAAAACTTGTATGAATTGAAACAAAATGGAGTGAGCAGAATCAAGAGAACAATTTATACTCCGATTACAACAATGTAGAAAAAAAAAAAAGAAAAATCAATTTGAAAGACTTAAGGAGCCTGATCCAAACAAGAGCACTCATGACTCCAGAAGACTGTTGATAAAGTATATTTCTCCCTTTTGACAAAGAGGAGATAGGTCATTAGAGGTATAGAACTGATATGTTTATTTTGAGATATGGTAGATGTATAGACTTCCTCCCCCGACTTGAATTACTTATTAAAACAGAACGATTCTATATGTTGCATGTTTATAAGAGGGAGTCAGTAGATACAAAAAATGATGCAAAATAATAAGAAAAGAAGGGGGAAAACATAGATAAAACTTGTAAGAATGCACAGAAGAGAGCAGAATAAAGTTCAGAAGTAGAGGTAATAATTGCTGATAATCATGGTAAATGTATATGTCCTTAAAGTATGTAATAGAAGTTCACAGTTTTATACCCCTCAAAAAAATTTGTACTTGTAAGCATCCATTTGAACAAAATTTAAGTTGAAATTGTTTTTGACTCTTTGTTGTAATGCACAATGAATGTGTTAAGTTCTTGTACTCTCACCATGTAAACTACATATGCCCATTCCAGAGTTTCTGAAAGGTTGTGTTTATTTTTCCCCTTTCTGTCTATGGTATGTTTTTTTCAGGAGGGTTAAAACATGAATCAATGCAGAGAAACAGCAATTTTCTGGGAGTACTTGCCATCAAATGCCGTTGAGAATCATAGTGAATAGCTGTTATTCAACTAGGAGTTCCCTGGGTTCTTTTGTTGTTGTTTTTTCTTTCTTTGTTTTATAAGGGAAAGTTCCACAGGATTAGAACTGATAAGACTATTGAAATGACTGGGAGGTCACATGGTAAGATGTGGACTCTAGACTCAGAAGACTTCTGTTTGAGTAGCCTATATCACTCAATAGTTGTGTGGCCTTGGTAAGGCATAAACTCTCAGACTAAATTTCTTTATCTATAAGCTGACAGAATTCCAAAGGTGTAAAGGAGGTCACATATCATCTCACTGATTTATATCTGACCAAGAATTCCTTCTATAGTATGAAGCAGTCACCTACTTGAAGACTTCTTAACGTAAGTACTCCCCAACAGATTTAACATTTGTTTAATTAAGCCAAATCCTGCTTTTTTGCAATGTTTCTCCTAGTTCTACCCTTGCAAGCTAAAAAGTACTCCATCATTCTTCCAGATGTCAGCCCTTAAACTATTTGAAGGCAGTTACAATCTGCTCCCTCCTGCCCTCAAATCTTTTCTACGGTAAACTTCTCCAGTTCTCTAATTAGCAGTTTCCCATCCTTCCTTCTGACTGTGGTCACCTTCTACAAATGAACTGCAGGACATTTGTGTTGTCTGGGCAATCAAGACCAAGGAGGCTAGAGAAGGGAAATTTAGATAGGAGGTTTCTGAGGTGCCAAATATATTTAAAAGGGGTAAGGATTTACAAATATAAATGTAAGTGGGCATATATTTATTTATGCACACACACAAATATTCACTTACCACGGCCATGTGTATAACTGATTCTTTTTCTATAAATTTATTATCTAAGAACATTTGTTCAAATTTCCAAATTATTTTTTTCTCATTTTTGTTATAAATTTTCTCTTAAATTTTTCTTCTCTTTTTTATTCTACATCTTAGTCAGAGCAGGAGTTTTTAAAAGGAGATATTTTATAACAGTATTTAGAAATAAGTTCATTAAGTGGTAAAAAAAAAAAGAGGAAAAAACCCCCAGATTGTAACTTATCTATGTTCTTCCTAAAATAGCATGCCCATCATTTAACATAAATCTGTAAGAGTGGTCATGCCAAGTACACCATGATCAGTCCAACTACTTTCTACTTTGATCATATCAAACTATCTACACCCAAATCTGTTACCCTTAAACTAACCTAGCCCTCCATTGTCTGTCATCTCCAGGGAGCCTTCAGCTGTTTCCCACTCTTAATCCCATTCCTGGAGTCTGACCTCAGTCCTGGTCAAGATCCTCCTTAGACTCTTCCTCCTAAATATCTTCCCCAAACTGCTCCTCTAGACCACTACATAGAGCCCTCCACAATCTTTCTATATATAAAATGCATCTTGCCTCCATGAAGGCACTGAGATTACTCTAGAGGAGACTCACTCTGTGTCAGATTATTCTGGCCTGCTTGTCCAATACAAGTGTCACAAATAATTAGGCTCCTTAAAAGTCTACCCATCACGGTGAATCTTTAAAACAAACTTTGTTTTACTTTGGCTGAGAGAAAGCTTGAGTCAAATTCATTTGGCAGGACCCTGTGTGTTTCTTTTTTGGGGTCTCAAGCACCCCAGACCTCAACACAACCAAAGAGAGAGATGACTGAGATCTTGTCTACTAGAATTTTTCCTTCTGATTAAAAGCAAATAAAGCTATTTGCAATTACCTCTTTGACAAATCTGGTATAGGGACCAAAAGAGATAATATGTTTTAAGTCTTTGAAACTATAAACAAAGAAATATTAACTAAGAGGAGGATGTCTACATAATTCTAACCATTTCAAAAGCTTAGCTTCTTAAGCTAAGCAACTCTGTGGATAGAGTGATAACCATTTAATATCAATTTAATAACCTCAATAAGGGCCAAAGCCTGAATTAATTAACCAGAAGAAGAGCCTTGACCTAACAGCCTCTTTGTTCTCTGAGTAAACTCATAGAATACCCCTTCCTATGTCAGATGGGGTTGACTTAATGGTCATTAAGGATGAGACCCTTAACGGAAACATTAA
Organism: Pseudocheirus occidentalis; assembly: GCA_028646575.1. NCBI lineage: Eukaryota > Metazoa > Chordata > Mammalia > Diprotodontia > Pseudocheiridae > Pseudocheirus > Pseudocheirus occidentalis. Next base: position 56,715,910 of record CM053600.1, read on the forward strand.
CTTGAATAATGGGCCGTTCTCTTATCAAAAAAAAATTTTTTTTAGACTTATACTGTGTTATGGCATGTTAATGGTAAAGAAAACACAGAAATCCTGAGTCATAATTTCAATTGACACTTTGTCAGCTCTCTTATTTTAATGTGTTTACCACCCATCCAATTAAGAAAATTCCTTTCTAATACAATGATTAAACCCTAATGGAGATCATAAATTTGAGTGACACAGCCACCCTGAACTGGAATGATTATAAACAGTATTTAAGCCTTCTCGTTCTTTTGTTCAGGCATTCAGATCTTATCTGACTCCTTACCTGTCTGTTTTTGTCTAGCTTTAAGGGAATAAACAATATGGGTTTACATTTCACCTAGCCTGTTTGCCTCCTTTAACCAAACTTTCAGGTTGACAAGAATTATTTTACTTGGAATAAAGAAAGACTTGAGTTCAAATACTGTCTTGGAAACCATCTACTTATCTGTGTGCTTCAGTTTCATCACATGTAAATGAGGAATACTAATTACACCAACCTTCAAGCTTGTCCTGAGGATAAAATGAGATAATATTTGTAAAGTGCTTTGCAGACTTTAAAATCTTATTAAAATGCTATTACTTAGAGTCAGGGTGAAATGACAAGGCTTAACAGAGGGACCACAGAGTCTGAATAAATGGTTTTAAGGAGCTTTAAGTTTCCAGCTGGGGCTACTCCACACCAATTAAAGGGAGAGCACCCCTAGCACAGAAATGCAGGATCTTATAAACAGTCCACCTTAATTGTTTTGCTAACTAACGCAATTTGTCACTAAACTAATTATTATCTAGTTACAATCAATCTATTACCAAGCAAGGGGAGTGGTGAGGCAGGAGTTGATTGATAGAAGGAGGGGCATAGGGCATGATGACCTGGGCCGGCAAGACAAATTACTCCAGGCCTGTTCCCATACCCCAGGCCGACTCACTGACTTCTCCTCGAGTTCATCTTGAGTTCATAAGGCTTTTTATTTGAATTTCTAATTTCACAAATCTTGAGGCCATGAAATTTCTACTTTACTTCCTGGCCACTTCAAGGGCTGGACTTTGTCATTTACTTAGGAGATAGCTACCAACAAAGTGAAATCTAGGGGATAAGGAAGTTATCTCCAGAAAAATATTCAAACTGATCCCAGACAAAATTTTTAAGTGCCAGAGTCTAATTTTCTTTTTAATATCCTCTTCTTTCATTCTGATGACTCCTTTTCACATCTAAAACAATCCCTAGGTGTAGAAATCCATTTTTCTCAAGCACCCCACCCCACATAAGCTCCAGGTTGTCTTAGTTTAAAGGTTTATTCTTTACCCTTTCTAGCTTTAGGTAGATCCCATTCACTGAATATGGACCCAGGCTTCCTGCCTTTAGGGCAGCTACATGGCCCTGCCTTTAGGATTCAGGGAATTGAGTGCTAGGTCTGGAGACGTAGAAGGCTCATTTTCCTGAGTTCAAATCCAGCCCCAGAAACTAACTAGCTGTGTGTCCCTGGGTAAGTCACTTAACCCTGCTTTCCTTAGTTTCTTCATCTAGAAAATGAACTGAGAAAGGAAGTGGCAAACCACTCCAGTATGTTTTCTCAACAAAACCACAAATGGGATCAAAAGGAGTCAGACGTGACTGAAAACTAGCAAACAAAAAAAAAATTCCTGCCTTTATGTCTTTGTGCAAATTGATAATCCATTCTACAATTCTTCCCACTTTTTAAAGGCTCAACTCTTAAGCCATTTCTTTCCTAAAGCTCCTGCCTGTCTATTTCCACTTCTCTCAGCCATCTGAAACCCTCTCTTCAAACTGCTAGGGAACTTTAAACCTCTGTTAAGTGCTTATGTGTATTAGAAATGTCCATTCTCCATTCCCAGGGCTAATTTAGGATTTGTATTGACTTGAGAATAAACATGTATTAAGAACTGATAAAAAAGCAAAAAGACTACCCCAACAGTGTCTAGGAAAGCAACTATTTTAAAATTTTGAGAAATCTGAATATCCAAGTATTTAAGAAGAAGTGAAGAGGTGTGGGGAGTGGGGGTGTCTGAGGGATGTCATATAATCCCTCATGAGTTCTTGTGTGGAAAAGAATTTCAAATAGGACTCAAGCTGTCTTTTGGCAAAGTTCCAAAGTTTATTGGTATGTTGGCTTAGTAGCAGGCAGGAGAAATAGGAGGATCTGCAAAGAGCATGGATCTAAGGTAGAGTTATAGTTTTATGCTCTGCAGCAGGCAGGAAAAGGTTATTAAGGGATAGCCTGCAAAGAGCAGGGGCTAGTGATTATAAAGTTTTATGCTCTGCAGTGGGCAGGAAAAGGTTAAGGGAACCTGCATAAGAGCTGTGGCTGGAGGGGCAGTTCTTATAACCCTAAAACTGTCAGTCAAGGCTAATTATGCTTAACTAGGTGGGCAAAGGTTGGAGTAAGGGAGGAGTTTAGGAGTGGTCAGTGCTTAAAGGGACATGTAATTTTTCTATCAACTACACATTCAAATTACCCATAATTCACTGGTAAATCCCTTAGGGGGGGTCTAGAGGTAGGTGTGGTCTTTAGCTTGATATGTAACTAGGTTATTGTTGGTCAAGGATGAATGAGGTATGGCCCATATGGCTGTTTGGGAGGACAGGCTTGATTGTTTCCAAGTCTGGGAGCTAGACTGATAGGGATTTGGGAGGTACCATATTGAGACAGAGTTATCTCTCAGATAATGTTGCTCAAGGCTTTTGGGTGCAGCTGGCCACTTAGAACAAAGGGGCTATGCATTTCTCTAAGGGTTTGTTAATAGAACACTTATTGAAGCTTGTTTCTAGGCAGACTTCACGCTGGGGGAAGGGAGAGGCAAAGTTGATGCCTTTATGGCTGGGGTAAAGTGTGACTTTTACAACTAAGTTACACAGGCTTGTTACAGACTAATGTTACATACACAGGTACCCAAACATAAACAAGATTTTACAAACTGAAGTTACAGACAAAGGCATCCCAGACCCCATGAGAAGTAAATGGGGGATGAGTTGGGTATACTCTCTGCACCCTCTATGAAGACTCCTCAGAATGAGAAGGGAGAGAAACTATCTGGAAACCAGAGATAGACTTTTGTAAGAGTGGACAGACCTGAGTCCTGGGTTTACACAACCTAGGACCCTTTCCCCCTTCCCTTGTTCTCATTAGCATCAGTCCTCTTTCGAGAGTTTTTGACCTCCTCCCTTGCTTCTGACTTTTTCCCCTCCCTTGCTTTGGTGTTTACCAAATAAGGCCATACCTTGGCTTCCTGTCCCACCTCCCCGACAATAGGAGATAGTGGTAGGCTTCTTTGTTATCTACCACTGGGTTAGATTTTGAACCAAGACCGAGAGTCCACTTCCTAGCCAATGGGAGAAGGGACAGGCAGGTGGAGGGAGCTTGACTGCCTCAGGGTATAAATTCTTGTTCTGTTTTTTGTAACAGACTCTTCTTGTCCATGCCATATAAAAGACCACCCTCTTCCTGTGGGAGAAGAGAATAAAACTTCCTGTTCCTTCCTCAAGATGCCTCTGACTTGATTTTTCTTGGGTAGGGGATTTTTGGGGTCCCCATACCCCACACAGGGAGGTAAGTAGACACTTCATTGGTTCTCAGATAAATGTAGCTTGTTTTCTAAAGTGGATAATGTATACCCCTGTTGATAGAAGGGAAAAGAACATTCTAGCTGTTTGGTCATTGTACCTAACACCAGAATTTACCACAAGGGTTTCAGAGAAAGTAGAGCACAATGTAAGTTCTAGGCTAAGACTTTATATTTAAAGGGGCCATTTTTTCAAATCTTTGGTATGGTACATCATGGAAGACTTGAGGCAAATTTATTATAAAACTGGTGTGTTGGTATTTTGGGGTCTTGTGCCCCACTAAATCCCAAACGTCAATAATTATGGTTCCCTGACTGAGAACCACTGCTAATCCCAATTCTTCTCTCAGCCAAAGTAAAGCAAAGTTTAATAAAGAATCACCATAATGGATAGACTCTTAAGGAACCTAAGAATTTGTGAAGCTTGTATTGACAATCAGGGAAGAATAACTGACACAGAATAAGTTTACTCTAGATTAAACTCAGTACCTTCATGGAGGCAAGATGGATCTTATATACAGAAAGATTGTGGGAGGGCTCTAGGGGTGGTCTGGAGGAGTGGTTTGGGGAGGGTCTTGAGGAGGAGTCTAAGGAGGACCTTGACCAGGACTGAGGTCAGACACCAGGAATGGGATTAAGAATGGGAAACAGCTGAAAGCTATCTGAAGATGGCAGACAATGGAAGGCTAGGCTAATTTAAGGTAACAGATTTGGGTCTAGATAGTTTGATAGGATGGAGGGTGGGAAGCAGCTGAACAATGGAGAGCTAGGCTAGTTTAAGAGTAACAGATTTGGGTCTAGTAATAATAAAAGGCTTATGGCCTCAGGCAAATGCCTAGTCAAGCTGGAAGATTCATCTCAGTTCAAGGAGTTTCTCAGAGCCTGTATCCCATCTGGTAGCTGTAAATTTCCCCTGAAAACCATTATTGGGTTGGTCAGGAAAGATTGTACTTCTGACTTGGAAAAGTCATTAATGGAGCTCAGGTCATTAAAAATTAAAAAAAAAAAAAAGGAAGGGAAGGAAGGGGACTGAGTTTTATGAATTGATCCATTTAGTTGCAGGCTTTATGAATGACTGACAGACTGGATGGCCTGTGTTCACCTGTGCCACTTTTGATTGTTCCTAGGGAGGTACCTCAAGGTGATTTTTTCATGTTTTTTTTTTTATATAATTGTTTTTGCTTTTATTTTTTTGTTTTTTTGGGTTTTTTATGGTTGAAATTGCTTAAGTAACATTCAGGCTCTGAAATTGTACATTTTTATATTATATAAAATATAAATATTTATCTTTATATTTTACATATATAAATAAATAAAATATTTATATTTTAAATTTTGTCTCTTTAATTTTTATTTAATGATACTAAATATTTAGTAGGCTTTGGCTTACTTTTCTTGAGTTTATGTATGTATATTTCAAAATTTATTACATATTTTTAAAAATTGTACCTTTCTCACAGACACATTATAATCAATTAAAAAAATAAACTGTTTCTACATTTGGTTTTCTTTTGTTTAGCATTTATTTCTCTATCCTCCCATAGTTATTTTCCTCCATAGGGCTTAATATGCTGTGTTCTATGTGACAAATACAATTATAAAAATGGTATTCAATGCTGAAAGTAATTCCATAAATCTATGTTTGCTGAAACTAATCCAGGCCAGGGGTTCTTAGTGATATGATTTATCTATATTTCAAATGTTATTACATGACTGTGCTTTTGTGATATTTATTGGTTATGTGCTAAGTGTGCTTCTTATGATTCACTATTTCGCTGTTCATATGATTAATGTGTAAATTATCCACTGCATAATTAAAGTTTAAAGCTGCTTTATTGAGTGCTTAAATACTGTCATTATGGTCGTTACATATACATGACTTATTTCCCCTAACAGATAATAAGTTCTATAACAGTAGGGTCTATTTCTTTTTCATTGTTTAAATTCCCCTCTGCACATGGTAAGGACTTGATAAATATTTGTGAACTGTATTAATAAGAGATATTTAAGATGGGTCTTAAGCAAAAGGACAGATTAATATAGGAATTTCAGGTACTTTGGCAGACTGGTGAGAAGAGGATTATTGGGACAGAGCAAGTCCCTGTTCCCTCTTATCACACTGTAATTCATGGCTGTCTAGTGTACCTACAAGTAGGTCGATCAGGTTGGTATTTATGCAGAACACTAGTGTGGGGAAAGAAATTATCTCCCTTCACATAAACCTATTGAAGGAGGAGAAAGGCTTAAAGAAACTTACTCCCATCACACTGAGGTATAACACATATGTCTCTCTAAAGAATGTAGAACTGAGCTGGGATATTCAGTTTTGACTCATGGGCTGTCATGGAATTAAATAAAGGAAGGGCTAGGAAGATTAGGAAGCTCAGCTCTAGCTCTCTAGTAATGGCTTTCAGCCTCATTTAATTGATTATGATTTTTTAATACCCAGAAAATAAATCTTTTAAGCCTTAGAAAGGTTGTGCATCTTTTCATATCTGAAGTATTCTTGTATAAGGTTTTGTGACATAAAATCAATATCTAGTGGTATCTGAAAGTTACCTGAAATGCTGTATTACATCCTTTTAAAAGATTTGAAATGTTGACATATGCAGTCAAACCTCACTAATTCTCACTGTCATAATGTGAAAATGTAATAATTTGTTGCAAAATTCTCATAATTCTCACCCACTTTCCAGGAAATATTTCAGAAAAAGGATTTCTTAAAAAGTATTTAAAGGAAAATTCCATTTTCATACACAACAGTAAATATCTTCAATTAACAAGATTATATAAACTAATTTTAACCTGAATAGAAGCACAGTGAGCACTGATATTTTATAATTGACAATTCCATGGTCAATTCCTCAATTAATTTTATTAAACTTCAGTTTATAAGTCACATTTTATAATGCATAATTCTTCCATGAATTAAAAAAAATACTCTCAGATTATTTTAAATTGAGAAGTTTACTTCTTTTTTTCCTCTTAAATTTACATCTTAATTCAATTCAGCAAACATTTGATGAGAATCTATACTTTGCCAGGCACTGTGGTAGGCCCTAGGGAAAGGCACTCAAGTGGATATATGATCTCATCAATTTGGACGTTCTTCTCAAAAATGGAGAAGATGAGCCATCCAAGTGTATCTGTCTTGTATTACTCTTATCTAAGTCCACCCATAAGTCCTCCTGCAGAGTCAATGTACCCTCATTTTCTCTTAATATGAGGATGTCAGTGGAGCACTCTGGTGGTCTACATGTCATTCTTTGCCCTTATCATGTGATCCAACTATTCCCTTTTGAAGATGAATTTCCCAAAGGGTATATTAACATTCCACATTTGTGTGTGTGTTTGTGCACACGCAAGCACACACGTGGAGAGTAGGAAGGTTTACAAAGATCTGAAATGTATGGGTTTCTAAATTCTAGGCATATGACTGAGGGCATTGATCATTATAAGTAAAATGCAACGAGAATCCATAACTTAGTAAAGAGTGATAAGAATAAAAAAAATATATATATACATATATATTTGTGTATGTGCGTGTGTGTATGTGTAAATTACAGAGAGATAGAGCATTTATCAACATGTAATGTGTGACAGACATTCTGCTAGGTGCCAGGAATAGAAATACAAGGGGAAAAAAAGATAGTTTCCTACCTTCAATGAACTTTCATTCTAATGAGAGAAGATGATGCATGAAAAGTGGATTTCTATCCACTGTATAAAGCTGCCTCTCATGAATCATTTTGTTTTGGCTTTTATTGGATAAGTAGAAACAATGTAAATCAATCATATTCTTTGCATGAAATACAGTAATACAAAAAATTAGCAGTCCTTTTATCAACAGAAACTTAGTTGAGGTATTTCCCTTATCTTTGTTTTGCTCATTTTTGAGTTTACCTTGTAATATTTGTTATAAACAACTTTTTCCATGTGTACTTATCTATACTGTTTATCCAAAAACCTTATTTTGTTGTTATTGTTAAACCATGGGGCTATGATTTTTCTTCTATAAAAAAATAAATGGGACAATTAATTCCTAGTTCTTTCAAAGAGTATAATTTTTATTCAAGAACTATGCACAGAACAGATCTAACTAGAGAAGGGCATATTTCATCCAGCAAAGAATTATTATCATACATCAGACCACCTGGAATTTTCAGAAGGTAGATACAGTGTTTACATAGTGCATGAAATAGATGTAAGCAAAGAAAAAAAATGGTTATAATCTTAAATGGATTGTACAAATGCAATATGAAAATTTCAAGCAACAGTGGTAGATAAAAGCATATTATATGCTAAGGTTTCCATAGGATGCCTTAATTCCTGCTGTGGTAGGAAGTTTTCATAGCAACTACATTATGTATGCTTTGATTATGGAAACTTTAATTGCAGTCAACTTCAATTACAATCAAAGTACAAACATCAGAGGTTACTTCTCTATAAGGTACTGATACTTCTACCCTTTTAATTTTTGAGAACTACTTTCCAATATTCAGCAATGAGTTAAAAGGCTTAAAAGGCAATCAAGGATTGTACTTCAAGGTCCCGATCAAAAATATTATTTTGCTATCTCCATTCCTTGGGTTTTATTAAGAGTGTTGGTGGAAGCAAATAACCACACACATTCCATAACCCACTGCCTATCATTAAGCAGAACCCTAGCCCTATATCTCCACTCATCTTGAAGCATCTCACTATAACTAAATACAGTGAAACCAGATAATTTTAATTCTTGAACTGGGTGGGGTGGGGGGTAGAGAAGGGCAATGAAAGAAAGCCAGCAAATACTTGAAAAAAAAATCTACCCTAGAGGAGTTGAGATGACAGTGAATTATTATTTTATATGCACTTAGTCTCCCTGTGACACTAAGCTGATGTGTATTTGTCATCTTGATGTATCTCTGTCTTTTAATGGACAAGGAAACAACAGGGGGAAAATGCCTACATTATTATGAAGTAAATGAAAGTCTGTTGTAATGGTAATGGAATTTGAAGATCCCCTTGTATTGGCTTGGTTTTCAGGTTGAGGGTTAAAACCCAGAGCTTGTGTATCCCGCTTGTGGGATAGACTTGTTGAGGTGAAGGGAGAGGACTAAACTGAGAGGAGCTGGTGCCATGAATTTAGAGACAAGGCCAAGCAGAGGAGTCCAGAAGAACTTTTGGGGGAGCAGTATGGTGGAGGCAGACAGAGAAAGAGAAAGAGAGAGAGAGAGAGAGAGAGAGAGAGAGAGAGAGAGAGAGAGAGAGAGAACTGCCAGGGGCCAGAGTTGCTGAGAGACTGCTGAGGGCCAGTTGGAGCTGCCCAGGACTTTGGAGAATAGCCACTTGGAGCTGCTGGGGACTGAGGAGGCATGGCTGTGATAGTGGTATTTTGTCTGTCTGTTTTGATGTTGTTTTGCCAGATTCTTCTGCTGGAGAAAGATAGTGCTGTTGTTGCAGAGGTCCTGGAAACTTGCTGTTGGTTCAAAAGCCCTGAAGAAGGATTTTCTTGTTGTATGTGTACAGAAATCCTGGAAGAAGGTCTTACTGATGTTTTCAGGGGTTCTGGGACTGTTTTGCAGGCAGAGATTGAATTGATAAGGACAGTGGCAATGTATATTGTGGCTCTGTTAAGCTTTGTCTCCCCAACAACAGAGGTGGTTGAGAAATTGCCTAGAGTCAAGATGAAGAGAAGACCTCTGTCCTTGGATACTTAATGTTATGATGATAACCTTGCTGTGGCTTGAGGTAGATGGCCTTTGTGTACTTCTTGAGAAGTTGCTTGGTGGCAATGAATGGTGTTGTAATTCAGTTGTGATCCAGGGTGGGAAACTTTTGACTTTTCATGTTCTGTGACTGACAACATGAATGTGCTTTGTTTATGATTGGAAACTAATCTTCATTTGAGAAGAGAGACTTTGTGACTGACTAAATCAATGTACTGCCCAGGGGTAGGCTACTTTGACTCTGTACTTTGTGATTGAATTAATACCGCACTTTTCCACATTTTTAAATGGGCATAAAGAATAGTTTGGGTACAAGATATGAAAATTATTAATTTTATTACTATTATTTTATTTTTATAGAAATCTGAAAGTCAGTCTTTGAAGATGAAAAAATCTCTAAATGAAAATGTTAGGCAAGGAATATGCACAAGGACGTGGTTAGGTAACAATTCTGACGGCTCTATTTGCATCAGTATCATAAAAATGTGTGTGTGTGTGTGTGTGTGCGTGTGCGTGTGTGTAATTGAGTTATTATATTATGTGCAATTGTCAAACTGGTCCCTCCTTTATGACATGGACAGAACAGTCTATATTCCATATTTACATGTATATTTGAATGACTCCAGTTGGGAACATCTAGGGGGAAAAAAGGTCTGGCATTCTTTTGACATATATATGTTTGTCTGGGATTACATGCAAAATACTTCTCTGGGTTTTGTACTATTCAGGATCCAGGACACAGAATACATCAAGGTTAGGTCTAAGCAATGTCATGTCCTTCAGATTCTGTCCTCAGAGTAATACTTGAATTTCTACAACTGATTTCAATCTCCTGTCCCTTAGAGAGTTTGCCCAGTGATGGACATTTTCTCTGACACAGCTTTCACAATATATTATAAATCCATTCTATACCCCCTATCCTCCTTAAAATGAAAAAACATTTTAAAGAAAATAAGGGTAAATATTTCCTAGAGTAATTGAAAAAAAATACATATCAGAGTGATTGTGTGTGTGTGTGTTTGTGCTTTAGCTGCTGTTTTTAAATCTCACTGATCTCACTGTTCAAGAGGTACAACCTTGGTCTTACAAAAATGACCAAAGTAAATGTTTGACAAAATACACACTGTGTATCCAGAGAGATACCATTAAAGGTAATCTTTACCTGCCTGTTATTTGGAAGAAAAAAGAACAAGTTGTGTGATATACTCAATTTGAAATTCTCAAAAATAATTACAGTATTTGATCTTCACAGTAAAAAATAATTTAGTGAAATAGCATTTCTTAACAGTACACTTTTCAAACTGAATTGCTTTGTAAGGTTTGTACAGGGAGTACAAGAGTTCACTTCACACTCTATAAGTACAAACAGTATTGCCTATTTTACTTTTGCTCAAAGGGTAGATTTTTCATTTTATACAATTTGTTCCAAGGTTTAGACCACTAAGAGTCTTTAAGAAAATCTCTAAGTAGGGATTACAAAGCTAAAAATAAGACCATGTAAATTCTACACAGATGGCCCAGGAGTGAGGAAGTACAGGTTTTAATTCTGTTCTGCCACTAAATACCTATGACATTATGTAAGTCACATTACCTCTTTGGGTCTCAGATTCCTCAAAAGTAAAATGTGATAATTGAACTTGATTTTCATTAAAGTCATTTCCAGTTCTATGTAAACACAGATACATGCATACATGCATGTCTATCTATCTATCTATCTATCTATCTATCTATCTATCTATCTATCTATTGTTTGTGTTTCTATCATCAACCTATCCATATCTGTCCCATTCATATATAGCTAAGATGATAAGGGGTATACCCTGCTTTGCTGGACTGAGACATTTCACATGAAATAGGCATGTGCTACATATTAACTTTTACTAAAGCTTTTCTATTTGAAGGAAAATTGTTTAGAGAATAGAGGATAAAAATTGGATCCTCCAAACTGAGGTATCAATGCATGAACATTGTGTAATTAGACTAAGAAGTAGGGAAATTAATGAACAGGTAATTCAGAAGGTGAACACAGATGAGGAAAAATGAACCTTCAGATAAGTGGGGGAAGATAAAAAGTCAATATTATCTATGCATCTAGATGAAATTATAATGTAGAGCTCTGTAAAGTCATTGAAGTACAATTTTAAGAAGGATGATATTAAGTTAATGAATCAGAAATTTGTTTTGGTGGTAGCATGTAGCAATATGTTTATTAGAAGGCAGCCTTATCTGTCATCTCCCCCACCCCCATACCTCTTTTTAACTTCTTTAAGTTACCATTATCCTTCAGCACACCTAGGGTCATAACCTTGGGATCATCATTGACTCTTTCCATTTTCCTTCCCAATCCAATTTGTTATTAAGTTTCTTCAATCTCACTCCATTTCATTACTATCACCTTCAGTTTACCCATACAGCCAAGAACCTAGTTCAGACCCCCATTTCCTGTCACTCTAATTATTACAATAGTGTTCATTTTAATTTTTTTAACTGCAACATTTCCCTTCTCCCTCCTATTTTCTGCCTACCCAAATCCCTCCATATAGCTTCCAAATAGGCACAGATCTGATCAAGAAACTTCAGTGGTTCCCTGTTACTTCTAGAATACAACACAAACTTTTATGTCTTGCATTTAAAGCAATGGACAATGTGACACAAATCTATCTTTCTAGAATAATTTACCAATTGTTTTCTTCCTTTCACAGATTTTCTGTTCCAGTCAAACTGACAAACTTGCAGTTCTCTGTTTTAGAAATTTCATCTCCTGGTTCCATGTCTGTGCATAGACTGTCCCTCATCCCTGGAATTTTCTCCCTTTCTGTTCTCATACCCAATTCTTTAAAATCTTCTAGTTCAGATGCTTCCTTCTATACAAGGTCCCGGTAGTTAAATGCCTTCTCTCCCCCTGAAGTTATTTTTCTTTTATTTATCTGTGAGCATTTTTACTCCTTCAGTGTATATACTGATGAGGGCAGGAACTATTTAATGTTTTTCTTTTGCCTATGGCACCTAGTATAGTTGCTAGTAAATAGTAAGCAATTAAATGCTTGTGGAATGAATGAATGAGCAGTGATGGAGACAGGAGAGTGAATTTCAGGGTTTAAGCAGCATAAATGGGAGATGACTTAGGTGTGTAATTACGAAGACGAAGAAGGGATGAATAGCTCGTATCATGAGCTAATAATCATAACTGAAGGGAGATATACAATCTCATCTTTACAATATTCATCCCCAGTCAGTTGATGACAATATAGCAATCATAAGCCTTCCCCTGCTTCCTGTGGCATATGGCCATGTCTCACATTTACAAGAAAAGGAACAGACAAGATGCCTAAAGGGAATACAATAACCTCTTTGACTCACAAGAACTGCTAAATGAAGAAGTCACAGGGAAACTTAAAAAACGGTAATTCTGTTTAAGTGAAGACAGGAAATAACATTGAAAGCCTCTTTTCTACCTGGCTAGGAGTTTGAATATCACCTACACAATGATTCCTAAATTTCTACCAGCATGTGGCAGTATCAGCCTCTAGGTTCAACTTCCCTGAGCCTTGCTCCTAATGTCTGGTCCTGTCTGACCCATATAAGAAGTCTATAAATACCTGCCCCACTTGAGCTGTGTTGGACACCTAACTCTATTGAGCATCCCAGTAGACTGTCCTAACTCTTCTCCCTGACTGCCCCTTCATTTTATGAGTATCTGTTCTTAATAAAGCTTGCTTACTTCACTGTCTCTGTCCTCTCTCATTGTGTGGAGACTTTTGTTTAGTATTGCAGTGCCTCCCAACCAACCACCTGTTTGCTGGCACCCAGCCAAATGCCTATTCTCTCCCTAGAAGCATAAACTATCATCCAAGGTTGTGACTCACAATCTTAGAAGACACCCTTTTGTCCCTTCCTCCACTAGCTGCCCTTTTAAATTTAGGGTATATAGAATGCATGGGTGTAATGGGGATGGGAATCTGAAGATCTTTCCTGCCCCTTAATAAGCCTAGGGGGAATTTGAAGACTTTCCCTGCTTTGAAGATACACTCTGGCCCCCCTAATAGGCTGATTGTAGTCACATGGAGCCTGTGGTGGGAGGAGTTTGCTGAAGGTTAGAGCAGAGCCACAGGAACCCCCAGAGCTAGAAAGATGTAGAAGAAAGAGGAAGCTTAGGCAAGGAGATAGAGAGGTTTGTGAGTAAATATTGATCTTATGTTGGTTTGTGGGAAGGCTAAAGGATGCTGTGGCTCTCTGTGTTGTTATGGCTTCTTAAAATCATTGCTACTATAATGGAATCAGCTTACTGGTTATGGGATTTAGTTGTCTGGTCTCTAATTAAATGTTTTGGTTCTGTCTTCTATATGGAGAATCTTTTATATTTTGAGATCAAGCACTATATGGAAATATTTATTGTCACGGTCCATAAATATCACATTGGCACAACAGTGGGCTGAATTAGAAGCCTAGTGCATCTCCATTTTTGTTTTGTTGGTGTTGTTTTTCTCTTTAGCAACAAATAAAAGACATTTCCATTTGTCCTGTACAAGACCACAGTATTCCAAAACTTCCTAAATCTGTGCTAAGATCTCCACTGACATAGCTTCTCTCCGGATTGAAATGTTTACACTCCTCAAAAAGAGTGTACTAGCATCAGATCAACACATTCCTTGTTCATTAGAAACATCAACAATTCAGGAGCACTCTTTGTAGCAGCTCCCCAACCTCATTATTATCATTCTTTTCCCCTGTGCCTAACTCTTTATCCTGCCTGTTTGGAAAGGAAGGAAATAATCACTTATTAAGTACCTACTATGTGCTAGGCACTGAGATAAGTGTTTACAAATATTATAATTTTAGCTCTGCAATAAGCCTGTGGTATAAATATTATTATTATCCACATTTTGCAGTCGAGGAACTTGAGGCAGGCAGATGTTAACTGATTTGCCCTGGATTACACAAATCATAAGCACCTGAAGTCATCTTTGAACTGAGGTCTTGCTATCTCCAGGCCTACCACTCTATCCACTGCAGCAAGGTTCAAATAAGTAGAAGAGAAACTTTGCCTTTAGAAAAACTTAGGAACCTCAATTCTAAGTGGAAAGGTAGAAGGATTTAGGAAAGATCAGTTATGACAGAAAGGATCTGTATGAGTTGAACATAATCACAATATTCCATTAATTCTGCTCCTCATGTAATTGCTATCTTTTACCCCTCAGGTATATTCTTTTCTACTATACACACAAAAAGTATATATTTTTTTCTTTGTAACCCCTTTAGCTAACCCTGATGTAATTTGCTTTTTATCTAGTCTTATCTTTTCTGTGTAGTTTATTAGATTCATTATGTTCTTATTTCACATCTTCTTTTGTCCTTCATTCCTTTACATGCCTTTTTTTCTCCAAGTATATATTTTAGCATCATGAAAGCAATAGATGTTTCTTACCCTTTGCATTTTTCCCCAAAGAATTTTTTTAATCTACTGTTCTTCAAAATAATGTCTCCCTCAGGATAATAGGGCATTCTTACACTGTCACAAATTTTAGAGCTTCTTAAAGTGCTATATTCTTTTAATTTTCAAAATTCCTTTCACAAGATTTTTTCTTATTTCCTTTCAGTTTAATGAATATACAATACTTTCAGTTAAAACTCACTTTTACTTAAAAAAAATTTCAACTTGCTCACTCTCAATTAAAACAAAAATTCTATCTTGTTGTTATATCACTTATCTTTCCCAGTGGATCATTTTTCCTCCCCTTCAGTGAAAAATCTCTTAGTAGGAAAAAGGACTAAACCTGTGCTCTCACATCTGTGATACAGACAAGGCCCTAGTAAGAAAAATCACTTTATCAATTAATATCAGCACAATTTCTCCAACATATAGTCTTAGAGAGTGCCAGAACTCTAAGAGGTTAAATGCATTGCCCAGGTTCATCATAATATAGTCACCAGGTTTTGGAGATGAGACTTGAACCCAGCTATTCCTGGATTCATGGAAGATTGCTTTTTATCTACTTTGCCATCCTTTATTACAAAAAATGGGGTAAAAAGGATGATATTTTTAAAAAAGCTTCTAAAACTAAATCATACTTGAAAAACAATGTGGCATATTCTACGTCCCTATTTGACCAAAATCACGTCAAAAAAAGGGTTTTCTTAAATCTTTTTTTTTTGACTGAGAATGGTTGCATATTTTTGCAGCCAAATAGTTTGGACTGATTCCTTGTTATTCTTTCCAGTTACATTGCTGTAATCATTATGTATGTTCTTTGCATGCTTCTACTAACTTCACTTTGTATCAGATCATATGTCTTCCCATGTTTTTTCATATTTATTCATATTCATTTTTTCTTACAGCACAAAAATAATACAACACATTCATGAACTCTCATTTGTCTAGTCATTCCCTAATCAAGTCCATTGTCAATCTTAATAAGTTTGATCAGTATTTTCTTATTCTCATTCCAATTTAATATATTCTCTTCTATCAGCAATAGTCAAACCTGAAGGGAGGCTGAAGACAAAAGTAGATGTGAGTTGAATTTAAGAAGGACAAAGCTTTAACAGCAGAAAGATTGTTACAATATTTATAAGTACTCTTAAATCTTAGGCATAAAGATTGGTGATATGATGAAGACTGACTTAACATTATGAAAAACCAAGGCATATTCCATTGCTACCTCCTACATTCCTGCAATCCATCAAGTAGAGGTAATTGGGAGAAAAGGGGATAAGAATATAATTTGGATAGGTTAAAAGGTTTTTCATTGACAGCTGATAACACAATAATTAATCTCAAGAGACAATCTGGTCTTTCCATAAAGGTTTCAAGAAATTATCTTTTCTGAAGATTATTAAATTGTATAGATGAATGCCAAATAAGAATAACCATTTGAAAAAGTTAAGAATATTCAACAAATGCTGTCAATTTTGTTTAGAGAGTTATTGTCCAATTTTTCCTACCTATTTCTCATTCAATATTGAAGTTAGACAGGATGGATTCTAATTTTCCATTGGCCTAATATCTTAAATTTTTTTCAGAATATTAAATCATTAATACCTAAAATAAAAGTTCACGGCACAAGCATTTCTTCATTTTAGAGTAGAAACAATACTAGATTTGTGCTCAAGACTACATGGGTTTAATCCAAGATTTGTCACTTAGTAAAGATACAATTGTAAAAGTAAGCACTTCCCTAGACATACATTTCTTCATATATAAAATAAGTGTCAAACTAGATGTCCTCAATAATCCTTTCCAGCTTTAAAACAGTGATCCTAAATACGTATGTCAATAGTACATAAAAACAGATGATTTTTGCTATGAACCGGAATATGATCATGGGATTTCACAGTTGCAGGATACCACCGAAATTACCTAGTCTAAAAAATTACACACAGTTTGGCTTATTCATTGGAGAGAGAAGCACATACTGGAATTCATGATCCTGGACCTAATAATTCTGGTGTATAATTGTTTTTTAATTTAAAAAAATATTTCCTTCTTGTTCCAATTTATCAAGTGCTGACAACAGATTTTTATACATAAATATTCACATAGATATACACATAAATTGCTAACAGCATAAGATGTGTAATTAGATATCCATACATATATGCCAACTACCAAAGAAAGCTTGCAATTGATCATCTTATTTTTTTCTTTAATCTTATCCTTGTTTCCCACTAACCTCAGAAAATAAGATGACACTTCTTTCCAAACACTTCCACCCATTCCTTTCATCCCATTATTGCCTGCTTTTTCCATGATCCTACTCTCACTTGTTTATGCATCTTTAACCTCCCTTTCAACTAGCCCTTTTCCAATCTACAAACATGTTCAGTGTCCTCTATCACAAAACAAAACCAAAAATGCAATTAAAAAACTAAAATAATTCTAAAGCTGCCTATTAACTCTGCCCTTCCCTTAAGATAATGCCTAGTTTCCCTTCCTTGCACTGCCAAATTTCTAGTAAGTTATCTGTATAATAAGTTGTTACTTCATCATAGCATATTCAGTCTTCAACCACCTGTATACTGATTTTTGCTTAAACCTTCACCACTCTAAGGCCAATTAAGTTCTAATTAACTAGTATGCATATAAAAACATCTCCTATGTTCTAGGTACTGTGATAGGTACTGAAAATTAAAAAAAAACTTTATAATTAGTCCACTCTCAAGGACTCTATGAGCTTACAATAGTATTTAATGAATTTTCTTGCTTTTGTCTTTGTATCCCCAATGCTTGTCATATTAACTGGCACAAATTAACACTTAATGTTTGTTGAATGATTGATTAAGCAGGGGCAAGGGGATATAAAACATATAGAGCTAATACATGGTGTATGTATATGTATATATGTATGTGTGTATGTGTATGTATTAGCTCTATATATTTTATATCCCCTTGCCCCTGCTTAATCAATCATATATATAGTATATATATATAATAGATATACTATATATAGTACACACACACACACATATAGTATACAAAGTAATTTCAAGAAGGAGAGAGTACTCACAACTAGCATCAAATTAGCAAAGGCCTTATATAGGAAAAGTATATGTGCTGTGTTTACAAGGAAGATAATGGTTCTCCCCTTTTTTCCCCATCCTTATCTTCCCTGACTTCACATTTGAAATCTTGAGCCACTCTATTCTTTTTGGTTTCTTCTTATTTTACTCCTGTGACTGTTCTCTTATAGTTCTTCTACCTCTCTGATAATTCTGTCTCTATTGCTTTAGCTCTTTACCATAATCATTCCATAGACCAGGGTGGGGGGCCTGCAGGCTCGAGTCCACATGTGGCTCTCTAGGTCCTCAAGTGCAGCCCTTTCACTGAATCCAAATTTCACAGAACAAACTCCCTTATTAAAAGGATTTGTTTTGCAAAATTTGGCCACATGTGTTTCCACACCCCTTCCACAGACTCTCTTCTCTTTCTCTACTTGGTACCCTAGTGATCTCATCCACTTTCATGGCCTCAACTGTCAGCTTAATGTATATGTTTCTCATATCTTTATCTTTAATTCCAATCTCATCCCAGAGTTTCATCTCATATTTTTAACTGCCTGTCAAGTATCTCCACTTGGAAGTTCTTTTAGCTCATCAGATGACATATACGCAAACCAGAATTCATCATCTTCTTCTCTAAACCTGAATTATTTCCCTAACTTTATGTCATCATTATTCTCCTACTAACCCAGATTCATAGTATTACCATTATCCTTATTTCTTCTCTTTCCTTTATTCTACATATCCAATCAGTTATAAAGTGCAATCATTTCTATACTCTCAGCATTCCTTACTTCTTATCTTTCCTTTCAACTATCCCTTATTCAGGCTGTGATCTCATCCTACTTAGACTGTAGTTACCTTTTAACTGGTCTCCTGCTTCTTGTCCTTTCTTCAATTCATCTTTTACATTACTATTTGAATAGTCTGAGGCACTGTAAGAATCACTTCATTTCTCTGCTCAAAAAATTCTTCAGAGGCTTTCCATTGCTTACAAAATGAATCTGTCTAGACTAGAGCTTGCCCTTCCAGCTTTATTTCACAGTACTTTCACTTCACAGCAGGTAGGTACTGCAGTGGATAAAGCGCTGGACCTGGAGTCAGGAAGACTCATTTTTTCAAGTTCTGATAAAGTGCCAGACACTTACTAGCAGTGTGATCCTGGTCAAGATCTTGTTTGCCTTAGTTTCCTCATCTGTAAAATGAGTTGGAGAAGGAAATGGCAAAGCACTCCAGTATCTTTGCCAAGAAAACCCCAAATGGGGTCACAAAGAGTTGGACAGATCAGAAAAATGACAGACAACACATTCCCTTCATGTAGTCCATGCTCCAGTCAAAATAAACTCAGTTCTATTCCTTTTTCTTGTGTTTCCTTATCACATCTATGCCTTTGCTCCTGCTATTCTCAATTCCTATAATGTTATTCTCCTGTCCTCAACTTTGTCCCAAGTCTATCCTTTCCTTTAAGGTGTAGAACAAATGTTAACTCCTTCATGAAATCCCTTTTCTACCCAGAAAAAGGAAGTCCTTTTTCATGAATTTATCATACAACCTGCCCTAGAATCAGTTAGGTGGTATGGTAAACAGAGCTCTGGTCCACAAATCATTAAACTCTAAGTTCAAGTTGTGCTTCAAATAAAATTCTTTACTTATTAGCTGCGTGATTTTAGGGAAGTGAATTAACGTCTCAGCCTCCATTTCTTCAGTTGTATGATGAGGAGCTTAGCCTCAATGGTACCTAATATCTATTAGACCTTCAAATTTATGATCCTTCTCTCTTCCTCCTCTCCTCCCCCCATCTCCCTCTCTCCCCCATCTCTCTACTTCTTAATTTGCCTTGTATATTTACTTATGTATTTGTCCTTTCCTTTGAAAACGTAACTAGAGTCATATCAATTATGGTAATTCTATCTGTCAAATGAATGACTGACTAAATGAATATTGTGCACAATTCTTCCTATACAAAAAAACAATAAAATAAAAACAAACAAAAAACTTTACATCTCTTCACATTTCCTTACCACGGGATAAATGGTAGCTTTATTTTATCCAATGTATCTTAATGTATCTAAAAAGAAAATTCAACAAATAATAGAACTTATATTGAGATATAATGTATTACTTTCACTAAAATAACTATTACATATGTCCTAGTTTCGTATATACTATCTGATAACTTTTCCCAGAGAACAAGTTATTAATTAGTTATTAATTTATACTATTTCCTTTATTTTTTCCTTTTTTTCTTAGTTCCTGTTTGTTTTCCATTCATATAAATCTGAATGGATTTTCATATTATATATAATCATAAGAGATTACACATTCTCACTCAGTTTTTTATCTGTGAGAACCAGAAAAATATAATGAAACCAAGACATCTGTAATGTTGAATACTTATTCTAGAAGCAACTATAGGAAAAAGCTTCAGTTAACTCCCTAAAACTTCTTCCTGAGGAAATTGCACAGAATATTATGTAGCAGTAAAACTTCCTGATAAACCTCAAACATCTCAGCAGGGATTTTAATTTCATGGTTTTCTCTATTTAATGTATTGCAACTAAAGGGGATGCCACAGTATTGAAAATCCATTTTATGTATGGATGATATTCTCATGTTATATTTTTATACTTAGATAACACTCTGTTCCTACCACAAACCCATCTGTAGTAGGCATGCACATAAGCCCCCACATCCTCTTTTATGATGGACATTCAAGGTGAATGTGGAAGAAGAAATCTTGTTCTGAATATGAGGAAATATTCAGAACTCATGGGAAACATGAAGAGGTTAAAAGACTTGCTGTAGCTGGATAGAGACCCATGTATAGTCCATACAGGAAATCACATGAATTGAGGAACTGCTACAACTTGGGGATTCCTAAGCAGAACTACCACAAAAAAAGAGTAAGCCCATGTAGCTTAAGAGGGATTTTTTTAACAGAGGGAGAAATCACACACACTGAGGGAAGATGAGGCACAGAAACAACAAAAGAGAGGGAAACATAAGGATCGTGCCCTTGTTGGTGCTAAAGATTATCAGCGCAAGATCTTTGTGTATATGAGCAACTTGAACTTGTACTTTCACTTATTCAATTACTATAGGCAATTCAGCACTGCTCATTAGGTGCCAGTGATACAAATATAATGAATGCAACAATACCTAGTCAAAAGCAGGTTACATTCCAAAAGGAAAAACAAGTAAACATGGAAGTATATACAGAATAAATACAAGGAAAAGAAATACAAAGTAGTTTCTTGTAAGGTAGTTTGGGAAAAAAGACACTAACATTTTTAGGAAGTCAGGAACAACTTCGTAAAAAAGATGGTTCACTCCATTTGCCTCTGCCCCAATGACTCCCAGGTCAACTAGACCCAATAGGCTGGAGAGGAAAAAGTACCAGTGAGAATACTCTTTCTCTTTTACTTCTTTTACCTCTTTCCATGACTATGATGCCATCAAGGTGGTGTCTGGGGAAATCTGATATTGATGTTCATGCCGCTTAGGTGATACCTCACAAATGAAATAAAAGCTACCTACTAAAATGGTACTATTGGGCTTGGTGTTAAACTCTCTAGACCTATAGGTCCTTTAATATGACTTACTCATACCCTAAACACTCTTGAGACTTACAACTTCAATACCCTTAGGATTTCCTGGTGTTTCCATCTACATTGCTGTTGATTTATTTTGTATCAATTATCTCCCCCTATTAAAGTCTGAGCTCCTTAAGTTTTGCTCTTTAGTCATTTCAGTCATATCTCACTTCCTGTGACCCACTTTTTTCTGGAGGGTGTTTTCTGGGCAGAGACAATGGATTGGTTTGTCATTTCCTTCTCCTTCCTTAAGAGTAATGATTATCTTTTTTTTTTCTATTTGTATTCCTAGAATTTTCCACAGCAGTTCTTGGCACATAGAAAGCACTTAAGAAACACTATTCATTCACTCACTTACTAACTCACTCATCCATTCATTTATTTAACTATGTCTTAAAAACAGAAGTGAAATTCTCAGAGATAAGGATGGAAATTACGCCAGGCATGAGGGATGGCCAGTGGAATGAACAGAGATTGAAGATGGAGTACAATATATAAGAACCAGAGAAAAAGCCATTTTGTCTAGAACAAAGAGGGCAGGAAGAAAAATAAGTATGGTAAGTCTTAAACACCAGATAAATGACACAAGAGGATAGAGCAACTGGAGTTGGGAAGCATTATCTCCCCTAGTTCAAATACGATCTCAGATATTTACTGTGTGGTCCTGGGCATGTCACTTACTCCTATTTGCTTTGGTTTCTTCATCTGTAAAATGAGCTGGAAAAGGAGATGGAAAACCAGTCCAGTATCTTTGCCAAGAAAACCCCAAATTATGGCAAGAAGAATATGACATCACTGAAACCAATAAACACAACAAAGTCTTAAACACATGATGTGGTCTGTGCATAGCCCATACAGGAAACTACATGCACTGAGAAACTGTATGGTTTTTCTGAAACTAACAAGTTGGGACCTGATTCTGAACATTTTTAAAAGCTAAACAGAGGCATTTGTATATATTTCCTAGAAGTAATAGACAGCCACTGAAATTTACTGAGTACATAAGTCACGTGATCAGAACTCAGAACTGTACTTGAGGAGATGGACTAGAGACTTAGAGTCTCTTGCCATTATCTAAGTGAAATGTAGCAAAGGACTGAATTAAGGTGGTAGCTGTGTGAGTAGAAATAAGACATACAATGCAAGACATATTGTGGTAGTAGAAAGACCAAGATTATCAGATGGAAAGATGTCCAAAGGGAAAGTAAAATACACCAAAGGGCAAGATTACTGGAAATCCTCCATAAAGGGGAGCAAAGTTTTCTTGATGATCGAACAATTCATGCAGAAGCATTTTTTAAAAAATATGGTCTGGCTAAATAAAAGTTACTCCATATTTGATACCCTCACATTTGAGAGTGAAATGAGCTACATGTTTCCTCTGCCCAGGAACATCTTGGAAATGTAACGAATCAGATTTTGTGACAGACACAAGCCAGTTAAAGATGACATTTCCATGGTTTCACTGTTTGGAGGCAAAAGTCAGAGAGATTTCGTTACTATTACTCGTCCTTGTCTCCTGCAATGTGGCTTCTACATTAATAGTGAGCATATAGTACAGAGGATACACCACTGAATCTGGAATTAGAAGACCTGTCTTTGACATTTATTATTTATAAATGTCCATGGGCAGATTATTTAACCTCCCTGGTCTTCAGTTTCCTCATCTGTAAAATGGGAATTGTTCTAGATAGCCTCTGAGGTACATTTTAGCTCTTAATGTATGAGTTTAGGAAAGTGAGGATCAGAAATAATACATATTTACTACATTAGCCCTAATAGACACTGATAATTATTAGAGACTTCTAAGGTTTTAAGAAAGCATTACATTTATATATAATGTCTAATGCTACTATGAATTTATGGATTTGTGATTACATTAATGTGGTTATTCCCATTCATACATTCCTAGCCAATATATCTCTTATCCATGTCCTCCCTTCAATTAACTGTAAATATGCAGGAGCCTTCCTCTTCTTCTTTTGATATTGAGACTGTAAATGAAACACATGAGTTGTCTTAACAATTATCTCTCACTCTCTCTATGTAAGCAGCCTATATTCTTTTTCCTAGGATGAGAACATAGCTTTAAAACAAAACCAAAAATAAAAGGACATTAAAGGTCATCCAGTTAAACTTTTTTTTCATTTGTGAGAGAGGAAACTAAGGACAAGAGAATTCAAATGTCTTGCCCAAGGTCAGATAAGTAGTAACAAAGCCAAAATTTAAACCAATAATACATCTCTTTGATGACATCTTTTTATCATGTTCCCTACATAATTAATTAAATTGTGTGGATTGATCATACGATGAAAATGAAAGAAAAGAAAATAGAGAATCTTGAGAAGACATATGAACTGATGCTGAGTGAATTTAGCTGAACCAGGAGCAGTGTAAATTGAAAGAACAAAACGACATGAATAAAAGAGTAGTTGAGTGGTATGTAACTGTAATAAACGGGGTTACATAGTTTTTAAAATGTACCTCTCCCTTTTTTGAAGAAGGGGAGACTATGAGTGTGGAATTTTCATATACAATCAGAACTAGAAGATGTGTTGGCTGATTTTCCTGAATTGTGATTTTCCCCTTTCTATTTTAAAATTCTTTATTATGAGATGTTTCACTGGGTAGGGAATAAAGACAAAGGTAATTGGAAATGAAGGTAAGATAAAAAGATACCAATAAACATGAGATAAATATTTTTTTTAAAGTTTAAACAGACCTCTAAAGTATCATTTGATTTTCACCCTATATCATCTTAGAGAGGTAACAAGGACTTTTGTGTTATCTAGTCCAAACCCTTCATTTTATACACAAGGTAACTGAGGCGTAGAGAGATTAAGTGCTACCCATTGTTACACAGCTAATACACAGTGCCAGAAGATGGATCTAAAGTCAGATTATCTGACTCCAGTGCTGCTGATTTTTCTACTGTAACAAGCTGTCTCTATAAATTCATTAAACTAATATGAGTTATGCACTTGCTGAAAATATTTTATTTGGTTTGCTAACGGTCAATTATTTGCACCTGATATCTATGCAAAGAGAATGAAGAGCACATACAAGTGAAACCAGGGGTGTCTCTGTTAGCTTTCAACTTTTTCTTTTACACTATTGACAAATATCACCTAAATAGTGATTATCATGAGAATTAGAACCAGTTAATTTGAAAACTGACATTTGAAATTTTTTTTCAGGAAGTTGGAATTTTTAGTTACATGACTACAAAGGTGGAGAGTTCAGTGAAATCATTTTTTAAACATGTTATTCAAATTACCGTTTTATATCATTGCCATCTCTCAGTTATTACACTTGCCTTATCCCTACCCCATACGCCAATAGAACATTCCCTTTGGCCATGGGTGAAAATGAATGCCATGTCTTGAACAAGCATTGGTTATCTGAAGTTATGTTTGAACACTGTCATTGCTTTTCTATTATACTTACCTTGGAGGTAAAGGGTGGCAATCAAATAGAGAACACATACATTTCAAAAGCCCATTTTTTGGCTTGTTTGTTTTCCCTATTGTCAAATTCAGTGTGGGATTTGTCTATACTGAATAAAAAGGAGTCATGTGAGAAAATTATTTTATACATAACAGTTTAAAAAACCTGGATCAGAACTACCTCTTCCATACTGATCTCAGCTTTATGGTAAAAACCAAAAGATTCGGATCAAGAGCAGGCCAAAGGTTATAGCACCTCTATCAGCACAAGGAGGCTTTTTAATACTAAGTAAGCTCTACTGTTAGACTTTAAGAGTGAACAGCTAAGAAAGCAACAGGATCATGGAGATTCCAATCACCTCTTTCCACTCTCTGAGTAAAATTTGTCCTTTCATAAATTTTTAAGGTTAATTTTCATGTTCCTGTGTACTAATAAGCATATTGTTACCAAAGGCATAGGACTCATGCCTTAGTTATGGTTCTGACATGTGTTATTTATTATTCACAGTTATTCTCCTAAAAAAGGCTCCATTACTGGCAATGCCATTACAATTGCCAAATACCTTTATACCAGAGAATACCTTGCCCTTTACTAAGTCAGAGTGCTTCTTTGTTCTTCTATTAGGACCAGAGGAAAACCACATATACTTAGGGATTTGTACTGATCAAAGTTCCTTGGAGACACATAGTATGTGCAGCTGAGAGATGTGTGATGTAGGGGATGGAGCACTAGATTTGGTGGCAGATGAATGGATTCCAATCCTGCCTTAAGACAATTCCTAGCTCTGTAATCATGGAGAAATCACAATTTATCAGAGCCCCTGTTTTCTGATCTATAAAATGAAAACGCTTTTCTTGTATTTGGAATCTGTCTGACCTATAATAAGAGTTTACCTTTTCCACTTTCTGATCTGCCTCTGGTTAACAGCCTCTATCTGAACTGAACATACACAGAGCACTTCGCTGCCTTCTTCCCTAGGCAACATCATTAGAGCAATACTATTAGACATTAACCTACTATTAAAGACACTCTGGAATCTCTTATCTAATTAGTAAGCAGTCATAACAATCTAACCAAATCATAGTAATACACTAGGTCAAACCTGTTGCTCAAAGATTCTCATAGAGCTGTCTTATGCAAGAATGTCTTCACTCTAAGACATATACAGTCAAGACACCTCCCAAGACTCTGATCTAAATGGGTAAGTTACATGGAAGATGCTTCAATTCACAAAACTAAATAGGCAAGGATTATAGCAGAAATAACATAACAATTCTAAGGATCATATGGTCCTATTAGCAATCAATGTTTAAAAACTTGTATTTCAAATGGTAGTCACCTGTCGCCTAAATGGAGGCAGGTGGCCAGAAGCAGATCTTTTGAATCAGGAGAGTCCTGTCCCTAGTTCTTATAAGTTGTCTTCCCTGGGCCAGGATGAAAAAGAGGAGGGAGGGAAGCAAGGCTTCAGTTAATGAAAACCCATCCCAGTTATAGAAATTGTTCTGCTTCTCTTGTCTGTGCTTACTTTTCAATCTAAGCATATTTATTTGACCATCTTTGTGTGAACCATGTAACTTGTTCTACATGCACTTGATTCTGTTTATCAATAGGCAAATATATATCTGCATATCCCAGTTATCAGCCATGCACCACTGATACTAATATCTATCACTAACCATAGTTTTGATAAGGACCCACCTGGTTGATCATGCTAACACTAACATTCACCTGGCATTCTAATGTTGCCTATATATTGTGCCTCCTGAGCTAATTCAATGCAACCAAATCCTAGATAGAGAAAAAGTTTACACACATTTACTACAAAAGCTCCTTTTGCAAAGTGAATGAGTTCTATTTTAGAAGAAGTTGATAGCAATTTTTCTCTATGATGGAGTCTTGCTGAAGAACTCAGCATTCTAGTAAACTGACTTCTTGGAGTCAGCTCAGGGGTTGTTAAGCTGGATTCACAGACCAAAGATTTGTGTTTTGCTATGAGACTTGAACACAGATGGGGAAAAAAGTTCCATCGTTATTTTCACTAATCTCCAACTGAAAATAAGGATTTTCTCAAATTATGAATATAAGGGGGAAATTATTTTGAGAAGAAGAGGGTCATAGGGTTCATCAGACTGAGAAAGTGATTCATAACACAACAAAGGTTAATTTTTGTTTGTTTGTTTTAATTGAATCTGTTCTTGACTCAAGATATCAATTGGTCAGCATATTGTTTGGCTCCTCTGTCTGCCAGGCACTGAGGATACAAAGGATTTAATAATATCTCCTTGCAAGGAGCTTATATTTGATCAAGGAGAACAAACCAATAATGATGTCTTTCTTTAGTTCCTTGGTCCCTCCAATTAATAGGAATGGAAACCTCACTGAGCGCTCTTAGTAGTTATGAAAATACAATGCAAGCTTGTAGTAAAATATTATGTTCCTATTTTGCTATGCCACGCTTCTTTTCACTTAACCTGAAACCTGTGTAGAAATCTTGCCAGGGTAGGGGTGGGAGAGGGATGAATAACATTCTTTCTATCAGTCAAAACTTACTTTGTTTATTGTTTTTTACATTTTTTTATTTCTTCAGGCTTTAATGTGATTTTTCTCTCTTGAAACTTGACAGGTATGAGGTAGCTACCATTCACCAAATTTATTTTTCTTAATTTGTTGACTTTGCTGTTTACAGCATTCATTTCCCCTCAGTTCTGTCCTTCTCTCTTAATCCCCAATTTAAACTTCCCTTCAACAAATATTTATTGAGCAATGTGTTTCACACAAGAAGCAGCAGTGCTATATAGAAGAAAAAGCAATAGCATAAGAGAGAAAAACTGGGTTCCAGTCCTGCCTCTGATACTAACTAGTTGTGTTACTTGAGACAAATCACTCCCATTTTCAACTCTTTCATGTGTATAATCAGCTGAAAGACCTCCAAGATCTTTTCCAACTCTTAAAAATGTGATGATCCTAAACATATGTGAAGTGTCAGGTCAGTGGAATAGGTAAGAGCTGCTATAAATTTTTGATAGGCTATAAATAATCAGACTATTGATCAGTTCTTTATGCATAACTGTCTAGCTGTCTATTTTAATGAAATGCTTTCCTGGAAATCACACACAAAGATAGCAAAGATTTAATTCATTGAAACAGTATGAACTATCCTGAAATTCTATCTTACTAAATGTGGTCAATTAAATGACCCAAAATTCATTTTTTCCCTAGTAAAGCAGACACTCAAGTTATTTGTAGAACAAAGGTATGAGTCTTGGATAATACATAGAAATAAAAAACTGAAAACCTTATAAATCAGCTTCCTTAAGCACATGCACACATGTGTGCAAACACAGATAAAATGTCTTTCATTTGTACATTCTCCCCCTTCCTTCCCCCCCATCCCCACAAAGTTCCCCACTAGCTCTCATCTAAGTAAAGGTTGGCTTCTTCTCAGCTGAAGTCCATTACCATGAGATAATAAACAAATATCAAAATAAATTTTTAAAATTTTCCAATGACAGTTATATGCCCAAATCACATTAAATAAAATCCCACTAAAATCAATACAAAGCATAGAACTCCCCCACTTCCTTTTTAGGTATCTATGCAATCTCATAGGTCTTAGAAGATCTTCCATCAAAATATGCTTGTTTCTCTGGGTTTTTTGTTTTGTTTTGTTTTGCATTTTTAAGATGTCACGGGGTTCCTCACTGTCCCACAAATAGCTCAACACCAAGCAGTTGGTAATCTTATTTTCTGCCACCTGGATTCAAATATCCACTACATGCCACATAGTAACCTTTGGATAAGAAGTGGTACCAAGCCTAACACCTATGTCTAAAGGGAGAATAGCTTCTGTGTAACCAACTGGCAATGTCTGATACTAAAAGACGAACAGATTTCATCTATACAACTCATTCTAATACTATAATCAATCAATTAATGAAGGCTGATAGGGGAAGCCAATATCACTTTGGAGTCAACAGACATCTGTTAATAGATTGCTACACATATCTGGCATGGGTAAGAGGTACTGGTGGAGGCAGTAATGCTTAAAGCACTATTTTGAATAACTATTACAAAATGCAATATGTTGCAAACACCATAAATATCTCCCTACAGCATAATGTCTAGATACTAATGTGGAAATTGTTCCAAGAGATTAAAAACGTAAATCTAAGGACCTCAAATGGCACAACAGGAGTAAAAAATTATGATGAGAGGAAAATAGTAGAGGAGAGAAAAAATGAATGCTTATTAAGTAGTCCCAGGAATATATACCTTTTATTTTGGGCCTAGGATATATGTTATCCAGTAGACTGTCATCTCAGTGTTACAATTCTAATAGATAGAGACATCAAAATTGCTGAATCTTCAGACATTTGCCTTCCTGGAGCTATGGCTATATTGACCAAGTAGTAAATATTTTAAAAAGAAACTTTTTTTTCAGTTTTTCTATGTAGTTATTTAAAAGTTACAAATTCACAATTCCAAAAAGTATGCAATATCATGCAGTGATATACATAACTTGACACATAAGACAAATGCTACTTGAAAATAGTGGACATCCTCTAAGGAATAAAGGCATTTTTGGAGATTTGCTATTGTCGTAGAACATTAGGGATATCTAAAGGGTCCAAATAATTCTACAGTTGTCCCTGGTGAATATGAAATACCTAGGCTGCTTTGTCCCAGGAGAAAGAGGCTGGGATTGTGTGTAAAAGAGCATCTCATTTTGTTTTGTTTTGTTTTTTTTTGTAACTGACTTCTATTTCTTTTTAGTTTACGTCATTGATTTCCACAAGATGTTGAATTACAAATTTTCTCCCCATCTTTCCCTTATTCACCCCCCTCCAAAGCAGCAATCCCACTGCATACTCCCTCCCCCAATCTGCTCGCTCCTGTATCCTCCCCCATCACCCCTCTGACTTTTGGGTAGAGCATCTCATCTTAAGAAAGGGGAAGGGAAAAGCCAAAGCCTTATGAGAAAAGGATAAATAAAAAGAGCAAGAAATGTGAGGAGGTAAGGTTTCTAGGCTGAAACATGAGCTATTGTCATTAATGCCACTGCAACCCCACTTGTAGGTACCCTTTGCTCATTGGATTACTACCACCACACATAGAGGTAGTGAAGAAGTTCAAATTATTTTGTTTCATTTAATAATTGATTCTATTCTGTAATTAAACCTATTTTGTACTACATATTTCTCAGTTCTTGCATTAAGTTCAGGAATGTAGTTGAAAGGAAAAGTTATTGATACGTCCTTAGAACTCAGGACATCTTTTTGTTACCTACTGCCCCAATTAGCTTAACCTGGTGCCACCCCCAAAAGATGTGTCATTTGTCCTTGCCTGCCATAGTGCTATTAGGAGAGATTTGATCCCTTCCAAGAGGACAGCAAACCTGATGGTATTGACACCCCAGAAAAAATTACAAGATATAGATGAGTCCCATAGAACAATTAAAATTCCTTAACTGTCAGAGAGGGCATGATTAGGCACACCTTAATGCTAACTCATTCTTCTTCATATAGTTAATTATAATGTTCCCAGACCCCCTTCTTTCCTACATGTTAATAGAGTCTCTCTCTTCTCATCGAGGAGGTTAACCAGTCTAACCTGCTTTGTTAACAGTTATATGCATTACTGTCAATAAATTGATTTTGTTTGATTTTGATCAAAGTATATACCTCAGTTTATATTTATTGAATTTACTCATGACTGTAGCAATATATGAGAATAAATGCTAGGCCCTAGCAGTAGTCTTTCTAGAGACCTATAAAAATATTAAGCCACCAAGACAAGGAAAATATGAGATAAGTTGCCACGGAGGTAGAATAGAGCAAGAGTGATAAGGCCAACAACCCTGTAGGGTTAATGGCATACAAGATCTTCCCTCTCTATTAATAAGTCAACATGACCACATGTGTTCCCTTTTTAGCTTGAATCACGGTCTGTGTTCCAAGGTTAAAAAAGGTACACAGGTATTTCAATCATGGATGTCTTGCTGCTATGAGCTCTGGCCTAATTCATAGCTATGACACATCCTGAGTCACACAGTCCCATTGGTGAACCAACTTGCCTAAGGGGAAGCTTGCTTAGGGGGAAGCTTGCTTATTGGGAGGCTTGTTTGTGGGAAGGCTTTGACACTTTTTGGCACTAAACCAATTAGGCACTGAGTTGGGTGGGGTGTGATGCCTTCTGTCCCTAAGCCTATTAGTTGAAAGTATATATGTCTTCTGAGGTGAGATTTTTGCTTTGGGATTCACTCTTAGAAAGACTGTTTGCCTGTGGTCTCTGTGATTAGACCAGACTCTGGGTAGTCATTGTTAACCTGGCCCTCCCTCTCCCCCCTTTTGTGAACCCAGATGTTGGTGCTCCCTGGTCTAGTGATTATATATCTATTACTTTGTTTAGATAGTTGCACTGTCTATTGGATTTTTTGTGGATATTCACTTCTTTCTACTTATCTACCTGCATTGTTTAATTAAAGTAAGATTGTTGACACCTTTAAAGCTATTGTTGCTTTAGAAAAGTGGATCAAAGAACCTGTGCTGATGGCTCTCCTCTGTGCTGCTGCTATTGGTTTTATACCTCCACAACAGTGGTGTAAAGCCAATCAGCAGTAGATTCCTAAAAGAACGCTACTGTGAACAGCTTTTAAGATTCGGATTACACAGTATTAGTGAACACTCTGTTTATTCCATTACAAAATCAGATTCAGTACAATGTTCATAGTATCAACAATTCACAATTATTATATACAATCTTCAGAACAAGGAGAGTCTCAATATTATATCTTATTACAGAAAGGAACAAGAGAAGAATCAGCTGGTTTCCCTAAGGGAGAATACAGGTTCATATTTTAAAGATTCAATCAATCAGTTAACAAAAGGAATGACCTAGTTTCCCTAAGAGGGATTCAATCAATTAATTAACAAAAGGAATGACCTAGTTTCCCTAAGAGGGAGTTGATTCAATCAACAGTTCACAGTATACTGAACTTCCACTCCTGGGGCAAACATTAACTTTAGTTTCCAAATAAAGTACTTAGAAAACCACACAATCCTTCCACCCCTTGATTTCCAACAAACCTCAGTTTAGTCCAAGGGGAGGCCTTTTCTTCATTTTGACTCTGGGTAGTCTCTCTGATTCCCTGGATCCTCTTCCCTGGTCCCA
>CM053600.1:56748432-56872995 GCA_028646575.1 Pseudocheirus occidentalis
GGTGGTCTCTCTGATTCCCTGGATCCTCTTCCCTGGTCCCAGCTCCCTCCTGAATCTGCCAGACAATCACCTAGATTCAGGAGCTGAAAGCTTACACATTCTCATCCAGTCTTCAGGGATGAACAGCTCCCAGGTCCTTGTCCAGTCCTCAAGGCAATCCCTGGCACACACTGAAGTTCACCGGATTCAGTACACCTCAAACCCTTCAGGACTTCTCTTGCCTGGAACTCAAGGATAAGCCAGGCCACCAGCAAACAAAGTCCCATCCTATTCATATCTTCAGTCAGCTTCACTGAGGAACCAAATCCAAAATCTGTCTGTCTCTCCAAAATTCTCCTGCTTATAAACACTGGCCTTCTCCCAAGTAGACAGGGGAGTGTCTCAGCCAATAGCATTCTTCCAAGTTAACAGGCGAATTCACACCTTTTCACCAATGGACAGAGTTCTATACTTAGCCCTAAGTTATTGATCTATTTAGCCCTAAGTATCTGATCTACTTAGCCCTAAGTATCCTATCCACTTAGCCTTAAATATCCAACAAATTGATTATCATTACAAGTGGCAAGTATCATTAATGATACAAGCACCAAAAAGAATGTGTGAGTATATCACAATTTTGCTGAGCTTACCCAATAGGGCTGACCCAAGTGGGTAATTTCATCATTCCTTTCTTTCCCTGAAAGATCAAGTATTCATTCCAAATATTATCTCTGTTTTGTTAAATTTTATTTTCTTAAATTATTACTAATACTAATGCCAACTAATGTTTTTATATCACATTAAGGTTTGAGAAATTCTTTAAAAATATTTTGTCTTTGCACAGCTCTTTGCAAATAGTGCTATTACCATTCCTGTCTTACGGAAGAGGTAGACTTTCCTCAGATAATAAGGGGCTGAAGCAGTATTTGCACTCAGGTATTCTTGACTACAGCTTTATCCACTGCTTAGGTTTCTATTGATCTCATCACTAAAAGGTGGTATAAAGATAAAATTGGTTTATCACTGAATTACTGATTTCTGTGTGTTCATTTGCTTAAAGAAAGATGAGAAAGAGGCTATGGCAACAAAGAATAAAGGAAAGAAAACAAAGGAGTTTTTAAACTGTGATACATATATGCAGAAAAAGAGGGGAGAGAAAGAGAGAAAAAGGGGGGAGGAAGAGGGAGAGAGACAGAGACAGAGAAGGAAAGACAGAGACAGAGAGAGAGAGAGAGAGAGAGAGAGAAAGAGAGAGAGAGAGAGAGAGAGAGAGAGAGAGAGAGAGAGAGAGAGAGAGAGAGAGAGAGAGAGATTTTCTCTGACTTCCTGGAACCTTGCCAGCTAGAATTTTTATAGGAAAAAAGATGCATATTTTTATGGTTCCTATAAAGCAGAAAACAAGTAAATCTGGACCCTACTAGACACATGTGAGCTAAACAATTTAGTGGAGGTTAAGTCTGGTATGTGAAGTGGTACCACAGGCATTTTCTTCTTTCTACATTTAAAAGGAGACCCATTCCTCTAAGGAATAAGGTCCAGGACACTAACTAAAGAGAAGGTCACACTGGAAAGGAGAGGTTGGGGAAAGGGGCACTACTCACACAAATTAGGGGCCAGAAAAGAAGCAACGAGTTCTGCTCACCCATCCAATTATTTCACCTTTTACCCTACACACTACTGGAAGTCTGCCACCACCACTGCTAGACTGAAATAACAAATTCTTAAGCAAATACTCAGAAGCCAAGAAGCAGTTCTCCTTGGCACTATGGCTTAAGTTACACTTATATTTAATCAATATAGAGCTTTCTCACTATGACACTTTAAAAAATATTCTAATGAATATCTTGTCTAGTAATCTGTAAATCTAGCTAAAGCTGAATTTTAAAATATTTTACCTTATCCTTCACTGGACTTGGCTCTTTTTACAAGGGCATAGTTTGGTGAAGGAAGAAGGAAAGAGACAATTTCATAATATTCATATCATATTTTTAAAAGAAAAAATACTGTATCATTTCTCACAGGTGCAAATACATATGAATATGCACACAATTTTAAATAGGAACTTTCATTAATTCTCTTTTTTCCTAAAGAAGATTTTGTCCTGTCTCAATAAAATATCTGATTCTTAGTGGAAAAAAATAGAGAAATTTTGTACTGAACAAAATGGCCAATTTCTAACTTCTTGCAATGAGCAACAAAAAAACACGGATTTAACAAGAAGGAAAAAAAATCAATAGTTTCTTTAGCTATGCAGTTAGTGTAATATAAAAACAAAAAAAGCACTTTCTGACAGAGGTGAATAAGAGATACTGATTGACCTACAATTACCCTTTTATAAGAACACATTTGGTTTTGGTAGTATAATTTATTAATAACCCACAAATGGATTTTTTCCTGTACTATATTAGCAATAATGTTATGTGCTAGTTATAGTTCAAAGTCAGAAGTGGTATTATAATAATACAGTAACAACAAGCTAGTATTTAAGAATCCAATTTGATCACTATTTACAAAGCATCTACTATAGGGAAGAAGTGATACATTTAAGGACTTAGAAGCTCAACATCTTACTATGAGGTCAGGCACTACCACTTAGTAAGTGTGTAACCCTGGACAGGTCACTTACCCTCTCAGGGCTGCAGCTTCTATAGCTATTTTCAAAAAGAAAAAGCTATACCAGGTGATTTTCCAGCTCTAATATTATATGATTCTGTGATATATGGAGAAAACTATGCTAAGCACTGTACTAAACACAAAGATAAAATAAGCTCCTTGACTTCATGAAGCTATCCTCAACCCCCACACTGTGACTTTTATCTCCTCTTCTTTATTCAATCAATTCAATTTACTTTCCCCCTGCTCTTTCTTTGAAGAACTTACCCAAAAACAAAAAAAAAATTAATTGAACCATAATCTAAAATACCTTTGAACTCTCTTGTGGTCTCTCTCTCTCTCTGCTTAACTCACTCAATTTCACCTCTCTTTCTGTGTGTGTGTGTGTGTGTGTGTGTGTGTGTGTGTGTGTATTTTCCTTTATTGCTTTCACTATAGAAACCACTGCTGGGGGTAAAAGGATCCATAATATTCAGGGGCTATTTTAATATGCTCAACTTGAATACTAATCTAGTCCAGACAATTTGTGAGTGCAGCAGTTGCCATTTAAGACTCAGGAAGAGGAAATGAAGAATATCTTATAGATATTCTAGTTCTAATGGAGGTAGATAAAAGTGGTGTTAAAGTGGATTTGTAGTAAATTAAGGAACCATATTTAAAGAAGAATGATTAACAGGTTGGTGGACACATGGAATTTTGTCTCCCTTATGGAAATGTCTAATTAAAACTAGTAGAGTGAAAGCTACTTGGGGATAGACGTGGAAGAAAAGAAACACCATCTTAGAAACACACTGTTGGCTAAAATGGCAACCTTGTTCTTTTCTTTGGGAAAAGATTGCCAGCTCTCTAACTACAAGTACCACAAGCCAGACCACAAGAATTAACAACCTAATTAACACAGTCAATGGTACAATAACTTGTTGGATCCTACATTAAGAGAAACTATGTAAAGTCTAGTAATATGCTTTCCTTTTATGTGAGAACACTACTCCAGTGGTCCTGTAAAATGCTACAAAACACTGATTATTGATTATATAACCTAAACCCTGCCTTGCTGTACAGCTCCATAATCAAATATCATTTCCTGAGGAAGAAGAAACTGCTTCTGTGCAGCAGTATTCTTATTATGTACATAATTTTCTTTCTCTTTAGTCCAGATTTTCAGCTTATTCAACTGCCAGTCGGGTGACACTGCTAGTAGGCAAGATTCTCCATGGGATATCTAGGAATCCAAGATGAAAAATGTGATAACACAGCCCTCCTCTTTAAACAACAACAATAGCAAGACTAGCAAAACTATAAACTAAGTGTCTACTATCTAGAACATAGTAGATACTTGATAGTTTACAGTAAAGGGCAATTTTCTTTATTTCCATCTTTAATATAAAATGTAAAATAAGATGGATTTGGAATCACAGGACCTGGTTTTATAGTCCTGGCTTTTTAAACCACAGTGAAGTCACTCAATTATTTTTGGTCTCAATTTTCTCCTCTCTAAAATAAGAGGTTTGGACTCAGTGATCTCTCATGTTCCTTCTAGCTCTAAATCCTATGATCTTATAATAACCTGTGGTTCTTTGTATTTTCTATCAAAGATGCATAATTTCTCTATATGTTGTCAAAACAAAATAAAATGTTTATGTATAAAAATACTACCATAGTAATCCAAATATTTATCATAAACCAAACTTTAAACACAAAATCTTGTATTATTTTGTCTATTGCTACCATAAACTGTGATGAATTTGAGATGCAAATAAAAAGGGAAAGAGGAGCTCCAGCAGGCATTTTGTAATGAAGATGAGGAGAACCTAGAGATTGGATGAACGATTTTTCTGTGGGAGACAAGAGAAAGGTAGTGGGTGCTTTTAATTCCATTGCTTCTCTTCCTCTGGCTAGGATAGTAGGGATTTACTCTACAATTTTTCTGTTCTTAAAGACTTTTCACAATTCCTGATTTATGTGGTACTCTAATGTCAGCACACTATATATAAAATTTCACCTATTTTAACTGCTCTTTATTTGTATATGTCCTTAATTGAAAAGAGACTGCAAGAGGGAAGAGCACTATTGGTACTACAGAGCAAGGCAAAGAACAGAAATTCAATCAGGATTGTTAGGAATGGAAAGTGGGGGTTTCTTCCAATATCACCACTGGGTTTAGGCTTTAAATTGTAGGAGGGAATCTTGTGGTTTAGATTTATTAATATTTTCTAAAGCTCCTAAATAGCAGAAAATGATTAAATCACATGATTCGAAACCATTTTCCTATATAATAAATGAGACCTGAATAATCAGATTTAAGTGGTAGAAGGGCCTTTAGAGAGTGAAAAACAGGAAATGCTTTCATTAAAATCAGTAACCTTGGGCAATATTTTCTCTTCTCTCCATTGTTCTCTGTGGAAGATGATGAGCCACTGATGAGATATCAAGATACATTGATGAGAGGGAATGCATACTTGTGGGATTGAATAAGGGAGGAGTTGGGGAAAAGTGTTATTCTCATATTTGGAGAATGGGGGGGCATTCAAGAAGATCTCTATGGTTGTATACAGTATTGAAGTCACTCCAAAATATTTTGAAAGTCATGTGACTTTCTTCCTCTGTGTGTGTGTGTGTGTGTGTGTCTCCTCTCTTCTAAGACAGAGATATCATTTACACTAGATGTGATGTTGCTTTTTGGTGCTATGTCTATTTAATAATTCAATTATCTGAAAAAAAATTACTTAGATTGTTTTAATACTTCATCAGAGATATGACACAGAAAATCTAGACAGAAGGGTGATGTCACATAAAATGATTTTAAACACCATTGTGTAGGAATAATAAGCTCATTTTTAATTCCCTCAAATGTAAATGTTTGTGAAAACAGCATATCTTAAAACAGGGAAGAAATTTAGAACTCATCTGGTTTAGTTCTTTCATTTGACAGATAAATTTATCTTCCTAGAAAGGCTGCAAGAAGGTTAAAGTAGTTAGAGTACTGAATGCGGTATGGAAATGATAGCTTTGAGTACTAGTTCTGGTAATACAATCCAATAAACATTTATTAGGAACCTAT
This sequence comes from Pseudocheirus occidentalis, assembly GCA_028646575.1. Taxonomy (NCBI): domain Eukaryota; kingdom Metazoa; phylum Chordata; class Mammalia; order Diprotodontia; family Pseudocheiridae; genus Pseudocheirus; species Pseudocheirus occidentalis. Next base: position 56,754,086 of record CM053600.1, read on the forward strand.
TGTGTTCTAGGTTCCATGCTAAGCACTCTAGATACAAAGAAGAAAGAAAAAAGAAAGCTTCTGCCCTCAATGATCTTGCAGCGTAATGGGGGAACGCAACACACACAGAAACACACAAACAAAAGCAGGAAAGTGGAGGAGAAGGAGGACAATTAAGCTGAAGTCAGGGAAAGCAGCAGATGCAAGGTGGAGTTAGCTGAAAGTCCAGTTTCTGACCTAAAGATAGATTTTAGGAGGCATTTGATATTCCAGTCTCCAGCACTCCAATCAGAGAGGAGTCTGGGACAGGTGGTATCCAGATTTGAATGATCAGCATAAGGATGAGATTAGAAGTGATGAACAGTTACTTCCTATGTGATTTTGTATAAAACTTTAATCTTCCTGAATCTTAGTTTCCACATAGGTAATATTCAAAATTCTTGCAATGAAGGAAAGTATTTTGTAAACCTTAAAGTACTATCTTTTATTATATATACATACATATATATATGTATATATATATATACAATAAAGTACTGACCTTTTATTATTCCCCTACATTATATTAATAGTCACAGAATCAGGACTCCCAAATGATTATGCAATACTCTTTGGATTAAATCAATGGTAATCTCTATCCAAATTGTTTAAAATTTCTTGATATTTCAGAAAATTACTATTTAAAAGCAAGTTCAAGTTTTCTAAAATAGTGAAATCTGGCTTTCAAAAATATACAGCCTCTAAAAATATCATTATGTCAATTTACATTTGAATAATTATACAGCAAGAACAATACCCCACATTTTATAAATTTTAAGGCTTTCAAATAACCAGGCAAAGTAGATTCATCCCCATTTTAGAGATAAGTAAACTTAAGTTCAAAGACATTAAATAATTACTTCCCAAAAGCACACAATTAGAAACCGTCTGGAATGGATTAGAATTCACATCTTCCTGATACTCAGGTCCTGTATGCAGTTTGGACAACTACACTATGTCTCACCATCCCCATTTTTCTGAGTTTAATTTCCCCTCCTCCCCCGCCCCTCCCCACAAAAGATAGGAACTGTATATTATTTACTTTCATAAATAATTCCCTTCATAAGAGATACTGACCCAATCAACTGTTTCAACATTAGCTTGTAATCTGTGTCATCAATATAGTTGAAGGGCAGATGAAAAACATTTTCTGTAACAATTTTTAAACTACATAAAGAGCAGAAAAAACATGTTTCTTCAATAACCAACATTATTTAAAGTCATTAACCTGATTAACATTTTCACCTGGTCTTCATTTCATGCCCAAACAGCAGTTGACTACAATAATTATTCAACTGCAAAGTAAGTGGTCAATTAGATACACAATTACCCAATTTGCATGCAGGAAAGTGAATTTTAATACATAACAAAGGTGTTCACAAACATCAAAGGTGCATTTTAGGTCAGCTTAAAATTTAGCCTATGTGACCAAGTCCTTTCACCCGTATGTACCTCAGTTTTTCCCATAGGAGTTTTATTATATCCCATGTTTAAATTGCTACCTACTCTTAGTAATGGGTCAGATACTTAGAGAGCTGCATTGATGTTTTAATGCCACTAGTGATTTTGTGCATTACTATCGCATCGAACCATAATTACAGAAGTCAACTTCTTGTTTCTCTATGAAATGATGGCCAGGTGATCAAATTAATCCAGTTAATAACTCTGAAGCCACTTAATGGAGCAGAATCAAGCCCCATTTGCAAAATCGGGCTATCATATTCCCCTACTTACTTCACAGAGAGATTTAGAAGTTTCATTATTTAAATTAAATAATAGATTATTCATCAATTATATGGGACTGGCCTAAATGCTAGGATGTGAAATTTTGTACAACATAATTCTGATGGGTTTTTTTGCCTTTAAGTGTATTGCCTTTGCAGCTGATTAAATTATCATATTTTTGCAATATACACAAATATGAAATGAGTTAATGAAGTATATAGAAGGTTATGTTGGGTGTTTATTGTAGCAGTACCTATGAAATTTAGGTATAAAAATAATCCTTGAGACCTGATTGACTCTGAAGACTAAAGGTTGAGACTGTTGACTTCATTTGTTGATCTGAGTACAAAAGAGTTACATGAAGCTCTGGGCATGCTCTGATGTTTGGTGGGCCATAATGAGCAATTTAGGCAAGTAGTTTTTGTTCAGTTGAATCTGACTGAGGTGTTCTCATCAATGCATATTCTTGTTTAGCTGCTATAGCTATGAACATCCAATTTTGTCAACTGTTGAATGAACAATAAGTATTCCATTGCATTTTGATTGGTTTGAGAAAAAAAGTTACCACTCCCTATCCTCTTCCTTGATCCAACCATTGTGAGTCAGTGTGGGAAACTCTCTAGCCCTAATACTTCAGGAACTTATCATTAAAAGGATTTCCTACAGCACTGAATTATGACTTGCACATGATCTCACATTTATTATATCGTCAGAAGTAAGACTTGCCTCCAACTATTCACTATGTCAAGCCACCTGTCTAAGCTAACATTTTCATTAATAAGGTAGAAAGGTTGGTTATATGAACTATTCTGAATGAGCTAAAGGGCTATTTTGAAAAATACCAAACTTGATCTCTACTGAAAACCTAAAACCAAAAGAATTGTTTCTAGTGGTATTCTGAAACCAAAGTAGGGATTTGAAAAAAAAAAATAGAATATAAAAAGGGATGAGTGACAGAACATAATGTTTAAATTATCTTCCTTTATATTTTAACTGCAACAACAGAATTGAGAAAAAGAAAAGTGATCACATTTAGATTAACTAGCACAGAGTTAATTTCAAATAAAACCTTTATATTTAATTCGGTCTCAGAGTAATTGTATTGATGTGGTTATGTTACAAAAAGAGATCTATATAAGACTATATAAATGCTGTTTTTTAATATAATTCTCTCCTTCCCCCCAGTTTATTTTTGACATATCCTAAAAAGTTCAGTTTTCAAATTTTGAGTCTACAAAGGTCTTTAGGGATCATCTACTCCAGTCTTTACAGTTGTAACTTTTGTGGCCCTTGGTATAATTTTCCTAGAAATCTGTTCTGCCAGGTATTAATAACAATAAACTATATATAAACATACTCATATATGCATATACACATACATATAAAAACATGTATACACACATAACATTAAATATAATATCATTACCTTTGACGTTTAAAGACACTCCTATTCGTGGAGTAGTTTGCTGAATGAGACCAGTTATCGAATATCAACCAATACATGCTGCAAAATCTGCTATGTATCATAACATTTCTTCCAGATATAGACTCTCCAACCTCTTTCATGTCGGGGATTACATTGGTGGCACCCTACTGAAGGCCTGGTCCTTTTTATACATATAAAACAGGAATTACTATAGAATCATTATAATCAAAGATTATGTTACTTGTTAATTACAGAAGCAGAAGCGTCATGGCAATAGTTGAAAGAATACTGGACTTCAAGCCAGGAAAGCTGGGTTCAAATCTTTACTGACTTTTAATAGTTGTGTGACTCTGACCAAGTTAATTCATTGCTCTTAACCTGTTTCTGTATCAGTAAAATAATAGTTGCAGTACCTTTGTTTTGGTATGAGGAAAATGCTTTGTAAACCATAAATTGCATTAAATTTGAATGATCTCAATTGGATTGCTAATATAAGCAGAATGGACACATGTGCAATCAATAAACAATTCCACATTGATTATATACAAATTTCTTAAAAATGTGTTTGGATTCCCACACTTTGAAGAAGACTTGATCCAAAAGCCATTTTTCTTTTGTGGTACCAAAAAGAGCCTAAATGTTAACATGAAAAGAAAAAGAAAGTTTTCTAAGGAATAATTGTCTTTTCAATGTAATTATGGCTCCTGTCAAATTTTTCTCAAAGCTTAGTATTTCACAAATCAAGCATACCTTCTAAATGGCTTAATTATTTGGTTCTGAAGTATCTGGATAATGTGTTCCCAAAGGATGTTGTTGATCACATGAAAAAAATTAATAATTTCTTCCACAGAGGTTTTGTAGCGGAGATTATGTGTGTCAATCAAAAAGTCTGCATTTTATCTATATGGAATGATTCTACAACAAACAACTATAGGAGAAACCATGTGGCTGTGGTTGGCACTCGATATGCACTTGAAAACAGTTCATTTGGGGCTGAAATAACCCAGGACAGGCGAGGCTGACACATTGTGATAGGAGCAACATCTTCACCCCTGACTGATGAAAGTTAGACTAATTTTTCCTTATGTATTACTGAGACTATCCTCAAGGCCTGGTAGGCTCAGGGACTAACCTGAAGGGGTGAAGAACCTGTGCCCTTGTGGTCACATGTGGCCTTCTAGGTCCTTGTTTGCAGACTTCTGACTGAGTCCAAGTTTTAAAGAACAGATACTTTTTAAAAAAGGTATTTGTTCTGTGAAGTTTGTATTTAGTCAAAGGGCTTCACTTCAGGACTTAGAAGACTACATGTGACCTTGAGACTATAAGTTCCCCACCCCTGAAAAGAGATGACATTGACATCACCTCCTCATCTTCTGGGTACAAAGCAACTAAAGTAAGATCTGGTAACTTTCTGCTATTAGTTGATGAAAAGAAATGACAAATCTGGAAGGGAAGCTAGCTGTTTAAGTAAGTAATAAAGTACTCTAAGTAATAAAGGATAGAAATGGGGAGTATTAGTGAGAAAGAATTCCCATTTTATTTGCTTTATTTTAAAATATATTCTTTGGAACTATCTACTTTAGTCTTTACTTGTGCTTAACATAACAAGGAGTTCCATTTTTATGGAAACAGTATCCTGCATATCTCTATTAACTGCACATCAGTTGTTAGGACCATAAGATCACCTCATGACTAACTGGGGTGATAGTTCTAATTGCAGACAAATATTATTTCCAAGAGGAAGCAATTAGTTTCTTGTTTGCTGGATTTAACAAATCAAAATACTCTGGGAGGGGAGAAGGCACTGGGAACTCTAGGAATCAGAAAAAAAAAGTGCTTCATGTAAAATGTGATGTCTTGAGTTGAACTGACAGAAACTTATTATTGGACACTTTCCAGATCCTAAATGCCTGTTCCTTAACACATAAGCTAATCTATTTCCTCTGACTATATTTCTTCTTCAATTTTAATTATTCATTTCATTTTCTCACTTCCTATACTACATGTTGGTTACATTACTGGGTGTTATTATATAGCTTTTTATTGACACTCAAAAGATTTTCCATTTAAATGATGAGTGAAATAAATGATCGGGTAGGTAAGAACTGGTTAGTATATTTTCAGGATTTTAATGAAATCATCACACCATACTAGGGAGGTTACAGTTAATGTGCTTCTGGGGTCAAGGAAAACAATTTTCTAGGTATATACTAGACTATAAGCCACATTTTGGGATCCATTTTCTATTCAATTGATTCTATAACTATGAGATTATGAAATAATTTAAGCTTTTCATAATAGCAGTCAGATCTCAGATCAATATATCTCAGAAAAGAATTGGAAGTTGAAATGTCTTTATTGTTTTTTAAAAAGGAAATAAAACTTCCATAGTGATTAGAAATGCATACTAATTCATTGATTTTGAGATAAAAATAAGTTTTGTATATGTCACAGGTTTGGAGCTCTCTACTGATGTCCTACTTTGATGACTCATGTTTTACTAGTGACCATGGGTTTTCAAAGGCACATAAGTGCTAGCAGTTGCTTAACTGGGTATCTAGCTGTAGTGACCAAATTAACTGAATAACTATTTACTAACAATCAGTTATTAAGTCTGCCCTATTCTCTAGGACTGATGAAGGGACTTTTCAAATATAATGAAGCACATTTATTCACATTATTTTTACTAAAATATAATCATTAGGAATATTTTAATAATCATTATGATTCCATAATTACTGACACCATGATTTGATTTTGTGAAAGCAAACATGTTTGGGGTTTATTTGTAAACAAAAATATTTTGTGATTTTGTTTATTTCTTCTTTTTATAATTTAAAATGTCTTGTGTATATTGTGTAATGAAATTATATATCAATGTAACACACAGAGAGACACACACACAGACACACACAAATTTTTCAGACACAGAATTCCTTAATGATACTACTATATAGCTTTGAATCACGGAATACTGTCATCTTTGCAAAATCAAAATCCAGGTAACCCAAGGGAAATGGAGAAATGCTTATAGATAGGGTGAAATATATTATTTTAAATTTATTTATGTTTAGTTTACAGCATTCCACAGCTTTTGAATTACAAGTTTTCTTCCCCTCTCTTTCCTGCCCCCTTTCCCTTTCATGGTAGCATGCAATCCGATATGAGTTTTACAAATATCTTCAGTCAAGTTATATAATGTAAACAATATAACCAATGGAATGAACAATGAGAAAGAAGGAACAAAATACAACAAAAAAGAGAGAGAACAGTAGTTTGCTTCAATCTGCATGCAGACTCTTAATTCTTTTCTCTGGATGTGGATAGCCCTTTCCATCACAAGTGTTTTGGAGTTGTCTTATAGTCTTGTATTGCTGCTTAGAGGAGCCCAGTTTATCAAAGTAAGTCATCACAGATACAATGTGTAATTGTGTTACAATGTTCTCCTGATTCTGCTCCTCTCACTCAGCATCAGTTTATATAAGCCTCTCTAAGTTATTATGAAGTCCATCTCCTTCTCACTTCTTTTTCTTTTTCTTTTTGTCCTTTTGGAGGGGGGGAAGGCAGGGCATTTCGGGTTAAGTGACTTGCCCAAGGTCACACAGCTAGTATGTGTAAAGTGTTTGAGGATGGATTTGAACTCAGATCTTCCTGACTCCAGGGCCAGTGCTCTATACACCACACCACCTTGATGCCCCTGCTCCTCATTTCTTATGGCATAAGAGTATTCTACCAAATTCATATACCACAACTTGTTCAGCCATTTCCCAATTAATGGACTTCCCCTTGATTTCCAATTCTTTGCCACTACAAAAAAAGCTGCTATAAGTATTTTTGTATATAATCGTCCTTTTCCCACTTATATGATCTCTGTGGGATACAGCCCTAGAAATGGTATTGCTGAGTGAAAGAGTATAGGCATTTTATAGCCCTTTGGGCATAGTTCCAAACTGCTCTCCAGAATGGTTGGATCAGTTCACAACACCACCAACAATGTATTAGTGTTCTAATTTTCCCACATCTCCAGCATTTATCATTTTCCTGTTTTGTCATGTTTGCCAATCTGACCAGTGAGATGTGGTACCTCAAAGTTGTTTTGATTTGCATTTCTCAAATCAATAGTGATTTAGAGCATATTTTCATATGACTATAGATCTCCTTAATTTCTTCCTGTGAGAACTGCCTGTTCATATCCTTTGAGCATTTATCAACTGGCGGATGACTCACATTTTTATATATTTGACTCCATTCTCTGTATATTTTAGAAATAAGACCTTTATCAGACACTGGTTGTAAAAATTCTTTCCCAATTTTCTGCTTCCCTCCTACTCTTGGTTACATTGGCTTTGTTTGTACAAAAATATGAACTACATTATTAATGAGGCTTTTTGCAAGAAAAGGTATAAAAATAAATCATCCAGGAAATGTATGATCAGAAAAGCAGGTTTGATGGTCCTACAGTGAGAGTAAGGGAGGAGATGACCAGCCAGGGGCACCCTGATATACACAATAACATAGCCACCATTCTGGTGGAAGCCTGTACTCTATTGCTCTGACCTTATGGTTGGTCTCCTTTCCTTAAGTTTCTGCCTTCTCGAGTCCATCTTCCATTGAGTCGCTAAAGTGATATTCCTAAAGCACATATCTCACTAGGTCCCCAATTCAATAAACTCCAGTGGTTTCCTCTTACCCCCAAAATCATATATAAAGCCCATTTTGACTTTAAAACTTGGTTCCTTACTATTTTTCCCGTCTTCCCCCTAACATACTCTACAGATCCAATTCTGGCCTTGTTCTTTGAACATGACAGTCTGTCTCCCTAACCTATGCCTTTTCACTTGCTTTCCTTCCTGCCTATAATATTCTCTCACCCTACCTCTACTTTCTGGCTTCCCTGGTTCTTCCTTCATAACTCAGTTCACATTCAACCTTTGGTGAAACGGTTTTTCTATATTCACTCTCCTCCACCCACTATTTATGCATTCCCTTTTGGATTTTGTGTGTGTGTGTGTGTGTGTGTGTGTGTGTGTGTTTTACCTATATTATGTTATATTCATAGGGCAGCTAGTTGGGGGCAGCAGCAGAGTGTTGGGCCTGGAATCACGAAGACTGATCTTTTTGAGTTAAAATCTGGATAATTACTAATTGTGTGATCCTGGGCAAGTCACTTAACCCTTAGTTTCCTCATCTGTAAAATGAGTTGGAGAAGGAAATGGCAAAACACTCCAGTATCTCTGCCAAGAAAACCCCAAATGGGGTCACAAAGAGTTGAATATAACTTAACAACAACTAACATCTATATTTGTGTCTATACTGATATGTGTGTATGTATATTACATATGTATATATCTTGTACATATATGGGGTTTTTTGTGTCATCTCTTCCATTAGAATATGAGTTTCTTCAGGAGAGGGACTATAATTTTGCCTTTCTTTGTATTCTAGCTCTTAACGCTTGGCAAGATGTAAGTGCTTAGTAAACTCTTGTTGACTGATTGATGGCTGTAAAGGGACTAAAGAAAGACTTTCAAGTATGTTGAAGAAGATCCTCTTGGGGTGGCTAAGTGGCGCAGTGAATAGAGCACCGGCCCTGGAGTCAGGAGTACTGAGTTCAAATCCGGCCTCAGACACTTAACACAAAAAACTAGCCGTGTGACCTTGGGCAAGTCACTTAACCCCAACTGCCCTCCAAAAAGCAAAAAAAAAAAAAAAAAAAAGAAGATCCTCTTAATTTACAAGAGGACACAGATAAGAATTGCACAGAATGAGAAGGCTTCAATCAGTCAATATCTCTACTTTATAGGGAATACCCAGAGGGATATTGATCCCCAAAATCATTGATACGCTGAAGTAATCAATCAATAAGCATCTTCTGATCACTCACTATATGTTATACACTGTACTATGTGGAGGGGATATTAATAAAAACAAAGGAGACAATTCTTGTCCTTAGGGAATTTAAATTCCATTGAGGAGATGCAAACGTGCTCACAGAAAGGTAAATACAGGATATATGCAAAATAAATATACTCTGACAGTGGTCAGGATGAAATGGCAACTGTGGAGAACAAGATGGGATTTTCTTGAATGGGGTATACCAAAGCTGATCCTTGAAGTCAGCTAAGTGCTCAAAAAGGTAAAGATGAGGAAGAACATTCTATAAATGGAAGACGGCTTTTGCAAAGAAAAGTGGCAAGAGATGGAATCCTGTATATGGCAAAGAACAATTGGGTCAGTTGATCTAGAAAATAAAGTTAGAAGAAATAGTCTATAATCAGCCCAGAAAGATCATCTGGAACCATATTGTAAAGGGCATTAAGGAACAGACAAATTTATCTGAAAGGTAATGGGGAGCCACCAAAGTTTCTTGAGGAGGGGAGAGACAGAGTCAGGCATGTGTTTTAAAGAATGGATTAGAGAAGGGAAAATGTAGAAGTAAAGAAGGTAAGGAAAACACTAAATTTTTACAATAGTCCAAGACAGAAATCATAAACTCTGAACTATGACAGTTGTACATGTAGTGAGAAAGGCAAGTATTTGAAAGACATTGAGGAGGTAGAATCAACAAAACTTGGAAACAAAGTGTTTATAGGAAGTAGTGTGAATTTATATAAATTAGTTTATATAAAATTATCCCAGTATCTCAGATAAAAATACCAGTAACAACAAAATGGAATGATATTTAAAGGACAGTTCTACATTATCATTATTCTTCGTTTCATGTGTCTCTGCCTTTATATAGCTTTCCTCTCCCTAATTTACCATCTAGATATAGTCATATGAGTCATCTCAATGAAGAAATAATTTGCTACCCTTTTACATTTTATTTTAAAATTAATTTCGGAGTTCAGAGACTGATTACAAGACTGCTGTCCACTGGGTTATATTTTCTTTTTACCAAAGCAACTCATTCAATCAGTTTATTAGTTGTACTAGCAAAATACATGTCCATATTTTTTAAAAAAATCAAAATTTCTTGAATACTATAAATTCAAGTTTAGAATGAATAATTTATTCTAAAGTTTTATATATATATATACATCTATGAGTCATTAACATTTCAGACAACCACAAGACCATAGAAACTTTGGCTATATTGGTTTAGAACTACTAAATTAGTTATATTAGCTGTTTAAATATTCAAACTGGGTAGACATAAAAACATATTTTGAGCAATTTTTTCTCCAAATCCAATTTAACTCAAATGGTCTAGCCAGTAATGGAAGAATAGGAAGGAAAGATATAAAGACTAATCTCTTCTCAAACTACCTTAAAAATAGAGCAGAGGTACTGGTATCTGGGATAATTTAAGGATTATCTTCCTAGAGATAAAAATTTAGACTAGATAAAATCATTTCCAGTATGAATCATGATTTAGTTTATGAAAATGGTTATACCACAAAGAAGTCTTCTGGGGATTCAGTATTATGTATTTTCTTGCCTAGCTTCAGTGTCTTGGAAGGTCTGTTTTTTCTGATTATTGTCCTTCCTCAGGGAAGAAGTTCAAGTCCTTTGTTGTAGCAGGCCAGTGGATTTAAGAACCAGTGATTTAATCTAGTATCATTAATCCTAAAGCCTACTGAAGGCATTGTGGCTATCTGGCCTAATCCTCAGAAACTAATTTCGTAAATTACCAGTTCTGATTTTCATTCCAGTATGACCAAGGAAAAAATGCAAACTCTCAAATAGACTGTGCCCTGAAACTTCAGCACAAATAATAATTAACTTTATCATAATACATAATTTGAATACATAATGTCTTTAAATAAGCCTAAATTGTGTCTGGCTCACAGGAAGCTATATTCTCACTAGGGTCTATGATAATCAGGATACATCTGGGATTTGGGGTGTAAGTCTAGCACGGTATCTTAAAAAAAGATTGTAAAGTGTAGATATGAAAAGTATATTGTTTAATCTGGAAGAGGGAGGATAACTATAGTTGCTGACACTTATATAGTACTTATGTGCCAGGCATTGTGCTAAGCTCTTTATTATTATCATATTATTTGATGCTCATAACAATGCTAGGAGGTAGATGTTATCTTCATTTTACAGGTGAGGAAACTGAGACAAAGAGAGCTCAAATGACATAGCTAATGGGGTTAAATAGCTAATAAGTGTCTGAGGTGGATGTGAACTCAGGATTTCTTTACTCTAGGACCAGCTCTCTGTCCATTGCGCTGCAATTTTAAGTAGGATATGGTAGTCATTTTTCAGTCTTTGTGGGAAGGGAAGAAACAATATGTATTTCAACTAAAAACATTCACCGAGTGTCTACCAAGTGCAAAGCATAACCCTATCATCCTGTCTGCCAAAGGATCAAATTAGCACCAATGTGACTGCTATAGGGAAGCAGGTTTTAACTTAACACAACAATATTCTAATATTAATTAACGCAGTATTAGTGCATGGTTAATATGAGTAATAATGAATATGTTAATAAGAATTAGGATGATAGTAGCTAACACCGATACAGGGCTTACTATGTGCCAAGCACTGGATGAAGCACTTTGAGATTATCACCTCATTTGAACCTCCCAGCAACTCTAGGAGACAGGTGCTATTGTTATACCAATTTCACAGATGAACAAAGGAAAACAAAATTAAAGTGACTTGCCTAGGATTACACAGCTAATAAGCATGAGATAACACATTTGAACCTTCTGTCTGATTCCAAGTGTCACTCTATCCATTCCAATATCTAATTGCTATATGTTAACATATACTATCAACAAATAGCAATTCCCCCAAATGCAATAAGCTATCTTTTGAAGTAAAGAATTCCTAGCCATTATTGGCATTCTAGAGGAAGCTGGTTGATTGCTTTTTCTGACCACTTGGGAAAGGATTTTTGCATAAAGAAGATGATTATGCTACATAAATGGCTAAGGTTCTTTCCAACTCTAGGATTTTCTTAGCCAATATCCTATTATAGAACCTTACTATTATTCATTAATTTATTCATTCCACAAATATTTATTGATACCTACTATGTACAAAGGCTGTAATAACCTATTACAGGGATTATTAACTTTCACTCAATGATTATTTTTGCCTTATTGCTGAGAAATGAAGTGGTAAACTAACAATTAAATTGTAAAGCTTGTAGATGAAGCAAACAAGAAAAATGCCGGGATCTGTGTTTTCTAAATTTCAGTGTTTACAGGGCCTTTATACAATGAAGTAGATAAAGCTATTTGCAGCTGGCTTCAAAATTAGAATTGTGTCATCTCTATCCAGTGAAGATTAAATCAAACACCATATATTTGCTTTTTCTACAATATTATAGTAAGCAGACCTGGAATTGGAACAATTTAAGTTCAAATTTTTACTAGTTTTGTGTCTCAGGGCAAGCCACTTAACCTCTGACTTCCTCAGTTTCCTCATCTATAAATGGGGATAATAATAATGCCTTTCTCCCAGGATTGTTGTAAGGATCCAGTGAAACAATTTTTGCAAATTTTTGTAAAGTATTTTGTAAACATTAAAGCCCTCTGTAATTGCTATATTGTTATTATTAGTCTTGTTTTTTGTTGTTGATGTCATTATAAATTCTTTAACTAAGGCTCTCAAAGTTATTTCCAAATTCATTAAGCCCTACTATTTCTTATTCATAGAGGTGTTTAACTTCCTGACAATAAGACAGATGTATACATAAGCCTTTCTGCATAATTAAGTGACAGTTATATTGCACTAAATTATACATTTTCAAATATTTTGTCACATTTTCCAAGAAACAAGATTGATACTGGCAAGGTGCTATTTCCTTAAAAGATTGACCAATTCAGTCAACTGTTTTATTGAACACCCACTGTGATCTGAGCACTATACTCGGTACTTGTGTCAAAACAGAAACAGCCATGTTTGGGGGATTTTTAAAGAAGTCAGATTACATTAAAAATATACCTCTAGGCTTTACTTTCCAAGCATATCCAAATTAAGTATACGGTAAAGCCTGAAACCTCTTATTTTCATATAATCTTCATTGTCACATTTATCTCTCATCACAAAACAAACTACAGTTTCACAAGGATTCACATCAGCTGAAGTGGACATGGAAATAGATTTTGAGAAAGAAATTTATTTGCATAACTATAACTTCTGTTAAAAAAAAGTATTTGGAAGGTTTTGTGGACCACAGTTCAAATTCTAAGTGCTAGTACTAAAGCTGGCTCAACCCAAATGTTCAACTAATTCTATAAAGGATATTTATGGAGCACCAACCACAAGGGCTGGCATTTACTATTTTAAGCCTTCAAAGTGTTCATTTTATTCACACAACAACCCTGGGAGTAGATGTTATTATTATCCTCATTTTACAGATGAAGAAGCTAAGACAAAGTTTAAACGATTTTCGCAGGAGCAGGGGAGGGGAACTTGTGATCTCAAGGACACATGTAGACCTTTAGGTTGTTGGGTTCAGCCTTTTGACTGAGTCCAAGTTTGACAGAACAAATCTTTTTATTAAAGGGATTTGATCTGTGAAGTTTGGATTCAGTCAAAGGGCCATATTTGAGGACTTAGAGGGCCCATGTGGCCTTGAGGCTGCAGGCTCCTCATCTCTGATCCAGGGTCACACAGCTAGTAAGTATGTGAGACCATAATTGAATCCAAGTCTTCCTGATTCCAGGACCAGCACTCTATTCACTGTGCCACCTATATTTTCATATAGAATTCCCTAATGTTTTATTAAAATTTTACATATACTTCATAGTCACGTAAGTTTAATTATACACTATACATTATGATTATGATCTGGTTAGGAGAAAATCTGAAACAGGTTTAGGTTAAAAAAAATGGGAGACAACAAATTACAACAAATTACCAATAGCCTTAGCAGAAGCAAATTCTTTATTATAGGAAAAAGGACTATTTCATAAGCTTGAACCAGGAGAGAACAGGAGACAGCTCATATTTCCAGTTTCTATTCAAATTGTCCTTCCTAAGACAGGTGAAAGCATAAAATAGATAATGAGAGGATGTTAGGGAATGAAGGGGAAAAATAATTTTTCTTATGAATTTTATTTCATATAAAATAAGAAATAAAGGACAAAGTCTTGTTTCATCAAACTCATTATTAGGCAAAGGAAGTGATGATATGAGTAACTAGGTAAATAATTGAAAGGAATCCTGTGACTTCACAGCATACAAGTATTCATATTTTATAATTCAGTGAATGATGCGGCAAAAGCATTATGTGGTACTAGAGATGCCCACAGAAAACTTCTGACTGGGATTTTAGTATAAGTTTTTCTATACTGTAATAGTAAGCAAAGAATTACTTAGCACCTTGTTTCAGCTACTTAAGCATTTAGCACTTTTTTAAGCCCCTTGTGATTTGAAGGTGGGAGGAACTTACTGATGTAACAGGAAGGGGCAGAACAGGAAGGACAACCACCATATATAAGGAGGAACACAGCTGGTATAGAGCAGAACTGAGAAGGGCAATGGCTGGAAACTGTCTATTCTCTTATGTTTGTGATACTTTATACAGAAGCCGTGGGGCCTTACTGGAAGCCCTGAAAGAGGATTTTCTTGTTGTCTGTATATAGAAGTCCTGGAGGAGAGTTTCAGAGGTCCTTTGGACTATACTGACAATTTGTGTTGTTCAGACCTTGTTTGTCAGTCTGTGTTGATTTCACAGGTCGATGATGGTGCCGGCAATATGAATGAATGTTGTTTTGGCTCTGTTAAGCTTTGTCTTTCCAGAAATAGAAACAGTGAAGGACTTGAGGTGGACTGGACACTGAGTTTCAATATGGAATGGGAACTGGATGAGGAGCTGAGAGCTGCCTACCTGTGAATCCTGGGAGTCGGACCCATGGAAGAAGAACCATGCAATTCAGGAGCCAGCCTTCAGCTAAGATGAAAAGACCTCTCCTTGGGTACTTACTTATGACTGACAAGATCATGATTTACTGTGATCTAGGGGTGGGAGAACTTTGTACTCTGTATCTTGTGTCCCTTAAGAAGATAATTGAGTTAAGGATGATTGGAAACTAATCACTAATCAAGAAGAGAGAAGACTTTTTGACTGAAAGATTAAGACAATGTGATCTAGGGGTGGGAAAACTTAGACTTTTGTCCTTTTTGTCCCTTAAGGAGGACTTCCCCTTAAAGATGATTGAGTTAAGGACTTACTGAATGATATCTTTTGTTTAAAACTATGTGGCCAATTTAAGTGAAAACTATATGACCACTTTAGTGATAAGTTGTTACATTATATCATTGTGAGTGCTGTACTTTGGTTTTTGTGAATGTTTTAGTTTACTGCTCAAAAGAGAGTTCACTATACTATGCAATCAGAACTTTAGAGCTATCCACAGCAGTAGTCCTCTGGAAAGCTGTTTGTGCTTGGCTTTGCATATAAAATGATATCAGAATGTCTGTGGAAGAAACGTGTCCATAACTACTGCTGCTAATTTGATCATAGATTCTTAAATATATTTGCTCTAAGTCATATTTCTTTCTTCTATCTTTTCAGAATTATCTGTGTATCTATTAAGGATTACCAATGCATAATTAACTTTGATAATGAAATCTTTTTCAACATTAGAAAACATGACTTTTCTCATTAATACCATTGCCTTGAAGACCATTTTGGTACAGTTTGGAAAGCAGATATTAGCCCCCATAGATAGCTGAAACAACTCCTATATGGCAACATCATGAATTCACAACATGAAATAACCCTTCATGTTAGTGGGACTTTCACTAATCCTCTTCTTTCTTTCAGTTTTTATATTCATATTCTAGTATTTTTATTCCCCTTCTATAATATCTCTTGAATGTATCTTTTCTTGAACCTCTGCTCCTACTTTGACCATTATAGGTATAGAGTGACTCTTACTATGACCTTCCTTGGATATTGCAAAATTTTGATCAGTCTTCCTCTCTCTGCTCTCTTCCTACTCAAATCTATGCTTCAAATTACTGCCTTCCTATTCTTCATTTGGCATACATTTACCCCTGCCATTTGTTTGCTGGAGAAACTTCAGTGGCTCCCTATTGCCAACTAAATTCAAATTCTTTTACCTAGTACTGAAGACCCACTACAGTCTATCATCATTGCTATCTTACAACACTCTCCCTCATTCACTTGAATCTCCAACACAATTGGCCTAGCTTCCTCCTTAAATTCAGTTGTACTTTTTTATTTTCATGCTTTTGTTCATGCTGTTCCCTATGCATAGGATGTCTTCATATAACACATAAACTGAATATTACATCCTTGATGAAGACCTCTTTGATCTTATTCAAACTGCACATAGCACTTTGTTTTCTAAGCCTCTAAGGACTACCTTCTTTAGACCTGTGTTTGCATTTTTTTTTTTACTGGACATTAAGGTCGAAAGGAGCAGAAACCAATTCCTTATCTGAAATTTGTATCTATTCCAAGGCTTAGTGCAGTGCTCTACACAGAGCAATTGCTTAATAAAAGTTCATTCAACAGAGAAATTTTCATTGTTGACCAGTTTTGCAAAGTTTGTTACACACATAATGTTGGGTTTTGTGAAGAAAATATAAAGTAAAATGATGAGAAAAATAACATATAGAACAGAGAAAATCATTTTCATTTGCTTCTATTTAAATTTATTTATGAGTTGAACTAGCATTCAAGAAGAGATCTTACTGTAAGGTTTGGGGTTTGTTTACTTTGTACTTAAGAAAAAGCACAGGATACCCTTCCTGAATTACTGGCTTAGAAGTTCAGAATTTCTGGCTGCAACTGATGACTAGACACTTGAATTATAAGTTGTTATTTAGTTGTTTCAGTCATGTCCAACTCTTCATAACCCTATTTGGGGTTTTCTTGGGAGTGGTTTGACATTTCCTTCTCCAGCTCATTTTACATTAGAGGAAAGTGAGGGAATTGCCTAGGGCCACTCAGTAAGTGTCCAAGGCTGGATTTGAACCTATCCTAACTCTAGACCCAGGTCTCTATCCACTGTACCACATAGCTGCCTCTTTGAATCATCTAGGTCATCTTAAAGAAAGTTGGTCTTTGGTACTATTTGTAGGTTATCTATCTGATATAGAGCACTACATCAGGTATTCCCTCAACCCCTTGTCATGCTGATTTTTGATAGGAAAGAAGACATGATTCTCCACAATGGACTTCTTAAGTGTGTGTTTCAGATTAGTATATGTCTAATAAACCCAAATGTACAATGATGTTCATTCCATAACTGTCCAATAGGATAAAATGCTCTGCTTTCTGTATTCCCTTTCTGTATACTTCAGTTGTTGAAAGAATGTATTATTTTAAAAAGTCTTCAGGGCAAGAATAACACTAGAGTTGTCAATTCATCATATTACAGTTCTGAGGAAGGGATAAGGGGTGATGACTATTTTAAATTCCTTATCAATAAAATCATGTTGATTAGCAAAAATTAAATCAAGAAATGTGTCATAAGGAAATACAGTATTATGCACTCTTCAACTTTGCAAAAAACATAGTTTATAATTAAGTCATTTAATTATTTTATTCAGTGGACTAAGCCAGAGACTCACTGTATTTTAGAGTTGCAACAAACATTGGGATAATCAAGTCCAACCTTACATGAGGCCCAGATATGTGTAATAATTTTCCCAAAATGACATAGTTAATGCCAAAGTCAGGAGGTTTCCCTTTTCATTTTCCTACTCCAAAACTGTTAAGTGACAAATTGGTCATTTTAATTGGACACTTTCCTGGTGGTTAAAAAAAATCAATTTTACAAATAATTTGTTTCCAGGAATGTATTGAGGACCATTTTTTTTAGGAAAGTGAAATTCCTTTCTCAAACTGTGCACATGTGGACACTTATTCCATAGAACTATAGCTGCTAAGAGAAACAAGGAGGAAATAACTAGTTAGAGTTAAGATTAACTATGGGAAAATAACCAAAATGTTATTTCTTTTTTCTAGGTGAAGGTACATTTTAGGATATCAATTAGGGAATGAAGGGAGCAATTATGTAAGGTACAGATGAAAATTTTTTAAATGATTATTATGGAAGGAAAATAGTTTGTTGTAGTTGTTGCTGAGCTGTTTTTCAGTCATGTATAATATTATGAACCCATTTGGTGTTTTCTTGGCAAAGATACTGGAATAGTATGTCATTTACTTCTCCAGCTCATTATACAGATGAGAACACTTAGGCAAATGGGATTAAGCCCAGGGTCACCTAACTAGTATGGCTAGATTTGAACTCAGGAAGATGAGACTTCCTGACTCCAGGCCCAACATTCTATCTACTGAGCCTCTTAGCTGTCCACAGAATCTACTGTATATGAAAATATTAAAAGAATAATATCTCAGTGTGGGGCTTGAACAGGATAAAATATGAATAAGTCTTCAAGTAAATGAAGCATTATTTTTTTAAGTACATGAAGCACTTTTGCAGGGTGGGGATGGAAATAAAGGAATAAAATAACAATATAATATTAGTTATTCTGAGAATAATCTTTTAGAAGGATTTCTCCTAGACTGTGAGGAATTCCTTCTATATACTTGGTCTACCATGATTTAACATGGATACCACAATACTTTGTCAAGGTCATAAAGTATGTCGCCTGTAAGTCTTTATTTTGTTAGTTCCGTCCTTCTTAGTAGAGAATTTGTCTGCTTGTTCTCATGATACTTCCTCAGTGGTTTTTTGTTTGTTCTTCAGGGTGTTCAGATCCTCTTGGTTATTAGATAAATACTAGGACTAATGATTAATAGACTTCCAAAGCTAAGACAAGGGCCCTTCTGAGGACCATCCACTTATCAAATGACTCTTATTACGATTCGAATCCCTTTGGCCTCCAGCTTAATTCTGGCAACTAGACGATTCAGTGGCTAGAGGACTAGGTCAAGAGTCAGGAAGATATGAGTAAAAATTTGAATTCAGACTCTCCCTATCTCTCTGACCCTGGGAAATTCAGTGAATTCTTGTTTGCCTCAGTTTACATATCTGTAAAAATGGGAATAATCATAGGACTTACGTCATGGGTTGTTGTGCGACTCAAATGAGATAAGATTTATGAAGTGCTTAGTACAGTTCCTGTCACTTAATAAGCACTTAATGAATTCCTGTTTCCTTCCTTTGATTATTCAGATTCATTATTAAGAAGAAAAAAAATAACTATTTTCTGAGGAAAAACAATTTAGATCAAGTTTTTGGTTACATAAATGGCAGCATTTTTTCACAGTAAGAAAAAAACTGGATACTCAGTTACACAGAAACCTTATTTAAGCTTTTTCTTTAATATTATTCACAAGTGCATTTTCTCAGAGTTCTAATATTTTTAATTAAATGATTCTATGTTCCCAATTTTAAAACAGCCTATCTAAAATTTAAAATGAACAAAATTTAAGTATAATCATTTAAATCAACTTGATTAGGATCATGTTCACATCTACTATACTTCCATAATCAAGATAAGCAATTATTTGTAGTGTATTTTGTCAAAATCAAAACTTAGGCATGGCAACATAGGGACAAAGTGCTAAAGTAAGCAAAATTAAGGCTGTTTGAAGCATAACAGATCTAGTTTCCTGGCTATTACAGGCAGCCGATGTAGGTGGTAATAGGTACACATTAAGGAAACTGGCTAGCATTGTAAGTTAAGATCAGGACAGATTTAGTTTGGGGCAGATCATTTGCTCACACCTTTTTGGGACCTGCGAAGGTGTAGGTTAAGGCAGAAGTGTGGAACAGAATGTAAAAGAATATGGGATTTGAATTTCAAAAACATTGTTCAAATCCTCCCTCTCATTTCCATCTGTGGCCCTTGCTTGGGTCACCTAACTTCTATAGACTTCACTTTAATGATCTCTAAAGGGAGCAATTTGGAAAAGGTAGTTAGTAAGGTCTCTTTCCCCTTAAAATTATACTCCTATGATTTTAGGATATTTGGAAATTTATCAGGGCTACCTGCAAAGGGCAAGGCAAGCAGGCAGAGAGCATAATCCATTGTAAGTATCCTCAAACCAGGAGCTCTCCAAGTTTATACAGTAACAGGAGAGAGAAATGGTTTACTTAAGATATTCTCCCCTCAAATAAAATCAATAGACTAAAAAACGAGCCCAAATATTTTTCCTCCCCTCAATAATTTTACAAACTTACCTATTTACAATTTCAAAATAATCATTACTACTAACAGTTCTCTGAACATGACAATTCTGTCTGTGGCTAATGCACTTACAAGAAAATAATGTGTCTTGAGGCTGACATTAAGTAAAAATGAATTACTTTTCACAGGAGGTATAGATTCATTAGTAGAAACATTATGGCCTGTGAATTAGCTAGTATTCTTCATCATAGGAAGAAGACTCAGGTCCCAAGTATATAACCAATTTTGTGGGATTTATAAGGAAATGATTAGACACTGTTAAAAACAATAGCTCTGGAACCTACACCAAGAAATTGACATAAAAGGAAAAATGCTACCAAAAATGAGCAACTGTAATAGAGGCAAAGGAGACCGGACATAATACTAAGTGTTACTTGTAAAGATGATGCTGAATATATTTCTAAGTCATTATTCAAAATAATGAAACTGTAGTGTACGAATCAAATCATTCTGTCATTATCGGGTATTCAGAAAGAGATTAAACTTTGAGGTTAGTAGGGTGCTAATGCTGCAAACTTCCTACATTTCATTTAAAAACATTCAGCATTCTGATAGATATTGGTGATACAAAGATGAAAAGTGACAACCTTTATACAAAATAATCAAAGCAGCTAATATTTTATATTAGTGTATAGAGAACTTTATTTACTTTTATCTCATTGGAGACTTAGGACAATGGTACTGCACAAATGAGGAAACTGAATCCAAGAAAAGAGAAATTTGGAGAGTTTTAGGAAAATCTGAAGAGGGAGCAATCACTTTCAACTGAGGTATGAGGGAGGTTTCATGGAAAAAGTTATAACCAAAATGGAAAGAAAAGAAAACTTTTTAAAAGACATTCCAGGCCCTAGAAGAGATCTGGTAAATACATGAGGGTAGGATGAGATAGGAAAAGTTATAGAAGCTCAATTAGTTTTATATGTACACTATGTTAAAGGAAGGAAAGTAGAAAAATAAATTAGACTTTGATTGGAGAGGCCCTTAAATGATATGTTAATGGTTTTATATAGATTTAAAAGAGTCACTGAAGATTTTGGAGCAAGAGTAATGCTATCAGATATGGTTTAGAAAAATGAATTTTGCAAGTATGTGAAGGATAGATGGAGGGAAAAAATATATATACCTGGGTCAGATAAAAAGCTATGTGACCTGGGAAAAGTTGATCCTTATTAAGTTTAGTTTGATAAATTACAAAAATGAATTAGATATGTATATTAGAAAAGGTACATGTGTGTGATGGGGAAATACTAAGACTGTCAGTTCATCTGGTCTAAAATATATAGCATACTGGTACAAAGAGATGTGAAAATGTGAGAAGTTTATATTTTATTTAGTACTTATTATTCTGTAATGTGCCTCCTTAGGCTTCATTTCCACTTAATTCTGAAAAACAACATTCCTTATTCATGTTCTGACTGATCAAAGTCTTCTATGTAGCACAACCCATATTCAAAAAATAGATTCTGAGATTCATAAGCCCGATTCATGGAAAATTAATGGGGTTAAATCACATTGTTTTCATTATTTTCTTGAGCATACCATGATGTACTAAGGGAAGAGAATTTCATATAAGAATTAATTAGAAAAAATAATTTTTAATCAATTCACATTTCAAGTATATACTCTAATTTAACTGTTACAGAAATAATGCATATAGTACTTTGTGGACAATATAGAACTTATTTGTAATTTCCCTAATATAATTAAAGAAGGACAAGTAATAATGACCAAGAACTTTTTTTCTTAAAAAATGCCGGTTGTGTCATTTTTAAATTTGAATGAAAATTCCCTAGATGCAAGAAGCATCCAGGACATTGTTACAGTGCCAGCTAATCGAATAGAAGACTAATCAAACAGGAACAAGTCATTATTGCAGTGGCATTTACCATTTACATTTTCAATACATTTCCTTAGGAGACATGGACCATGATAATAAGCAGCTGAAATATAATAATCAATGTGATAAAATCTCAGAAAGTATTATAAATTAAAAATAAATAACCTTAAATTAAGAAAAAATGAAAGAAATGCTTCATTCATTTCTAAGGGCTAACTTAAATCTCAAAAGAGGTTTTTGTTTACACATAAATGTATATAGCATTCTGAATTTGGAATAAGCAAAGTGTTCATATGGTTGCATGCCTATGGGGCACCTTCTGCCTTGTCAAGTCTATTTCCTTGAACCAAACTGACATCAGGGGATAAGTACAAGCAGTTACAGAAATTATATAGTGATGGAGACTGCCTGCAGAGAGAGAACTTTCACATCATACTCTGTATATCATGAGAACTGGCTGGGGTCTGTGAAATATCAGTCAGTTTTTCAACTACAGAGAATATTACAGGAAAATAGTTTTCATGTTCTAGTTCTATTTTGTTTAACTTCTAAAATATTAAGACAAGATATAAAGAAAATGATAAAGTGGCATTTTTGAAACGTCAAAATGTTTCACTAGGGATGAGTATAGGGCTGACTATGGAATCAAGAAGTCCTGGTTTTAAATTCTGCCTTTGAACTATGGAGCTATGTGATTATAAGTGTCCCGAGCAATTCTCTAAATTGCAGTTATTGAACTTCTTCATTGAAAAGTGTTTCATTGGAAATCCACACCAATGAAGTTGCACTCCTCATATTTCTGTGAAAAACAACCAACCCACCTATTGAATTAAACCACAGAATTTGAGAACTGGAAAGAAGAAACCACAGAAGTTATTTACTTCATGATACTCCTTTTGAAAAAAAAATAGAACTATTGTATGATAGCTTGTATGACTTCCACAGTGTTCTGTCTTTCAAACTTAAGAGAGTTTAGCAGAAGATTTTCTATAGTGTCTGGACTCTGAAAAGAAGAATTTTGTTTATTTATTTTTGGTGAAATCCCTTATGTTGATTTTTTTTTCTAATTGTTAGCCTAAGGCAAGAATTTCTTAGTCTTTTTGTGTCATGGATTCTTTCACCAACCTAGTAAAACCCATGCACCCCTTCTTAGAATAAAATTTTTGAATGCATAAAATAAGACATGTAAGAAAACAAAGGAAACATATTAAAATACAGTTAGCAAAATATTTTCTTTTAAAACAAATTACAGAGCGATTGTTAAGAATTTCTGTGATGGTATTAGCAGAATCAAACCAGTCATACTGTATATCCCCAGTCACACTCCTCTTGCCTACAATTTTGATGAAATTCCTTCTCTGATATTTCTCAAAGAAACCTTTTCATGAGAAGTTTGACCCATAAAACTTTTCCATAATAGATTATTTAGTATTATATTGAGCTTTGAGATAAATTATTTGAAGAAATTTTATCAGAGAAATTGACTATGCATACATATACATATGCACTCATGCACGACCAAAATGTGAATGTTCAAAATATATATGTATTATTTGCAAATATGCATACATATCAGTATATATACACAAATACATATGTGCTTATTTGTTTAAATGAGGTGGTAATAACAAGTTTGAGATGCATGATGTGTATATGTGTAGAAATGTGCATTCCATCAAACAGATATTGTCTTTTATAGACTTAAAAGATGATAGGAAGTGCCTATTTAATGAGTTCTTTCTAGCCTGTATGATCTTATTTCTTTTAGTACAGTGAATGATTCAGAATAGGAAATTAAAAAATAAGCATTATTTGACAAGTGAAAGAATCCTTTCAGTAGTATTACCCTGTCGCTTATTTTATATAGCCAAAGATTGCTCAACACATTTTTAAGAATTTGTAATGAAATGGTTATCATACTAAATCATTCTAAAGAATAATGCATTCTTAATTCTTTATTAAGCATCTAGTAAGTAATCTTGAAACAGACATGAAATAGCTCGTTTTAAGTAGCTGTATGCATTAAGGGAGATATTTAAAATGAACTATATATATTTTGAAATAAGAAGTAGGAAAATTTACTCATACAGTTAAATATCAAGTGATAATTTTTCATTGTTGTGAAATAAAATGTAGCAGCTCCACCTGGAATTCTATGTTCCTGATTAGTTAAAATTCACATAATCTTGTTTGGTCAAGCTAAGGTATGCTGTTCTCTAGCTCTCTTTTCCTCACTCTTCCCCCTTTCCATCACCTCTAAATGTGGGGACAGTCAACATAACCATTCCTGAAAAGGGCATGTTAGTTCATCACCTTATGACTGTTCTATGACTCTACTCAGAATTTTTCTTACTTTCCAGACCAAAACACCCCAAACTGGCAAGTATTCCCATTGTAAGTTCTCATTCTCTACTATCTGCCCTTGTCTTGCTCTTTGTTCTTGAATCTCTCTCATTAGCATAGTTCTGGCAAATATTAAGTATTTAATAAATAATTTTTTATTCATTCAGTATGTTCTGGAAAGGAAGCTTAAAGATGCCTAGTTTAATGGAGGAATAAATACAAAAATTAAGTATTTAAGTTTGCAACATTTAAATTTCCTTTAAACGATAATAGGTAATATTCAATATCACTGCAGAATGATTTATAGAAGGCTCCTTGAGGAAATGTAATGAAATATAACATGATGCAATGCAATATGACATACAAATTTAGTAAGGGCCAGTTCTATTTCCTTTCTGTCTCTGTATACCCAGTATCTAGCACATGAACTTTGCACATGAAACCAGAGTGGTCTTTGAAGGAATCAGCGAATCCTATAATCAGTGCACCGAATTTACACATTATTATAGGAGAGCTATAAATTACTGAAGGGAAACTAGGTGGCATAGTGAATAGAGGAATGGGCTTAGAAACAAGAAGACACATCTTCATGATTCAAATCCACCCCCAGGCACTTAATTGTGTGACAAATCAAGTTAAAGAAAGTTACTTAACCCTGTTTGCCTCAGTTTCCTCAATGAACTGGAGAAGGAAATGGCAAACCATTCCACTATCTTTAGCAAGACAACCTACAAAAGAAGTTTTAATAGTTGTACACAACTGAAACCATTCAGCAATAACAATAAATTATTAAAAATCTATTTCTAAAAAAATCTAGCTAAATAACACATCTCTTCCTCTCTAACTCCCTCATTTCTGGGGTGTTTCATTTTGGCTATAATGCTCTTCTGTCATCTTCACATTTGCTTTATATGTATTTTGTTCTTAATTAGCTTCTTGTGAATAGGGATGTTTTGATTTTATCTTTGTATCCCCAGTGATTAACATAGTGTGTAACTCATAATAGGCCTCCTTTATACTTGACTGTTAAAGTTAAAAATATAGCAAAAGAAGAGATGTTTACATCTTTCAGGCTATAGTTAATGTATGATATCTATATGCTCCCTGGCAGTGCTAAAAAAAATTACTGCTCTTATTTTAGCTGGCTCAAATTGTTTGCGATAGGAACAAAATTTATTTGAAGTAAAACAAGTATTTAAAAATAAAGATAGAGGACTATAGAGCTTTTATGAAGTGCTTATTATTTTCCAAGTACTAAATATTGTGTATGTATATGCATGCAAATATATAAATACCAAATATACTTAAAGCTATTTTCAGGATTTTTACTTCCAATGTCCCTATAAGACATATTTAAATTTGTCTTACTATATTTTTAAAAAATATTGCAAGTACATTCAACAGCTAAAAACTGAATAGAAAATATTTTTTAGTCTTAAGATAGAATGCTTTGTAGACCAAAAATGTTATATGTTATATGAATCTGTTCAATGGCTTATGGACAAAAACTATTTTAGAATGTTACACGCGCATGCACACACACACACACACCACACACACACACACACACACACACACACACACACTATGGATTTCTATGTGCTGACTAATGCTGATGAAAACTGCAAAGAAAACAAAACAATGGGGTTCATTGTTGCTGACAGACAGGACTGAGACAGTTCTTTATCTCAGTAGCACACTAACCAGATAATTAGAATATCACCTATAACAACTTTGTAAAGCAAAGCATTAGCAGCTTTTCAGAAGAAGGCTACTGTAAACAGCTTTTAAGTTAGTGATTACACAGTATAATGAACACTCTATTTATTCCATAACAAATCAAACAAAACATTCACAGTGAATCAGAGTACAGAGTTCCCAATGTTGCAACTTATCACAGAAAATCAAAATATAGCATTCACAACAACCTATCACAGAAAATGGCCCCATAGTTTCCACCACAGTGGTCACAAAGTTTTCAACAAAGAACAATCATTTAGCAACTCAATCATTCCATCATCCTTAAGAAAGTTTGCCCTCTCAAGGAACACAAAGTACAACAATCAAAATTCTACACTCATATGGCACACTAAGTTAACTCAATCAATTACTTATTCAGTCATCAATCACTAAGTACAACCATTTAGTCAATCAATCATTATTTCAACTTGATCATTCCATCATCCTTAATCATTCACTATTCAATCATCAGAAAATACACAGATCTTCTCCCCCTAGGTCACTAGTAAATTAACAGTTTCTCAGAACACAATATCCAGGTCTTCTTTTTTTAGCTTGACTCAGGGTCTCTCAGATTCCCTGGATCCCCTTCCATGGTCCCAGATCCTACCTGGATTCACCAAACTATCACCTGGGTTCAAAGGCAGACAGCTCCCAGGTCCTTGTCTAGCTCTCTGTGTAGTGTCTGCTCCACACTGGAGCTCACACTATCCAGTCCATCTCAAATCCTTTACAGCTTCTGTTCCCAGCACAACAAGGCTTAACAAAGCCACAAACAGACAAAGTCTTAAATCCCTCATGGTCATGCTTCCTCACTCATTTGGCAGCTCTGGCTTGCCCTCAGACTCAGCAGAAGTTTCATCTGCTTCCCAGAATCAAAATCACTTTCTCCAGGTTTTCAAAATCAAAATCAATCTCTTCAGCCTGGGAGGGAGGGGAAGGAGAGAGGCTTTCCTCTTCAGCCTCCCTGGCTCCTCTTCAGCCTCCCTGGTGGAAACAGCTTCTGCATCCAAGGAGTTGCTCCAAGAAGATCTGTCTGTTACCAATTTTCATTTTTCTTTTCAATTCTCAGTCCCACAATAGCAGCCCAACCTCCAGATGCTGCTGAGAGAACCTCTCTCTCCTCTCTCCATCCACAGTAGTTTCTATCTCCAGACACTTGTCCCAAGAAATTCTGACTCTGCCTCTCTGGGTTTTTCCTTATATACATCACTGCCTCTCCCTGTTCAGCCCCCTCCTGATACATCAGCAGCAGGAGACAGGAGTTCATAACTTCTGTTTCTTTAACAGAGGCTTAATCTAAACTAGGTGCTAAGTACCTCTTAGCAATACAAAAGGAACTTCATATCTCATTACTGTTACAAACTACTAACCTGTCATTAAGCATCAGAATTGAATCACATATCAGAATTTTTTTTCAAAAAGAGAAATGGCAGAAATCATTATTTTTAAAGGCAAAATATTAAATTATTTTCAATCCTAGGAACTCTAGATTAAGATTCATGCATGTGAGGAGAATATTTGCCTTAGCTTTTTAAACAACGAATTTTTTAATGACATGAAGTTTATATTATTTTCTTTTCATTATTCTTGTGAAGTTTAGTTAGTTTGTGGGGAGGAAACAAATTTAAAAATCCATGTGTTATTCTGCCATCTATCATTATTTTTTTTTACTTTGGTTTAAGAAGAAATCAAGAGAATATTATGACTTCACTCCTTAAAGAATGCTGATTCCATAATTAGAGCACAAAAATAAGCTATGTATTTGGGAATAAGGAATAGACCTGTGATTTCATTGACACTGGAACTCCTAGGTGAGGGAACTTCCTCTATCAGTGCAGATTTGCACCTTCTCTGCAAATTATAGTCTTAGAAAATTGCAAAGAGCAATGAGAGGTGAAAATGTAGCTTCACTCAAGGTCAAATAGTCAGTGAACATCAGTCAAGACCCAAAATCAAATCTTCCTAACTTCAAAACCCATTCTCCATCTACTTCAATTCCACATTCTTTCTTGAATCTTCAATCTTTTTAAATATTAAATCTAATTTATCAAAAGTATCTCATTAAATGGGAAAAATGAATAATTTTACATGTGATCTTGTGACTTTTTTTGTCTCCCTAATAGCGGAAGATATATCCTTTGAAATGGAGAATATTACTCACCTCTGGAGAGATGGAAACCGGATTCTTAAATGGAAACAATAATCTTTTCCTAGTGTCATGTTAAATACAGACACACACAAAATTAATGAATAATATCAGGTAGTATCTTCAACTGCCTACTACCTGCTATTGTTAAATAGTGAGACAAAACAAAATAAAAAGTTTATTCTTTATTATCTAACCAGTTAGAGTCATCATGGTCTCCTAGAGAAATGACCTTGAATCCAAGAACAAGGATAAAAATTCGACTTCTGATACCCACTGTTTATGTGACTCTGGGCAATTCACTGCTTTGTCTCAGCGCTCCATTTAACCCTATAAATGGACTATGAATTGCATCAAGATCTGTGTATATGCCCTACCCACATAATTGAATTTTAAGATTATAGAAAATAAAGGTTTGTCTTATGTCTTTGAATGGCGAATATCGGGTTATTTGACATCTATGAGATATTTAATATGCCATCCCTCAACTGAATAGAATTGCATGTGCAAAAATATCCCAGATACCAAACCATAGCATCTTTAAAGCTAGAAGGGAACACAGAACCAATGGTATATGGGAGCCAACTCATTTAGGCTCAAGAGACTTGATTGTCCAATTTTCACTATAAGCATGTATGTCTCAGAAATAGGCAATGCTACAAATCAGGGCTTGATTTATTGTTTTGATTTCTAGGCTTAAAAAAGTGATAGAGAAAATGTTAATCATGCAAATTAAACTTAACAGGGTGTCATGTGCATATATCTCACCACCCCTTCCTTGCATACTGGTTATTAAACATTTGTCCTCACACCTCTCCACAGAAGTCATCAGGTATAATCTGTCTCCTGTCACAGATGAGGAAAATAGATGGTATGTGACTTTTTCAAGGTCGCAAAATATAGTGGTCATATAGGGTTTGAGTTAGACCTAGAATCTGGGGCTTCTGAATCAAGGGTTCAGCATGTTTTCCATTATTTTATACTAAAGAAAACCAGTTGTTATTCTTTTCTTTTTAAAATTACATGAAGCTATTGTAGAGTTTCATTAAAATGTCTAAGTGTATGTTTTTCCCCCTAACTTATGGCATACACAAAATACCATGAAACTTACCTTTGGTTAGACTGAAGAAAATTATTAGATTATTAGGTAGTATATGGTTTTTACCTCTTGTAATTAGTCTGTCACTTATATGTGAAGATAAACTATTTAACAACTTGTATAGCTCCGTTGTAACCTCTGTTGATTATCTTTCAGGGGTCAAAATTTAATTCAAGCTTCTCCAAGAGAACATAAAATCTGATTTATAAACTACCTATCCCTAGCTCTTATTTGTTTTTTCATTTTGTTTGCTGTCATTCAGGGTTAGTCTTTTTACTCTAAGGGTAAAACTACACAGAGTTAAATAACAGTGCTCTTACCAGTTTTAGATTTTAAAATATATCGAATTCAAAATTTCAGTGTATATATATTCTCTATTCTGTATCTGTGTTCTGACCTTTGAGTGAAAATAAAATTTAAAAATAAATTTTAAAAATAGAAGACAATGTGAAATATCTCATTGGAAAAACTACTGACCTAGAAAATAAATCCAGGAGAGAGAATTTAAAAATGACTGCACTACCTGAAAGCCAGGATTAAAAAAAAAAAAAGAACCTAGACATCATCCTTTAGGAAACTATCAAGGAAAACAGGCTTGATATTCTAGAATCAGAGAGTAAAATAGAAATCTATTGATCATCTCCTGAAAGACATCCCAAAATGAAAACTGCCAGTAATATTATAGCCAAATTCCAGAGTTCCCAGGTCAAGGAGAAAATGTTGCAAATAGTCAGAAAGAAATAATTCAAAAATGGTGGAGGTACATTCAGGATAACACAAGACTTAGCAGATCCTATATTAACGAATCAGAGGGTTTGACATTCAAAAGTGCAAAGGAGTTATAATCACAACCAAGATTACAACCAAGAATCACCTACCCAGCAAAACTGAGTATAATGCTTTCAGGCGGAAAAATGGATATTCCACGAGACAGAAGACTTTGAAACATTCAAACATTCTTTATGAAAAGGCCAGAGCTGAATAGAAAATTTGACTTTCAAATACAAGACTCAAGACAAGCATAAAAAGGTAAACATGGAAGGGAAATCATAAGGGACTTATTAAAGTGTATACATTCCTACATGGGAAGATGACATTTGCAACTTATAAGACCTTTCTCATTATTAGGGTTGCTAGAAGGAGTATATATAGAAAAATGGCACAGGTGTGAGTTTAATATGAAGGGATGATATTTTAAGGAATAAAATTAAGGGGTGATAGAGAAATGTACTGGAAGAAAGAGAAAGGGAGAGGTAAAATAGAGTAAATTATCTCATATAAAAGAGGTAAGAAAAAAGTTTTTATGGTGAAGGGGAAGAGGGGGAAGATGTGGTAGAGTAAGTGAACATTTTTCTCATCAGAACTGGCTCAAAGAAGAAATAATATATACACCCAATTGGGTATAGAAATCTATCTTGCAAAAGAAATGTTTTAAAGAAATATATCTTAACCTACAGGAAAATAGGAAGGGAAGGGGATAAGAGAAGAAGGGGGACATGATAGAACGGAGGACATTTGGGGAAGGGGTAGTTGGAAGCAAAACACTTTTGAGTAGGTACAGGGTGAAAGGCAAGAGTGAATGGAGTAAATGGCAGGGGGGATGGTCATGCAATAGGATAAAAGGAAATACATTTAGCAATAGTAACTGTGAGAAACATTCTGAAACAAGTCTCTCTTGATAAAGGCCTCATTTCTCAAACATTTAGAGAACTGAGTCAAATTTATAAAAATAAGAGCCATTCTCCAACCTATAAATGAGTTATGATAAGTTTTCAGGTAAAGTAATCAAAGCTACCTAAGGTATATGAGAAAATATTCTAACTCACTATTGATTAGACAAATGCAAATTAAAACAGTTCTGAGGTACTACCTCATTCCTATTGGATTGACTAATAGGATAGCAAAAATAAATGACAAATGTTGGAGGAGATGTGGGAAAAATGAGACATTAATACATTGTTGATGGAGTTGTGAACTGATTCAACCATTCTGTTGAGCAATTTGGAACTATAGTCAGAGGGCTATAAAAGCCTTTGAACTAATAGTACAATTATCGAGTCTATATCCCAAAAGATATTAATGAAAAGAAAAAAAGGAAAAGATGCATATGCACAAAAATATGTATAGCAGCTTTTTTTCCTGTGGTTAAAGAATTAGAAATTTGAGGGGATGCCCATCAGATACGATACGACACTATTGCACTGCAGGACATGGTCAGCAGGATAGTCTCAGAAAAACCTGCGAAGATTTATATTAGCTGATCCAAAGTGAGAAGTACTGTGTACAAAGAAACAGCAGTATTGTAGGACAATCAGCTGTGATTGACTTAGCTATTCTTAGCAATACAATGATGGAAGGCAACTCTGAAGGATTTATGATGAAAAATGTCATTCATCCCAAAGAAGTGATGGCATCTGAATGCATATTGAATCATACTTTTTAAAACTTTATTTTTCTTGAGGTTTTGGCCATGTTTTCTTTCACAACATGATTATTATAGAAATATTTTGCATGACTACACATGTATAATCTATTTCTAATTGCTTGTCTTCTCAATGAATCATGGTGGGGACAGAAGAAGGGAGAGAATTTGGAACTCAAAATTTTGAAAATGAATGTTAAAAATTGTTTTTACATGTAACGAAAATAAAATACTAAATAAAAAGAATGAAATGCAAAAAAGAAAGACAGACAGACAGACAGACAGACAGACAGACAGAAAGAAAGAAAGAAAGAAAGAAAGAAAGAAAGAAAGAAAGAAAGAAAGAAAGAAAGAAAGAAAGGAAGGAAGGAAGGAAGGAAGGAAGGAAGGAAGGAAGGAAGGAAGGAGGGAGGGAAGGAAGGAAGGAAGGAAGGAAAGAAGGAAGGAAGGAAGACTATACTAAGTGGGCCAAAGTAGCAAGGTATCAAATTACAAGTTTACTGGAGAGAAAATGACTTCTTTATGTTAAGGGGTCAATGTTTCTTTCTACTACAGAGTTACTATTTTATTATCACTCTTCTGTACTTGCTACAGTACTTGCTAATTCATGGGTTTCTCCAATCCCATGGACCTGAAAAAAGGATTTTACTCAAACAAAATAATTAATCCTTCTGCTATTGTTGTTCCTGATCTGTCCTTTCATTGATGTAGGGTAGGAAATTCTCTTCTAGTGCAAATCAGTAAGTTACCAATCTGTAACATATTCTTAGATAGCTACTTTAAGCATTAAGAAATGATGTCACTAGACTTGAAATCAGGTCTTCTTTATTCTGAGGCCAACTCTCTATCCATTGCACCACTCTGCCTTGTGCATAGATGTAATAATTTCCTCACTGATGATAAGTCCTACTGCAAATGCTGAGAGGACTTACCTTATGCTTTTATATGAAATAGCTACTAGTGATAGGGATCTGCTTCACTGTTCTCTTCAGTCACATCTGGCCAAAGGAGAAAGGCTGAGAATCAGTCTACAGGCAAATTTTCTACCTTTTCACATTTCAGAGGGAGTATTATTTATAGCTTCCTGGGCACAAAGTTGAAAACTGCCACGCTGACAGATTGCAGTTAATAGGAGTAAAGTATAAGTCTCTTCAAGTTTGATTTTTTTTTCTTTAAAAAGTGCTAGAGAAATAAGGGAGGGGAGGGGAAGGGAGAGTAACAACCTGACAAAACTGATTTCCTGTGAGGCCAAATTTCTTCTCCATTTGCATCAGTTCTTAGTGGTAGCCAGCAACTATTGGACCCACATTTTCTGTAACCACCAGTTTTTTTTTAGCAGGGAGTATTGGCAGCTTCCTGGAAAGCCACTGCCTGGGGAGAAAGTAAGGTTTTTCCCTCATTAGTGAATGTGGGCAATTTGACAGGGAAGCCAGCATTTGCTTTATGAATATGAACAGTTTGGGTCATTAGCTTTCACCTGGTTCAAAAACTTGTTGGATGCTCCTTAGCTTTGGACTTTGTTCCCTGCTGTCAAATTTAGTTAAAATTTGCCTTTGGGATCAAATGTCATGAAGAAAAACACACACACACTGGGCCATTTTATAATTCTTATTTTTATAAGAAACAAGAGTGAAAATGAAATTAATTCTTATTATATAACATTCTGTCCCAGCTTCCTAGCTCTGCAATCTTTAGGGTATAGACAATATTTATTAAAAATGTCCTGTGGCCTTAGACTACAGTATGTGCTCTTACACTTAATTTTTTTCTCCTTTGAAATGGTTGTGTTGCTACAAATTGATTTATCCCCCATTGATATGTGTAACAACTATCAGAAAAATTGCTTATATTTTAAATCATATTGGCTTAACTAATTCTAACTTAATGGTACTTTTTAAAAAATTGTTTTGGTAGAGTCATGCTATATATCATGCAAAAAAATTCCCCAAAATGTCCCTGTATAATAATAGCCAACTATCCATGCATTACAATCATCAAAATACTTTGCTATCAATTTTAAATAAATAATTTAGAGATTCAGGTAGGTAGGACAGTAGAGAGAACATTGAGCCTGAAGACAGGGAGATTTGAGTTCAAATCTAACCTCAGTTCCTTATTAGCTATGTGATCCTATTCAAGTCACTTAATTTCTGCCTCAGGTTCCTCAACTGGAAATGGAGATAATAGTAGCACTTTCCTCCTCACAAGTTTGATGTGAGGATTAAATGAAATAACATTTATACAGCATTTAGCACAGTGCTTGGAACGTACTAGGATTTTAATAAATGCTTGTTCCTTTCTTTCCCCCCCTACGAACAATTCAAGAAAGACTCAGCCATTCAAGAATTCACTTGAAAAACAATAAGAGTGAGCCATGTCACAGAACTCTGAGCTCTGGTGTATAATAAGTATTATGCATTTGGATCTATTCCAGGATTAATTGGATGAAAGGCCTAGGTAGGAATGAAAAATCATAATAAGGATTTTCAATGTTCTTTTCTAATTTCTGTCACTTTCTGTATCTTGCTTTTGGGATGAATAATAATGCAAACCTTTCTCTCTCATAAGGGAATTGAAGAGATTAGGACCACAAAGGGTTAATTGTGGGACTTGAGTAAACTGCACTTACTCCATCTTGTCACTCAATTCTAAAGCTAGCTCAGTTTCCTTTTTATTCAATTATGGATCTAGTGCAAATTCTGTCCTGTAAGAAAAATATTCAATTGTGGGAACTGGGAGAAAACATTATTGTATTGTTTGAACTATCCCTGCATGGCTGGGAAATTGGACCACCTCTACCTTCTGCCTGGAAACCTTTAACCAATAGTCTACATTATGCTGATCAGAAACCCAATCAGACTCAAAAACTGATGCAAGTTGTCTCACAATTGTATGATGCAAGCAACCCATGTTTCTCATCTGAAAACTGATCAGCCAGTTTGGGGTTCCTTTTTTCTTTGATAGTTTACAGACATTTTGGGGAATGGGGCACCTCTTTTTCTGAATTCAGGGAATTGCAGCTGTTTGCTTTCCCTCTGGCAACTTGCAAAATCCTTAATTGTTCATCCAATTAGAAATCAGATTACCTCACACCACAGCATTGTCTTTTGTTTTCTTTTAATGAATTTGTCTTATTTAATTCATTGTTTTAATGTATAAAAGTCTGTCTCCCCCTATGTTATGGGTCCAGGCTTATGCTGAGAAAGTCTTGTCCCAGTTTGTTGGGCAATTGACATTTATTGCTTTGTTACACTCAGATCAAACTTTTGCTTCTTCAGTCATTTCATTTTTCAGCTGCGACAGTCATTACATTATATGCAAAATAAATATTTTTAATAATGTTAACCTTAAGGAAATCTTGAAAACAATTATATGCAATGTGGATTGAAAGACAAGGTGTACAGTGGATAGATAGCTGGTCTCAAAATTATGAACACATAGATTCAAGTCTGGCAGGGTTGCATACTGGCTATATAACTCTAGACAAATCCTTTCAGGCCTCAGTGATCTGGGCAAATCTTTAGGATTATAAATTGCAGAGACCTGAATTGGTACAGGGAGTTACACCACCCGGGAGTTCCCAGTATCAGTGAAATCCCTGAACCAATCAATATCCATATTAGTTAGTGGTGATACATTGAGGTTAAAAAGGAAAAATAAAATGGAAAAGAAAAAGGGAGTTTATCAAGAAAGTTGTGAGATTATCTCCCTAGTGAAAAGATTATCTCAGTAGAGAAGGAAAGGCTTTCATAGTATTGAAGGTAGCATGGAAATTATGGATGTTCTATATTATCTGAAAGTAAATTGGAAGTAAATTTGACATCATCCCATTTTGTGATGACAAAATTACTCCAAAATCAAGAAATTATTTTTTTCCTCAATATCATTTCATGTCTTAAGTACTACATTGAATCTTCTGTTACTGTTGTTGGTATTGTTATGGTTATATTCTGAAGAACTTCATAGTTCACAAAGATCACTTCAAACATTTCTTTTGATCCTTACAACAACTGTGTGAAGTAAATAGTGTGGATATTATTTCCAGGCTACAGATCTGGAAATCGAAGTACAAAGATTTTAAGTGACTTGCCCAAGGACATCCAGGGTGGTACATAGCAGAGATTTCTAAGTGATGTGCTAGTAAATGTAAACACTTCTCCAAAAAAGAAATTTGTACATGACACACTTTCAGTTTTAATTATTAACATCTTCTCCATTAAAACAACAAGAAGTCAAGTCCTGGTTTGTAGCGCTTTCTGATTTCTAAGGTGTAAATGTTCTCACTAAAAATGTAACAATTGGTTCTTGGGAAGCTCTCATAAAGTAGCTCCAACTCCCCTTCTCTCTTACCTTAAATTTAGTATATTGAAAAATGCATTCTGCCTCTGAGGTGAGTATTCTTTCCACTGACAGATCTTATTTAGCACGACGACTCTATTTTATTAAATCCCTCTGTGAATTTGAATGGGCTAGACTCCTGCCTCCATAATGACCATAACCTACACGTAAATGGACGAGATAGCCCAAAAAGTGAGTGAAAATCTAGAAGACCACAGTCCACCTGTGTTTTCTTAACCCAACCTTCGCTTTGTTCCCCAGTTCCATGTGCAAGAGATTTTAAAAATTATTTTCCTATGAAAGCAGAATTGCATTTTCAGCAAATAATTTAAGAAAGCCTTATTGCCACAATGACAGGGCTTACTCTCCAAACATACACATATTATTAATGAAGCTGTCATTATCAAGAATCATATCCACTCCCCCAAGTCTCCCTCCCAAATGAAATAAGCTGTCATCGAAAGGTTAACTTCTGTCAATGATTCTGATTATCATGGAGCCAGCCACATATATTATGGTAGTGATAATTCATGTTCATGCAACACTAAAGTCTTACAAACTGCTCTATGCATTATGTTATTTGATCCCCTATGACACTTCTATGAAGGAAGTGCTATCATGATCTCCATTTCATAAACCCGGAGAAAGATTTACAGAGTACATATGACTTTCTCAGGACCTTGTTGGGGCAGAATTTAAACTCAGGTCTGCTGGATTCCAAGTTCAGCACTTTATTCTCTATGGTCACTACCCCTTATTTGAACCTCAAATATGTAATTACTACACAGAGTTTAAAATATCATGTACATGTTTATTAGTGAATCAATCACTTCAGTATTCGCAAACAAAAGACTAAATATAGGCTCTTCGACAATATATTTCTTTTTTGTGTGCACCTTAGCAGACAGCTTCCAAAAAGAAAGAACAATGACATTAACTTTTTATTGGAGGTGTCAACCTGGTAAGGTGTTTGAACATGATACAGAATAAATATGTATATCATTGTGCTGAAAGTTCTTTACAAAGGTATTTTATTTCCTTTTTGGTGTCTTCTCTTTGAATTGCACCTGATCTTATTTCAAGGAATTTCCTGAAGGCTGAAAAAAAAATTGTTTCTTCTTCATTATATGAAATCTTTTCAGCCTCAAATTCTGTTAGGAAAACAGTGAGGAGGTCAGCAGTGTACCTGTGCCTGCATCACAATAGGAGAACAAGGGGAAAAAGTTCTAGAGGGTTTTCAAAGTCATTTTTCATTCTTCTCAGCTAGATGCGGATAAAATGTTAGACTTGGGGTCAATAAGACCCGAGTGTGTTTCAGACACTTACAGCCTGTGTGACTCTGGGGAAGTCACAATATCTGTCTGCTTCAATTTCCTTATCTGTTGACATGGGGATGATAATAGTACCTACTCCCTGGAACTGTAGAAATAAAAGTAGGACATATGTATAAAGCATTTTGAGACCCTTGAAGTCCTTTGTAAAAGTTAGCAATTATTGTCATAGGTAACACCTTTGGTTAAAATAAGCTTAACTACAAAAAAAAAATTGAGGAGGAAATACTATGAGTTAAGCTTTCACAAAGAGAACTCATCTAAAAGTACAATCACACTGTACAATCACCATTGCAGAATGATTTTGTGGACAATGGGGTATCATTTTCAGATCAAAATATCTCTTTCCCCAATATCTGAAATATTAGTTTCTTTGGCTTAAGCACTATTTTTTCCTTCCAATCTTCTTTTTAAAAAATTATTATTGAGAGAGAAAACACATAAAGTTCACAACTTACCACCATGAATAAATTATGGGGTTTTTTTTGTTTTGTTGCTTTGTTTGGATTAGTTTTGTTTTTAAATCACAGTCTTCCCTAACAGGAAAACAATGAACAACTTGGGTGGTAGATATCTGGGGAAATGTATGTATCAAAAAGGGGAAATACGAGGTGGCACCTAAAATTAACAATCTGCTTCACAATGCTGCCCAGTGGAAGGCAATAGTAGAATGAAAGAAAGAAAAAATTGGGGAAGAGGGAATAGTGAGTTAAAAGAAAAATTTAGAAAAAAAGAGAAAGAAATGAAGAAAACTAGCTCAGTCGTTAGATAACTTTATTGCAAATAATGATACAGTGATGTATCTCTATTTGACAGTCTAGTTTATTATATTTTCATTTTCATCCAGATTACATATAATGTGATCAGACACAAAAAATGCTTTACATTATTTTCAGGATGTTCTAAATCATTTTCAGGGCAAAACTAATTCATCTATTTTCTATTCCATAATGTCATTCGGATTTTCCAATTTTTCTTTCTAACTCTCAACAACAACAGCAAAAAAAGAAGTCTAAGTTCCATTTTATTGGCCTCTCAGCTTCTAATTTTTCTCCTTATGAAATAGTTTACATTTTTGCTAAAATTAATTTTATATTCATTGTTCTATCCATCACAACTCTCACAGACTTCCTATTGTCTGTGAAAAAGTCTCTCTTTCTGATAAGGGTTTCTACCTCCTAGAATGACTGCATTTTCTTCTTAATCTCATCCATATTCTCCTTTCTCTTTAAGTTACCAGTCTTGCAACCCCACTATTGTCCAGACACATTTTTCTACTTATAAACCTAATACTAAACCATTATATTCCCCTTCTTACTATTAATGACACACTTTCTTCATTTAAATCATAGTTACACATGCATTTCCTTCAAGAAGTTTCCTTGAGATAAGCAAAACTGTCAGTTTTTAGCCAACCTTTCTTACTGTTGGGTCTTTGGTTTTGTTTTGTTTTGTTTTTTTGGTTATTTGTATTTTAATTGATTACATATTTTTATATGTAATTTTCTTTACATTTTATTTTTCAATTAAATTATTTATTTTTAGTTTTCAACATTCACTTCTACAACTTTAAAATTTTTTCCCTTCCCTCCCCAAGATGTCTTGCAATCTGATAAGGGCTCTACACACACATTCCCAGTGTACAGATTTTCACATTAGTCATGTTGCATAGAAGAATTATAATGAATGGGGAAAAAACATGAGGGAGAGAAAACTAAAAACTAAAAAAAATAAAACCAAAAAAAAATGTTCTGCTTTGTCCTGCATTCTGACTCCACAGTTCTTTCTCTGAATGTGGCTGGCATTTATGTAATCTTTTTAAAAACTAGATTGTAGTATCATGGGATCAAAGAGGTAGAGTAGGAAGCAGCCTTAAACACCATATATTTTATAATCTAATTCTTTCCTTTTACAGTTGAAGAAAGTCAGGTGCAAGAAGATGAAGAAGGCACTTCATATTTTTAGTCACATAGCTAATAAGTATAATTGTGCTCTTTAACTAAAGTCTATATTCTTTCTACTATGTCATAGTGTCTTCTATAATAATAAAATGTTGGGGTAGCTAAGTGGTTAAGTAGATAGACCACCAGGCCTGTAGTCAGGAATATTTTAGTGCAAATATGTCCTCAGACACTAGCTTTGTGACCTTGAGCAAGTCACTTAATACCTACTTGCCTCAGTTCCACATCTGTAAAATGGGGGCACTTTGGAGAAGAAAACAAACCACTCCAGTACTTTTGCCAAGAAAACCCCATGACAAAGTCCATTTTGTCAGTGAGAGCTAGACATAACTAATTGACTGAAGAGCAACAATAAATGCTATCAAATGAAGCAAAATATATAAAAACATGTTGCAAAATGTAAAGTACTATATAAATGCTATTACTATTATTCAGTCTGAAGACATATAATAATCTATAACAGACTATGATATTGTCTCTTTTTATGCCTTACATATTGATTAAACACATAATATGACATATATTATTGATTAAAATGAAAATATAAAAGTCATCATAAGCAAACATAATAAATTCTTCCCTTATCCTACCCCTCTAGGGTGGGGAGAAAGAGAAATCTGTGATTTTATCAGTTTCACTCTTTGTATTTGTACAGCGCTAACACACATTAGACATTCAATAAATGCTTATTTTGACCAGGGAAGAACTACCAGTGTTACAGGTTCATTCATTCACGTACACACTTTGGCAATTTATATGTAACTCATTCATTTAGACAATTGCCTTGGACACTAAAAGGTGAAATATTTTGCATCTGGTCACTGAGTAATCTGTTTCAGAGGAAGACCTTTAACCAAGTTTTTCCTGCAATACCTCATGCTTAAAATGTACTTTCTCTCAATCTTTCTTATTATCAGTATTTAATTGAGCTAAACCTGATCTTTCAATTCTGTCAATTAAAGAAAAATATCAAGAAAATATGCTAAACAATGACTGTAATACAGTGGATTTTCAGCTACTGGATAAGGGAATTTTTATTTGGTAGTCATAGATTTTTTTTTTCCAATAGTATACCCACAGAATTACTAAAAATATAATTAGTCTCCTTTCTTCTAGGAATAAAGGGTGGGGGAAGAGATATTTTATGTGACCTACTAAGTTGGGGGTTGTTTCTGTCACATCACAAACTATTCTCTTCTCTGAAAAACCAGGTCTATTTGAAACTTTGACACAGCAAACAATAAAATCAAACTGTAGCAATTTTTTATTTTAATTAGAGCATAGATTGGATTTTTTAGTCCAATTGTCATTTGCATTATGAACTTCTGAAGATTGGAATAAAACAGTTAAAAGAAGTGCATTTAGGAACTGCCTAGTCAAATAGATAAGTCATTGGTTTCAAGAACAAGAAAGGAAAGAATTTCAGTAGCGACTTTAAACAGCAGCCAATTCCTTTACCTGAACCAAACAGAATCACTCAAAAAAAGTCTACATTTATAAAGGAAAAGATTATGATTTTGCTTGAATTTTAGGAAGAACCTTTAAAATTATAATACAGCTTCCCAGATAGACAGTGTAAAAGCAAATTTGATCTTACAGATTAAAAGAATCTTGAAGTATTTGGGATAATCACAATCATGACTTGACAACTAAGAAAAGAAAAATATCACACTATGGGAATTAAATGAGCACATGTGAGATTTTGAAGCTCTTTACAAAAAAAATTTTGCATATAAGTATTGCTTATTTATTAGGAAATGCAAAAACACACTGCTTTGTTCCGTTTTAAGAAGACATTCATAAATGTTTAATGAACAATGTACAATTTTAAAACTGGTAAATAAAAATAGAAAGTTTCTCACCTTTTATATTATCACAGTTATAAAGAGTTGTGTTTGACCTATTTAAGCTAAGCATTGTTTTTTAGTTTTTCAACATATTATCACAAAGAATAATTATGTGAATTCTACATATTCCTTCTTGAAATCAAGGCAGCTTGCAGGTGATATTTTGTTTGGGAAAAATGAAGAAGAGAGGTAACATTGCATAGTCAACAGAACTGGCCTTGAAGCCAGGAAAATCTGGGTTCTATTCAAGTTTCTACTCTAACATATGCTGACTCCGTGACCCTGAGTAAATCTTAAGAACTCAGAGCTCGAGGCAAC
Source organism: Pseudocheirus occidentalis (assembly GCA_028646575.1). Taxonomy (NCBI): domain Eukaryota; kingdom Metazoa; phylum Chordata; class Mammalia; order Diprotodontia; family Pseudocheiridae; genus Pseudocheirus; species Pseudocheirus occidentalis. Next base: position 56,795,743 of record CM053600.1, read on the forward strand.
CCAACTAAGTCTACAAATCACAATGAAAGTGCTGATCTGCATGGGTAGAGGGATTTTACTTATCCAAGGGTTCCCACTACCAATGAATTGACAGTTCTCAGTTACCTTCTATTAGCTCTGGGGGGAAAATCTATGTGCCCACACTAAATTAACAAATCTATTATTCAAAAGGAAAAAATGCTTTATTAATGGCTAAACAATTGATTGTCTTTTTGCATTTCAGTGTCATATATGACTGGAGACAGGAAAAGGATACTGAAAAGATGATTAAAGACTAGGAAATTACAGGGTCAAATGAAATTGCTTTTTACTTGAAATGAAAGTACGTAAGCTAATATAAATTTTGCAAGTTTTGAAAGAAAAAATATGGGAGCCATGTCTTTTAGGAACATACCTAGAGACATTTCTGGGGAGAGTACATCTTCCTCTGACTATGGCTAACTCCTGAGAGAAGACAGTGATTAACTCTTAATCTTAGATTCTAAAAATAACAGATCAGAGTAAGATTGTTGGACAGTAACCTGCCTGATAGTAACCTGCCTGATACATAGCCTTGTTTTGTTTCTAAGTCAATTGAAACAAGGTCTGGGGGGATAAAGCTTTGTCTGGTGTCACTGGCAGGTGGTACCTGTGATTTGAATGATACTGCCCTGATTAGCTTTTATTATTTTTTGAAATTTAGCTGCTAAACTCACTTCAGTGGGTGAATAGTCATAGGACCAGAGACACAGCTGAAAGGATACTTAGGGGTTATTTAGTTTCATTTACATTTTACAGTGGAGGAAACTGAAGTCCAATGAAGTTGAGATTTGAAATACACACACATAATGTATGTATATGTTAGTACATACATACCTACACAACACATGCACATACATGCACACACACATACATATATTTGTATTAACCCTCCCATCTCTATCTCTGTTGATCTGTCTTGTTCTACTGTCTCTGCGTCTGTCTGCCTGTCTCTCTTTATCATACCATATGAAAGGCTTGAAGTGATTAAACTCAAGTTTTCGATTAATAGTTTTGTTAGGATTGTTCTTTCCAAAAGTACCTCCTCCCTTTTCCTTCAATGTCAACAACCATTTGTGTGTTGTGGTACATGGTTGCCATCATTGCTTTCCTAGAACAGAGAATTACTTGATTATGGACAAAAGGAACACCTACTGTTCATTGGGTGCAATGTGCCAAAGGGAAAGGAAACAAAATGTTTCCTTTCCTAATTTTCTGTTGTAAAATAGCAAGTTGTGAAACTTCTGCTTCATTTTTCTTCCTGTCAGCCTGCCAGGCTACCTTCAGTTGGAGATGTGTTTCACTCTTTCATTTTGGGGGTTCTGTAGCTCTCAAATTTGTTTAGGGTTATTTTTACAGGGATTTGGAGGTGATTGTGGTTCCATTCCTTCCCATGCCTCATTTTTTCTTAGAAAAATACAAGACAAAAGCAACTTATCTTTTTGTAAGAAATGGGAATGGAAAAATTGCTTAACAGAAGAAGCCTAATGCAAAAATTAATACATTATAACCAAAGTGAGTTTAAAAAAGGAAACAATGAGGCATTCCATTACAAATAGGAGGGGATCAGAAGATATGTGTTGAATAAATGCCTATCCACAGCTTTATTCCACTATTAGTTGTGTCTTTTATTAACCAACGTTGCTAAGTGCCAAGATTTTGTTTTCCTTGTTCTTCAACTTAGATACTTAGTTAAAAAAACAAACAAACAAACAAACATGGAAACATGTTTTCATTTCACTTATTAATCACCTAGTCAGACACTGGAGTCTAAACTAAAGAAGAGGAAGGGAGGAGAAGCAGGGGGCAGGAGAAAACCTTCTGGACTGTGTGGAAATGTTTTCATCTTCATGCTAGAGTTGGGGAGTTAGGGTCTGAGGGAGACATCACTGTTAGCAATGTCTTACAAATGAAGGGTATGTGGCAATAACAATCTAGCCAACTTCTCCATGATCCCATTTCACATCCTATGGCTATCATGTGTTTATATACACATATACTATAGTTATAGGGTCTAAATGTGTGAATAGTGTATATTTATGTACAAACACTTTTTTAAACTTAGAAACTTGCACAGTTCTGTTCATGATTATTAGGAGAGTTTATTTAAAAACAGAAGCAAGTTCTTTCTCTTTTATTACAAATTGAAAACACCCAAGTCCTTCTAGCTTGAGCTTGCAGCAGATACTTTAAGATCTGTAGTGTGGCTGGGTTTCTTTAAACAATGGAATCAAAGGCCATTATTTTTTTTCTCTCTGATACTTTGATATTTCAAAGTAAACACATACATTGTTATTTGATTTTTCTCTTACTTTGATGATCCACTTCTAACCTGGTTCTATCTTATAAAGAAGTTTAAAAGTCATTATCATTCTTACGGAATATTTTTAAAATCATATTGGAACTTCATATATATGTGTATATATATAATATAAATTATATGTAAAGATTTACCTGTCTCATTTAACTCCCCAATACTTTAATACCTTTCATGAGAAAAAGCAGTTTGTTGCAATTATTATTTATATACTTTCTGTAGTAAGGGAAAAACCACATGATTTTCTATCCTTATAGGAAATGCTAGGTAATATACACTGTACAACCTTAAGTTTACAGACTGAAAGCATTTTTACACTGGTTTCTTATTCAAATTTTAGAGGTTTTTCACAAGCAATTTATGTAGGTACAAGCTTCTTAAAATGTCCTTTGGGCACATCTGTCTTTCCAATTTCATCAATTCAACTGAATATAATACTCGTGTCCCCAGGTAAAAGTCATGATGCAATTCTATCAGACAGTTGCTGTACTTTGTGCAGTGTGGGTGTGAGAGCTAATTTTGTCCTTAGATTCAGAAGCTTCATTAACAGTCTTAACACATTCACTGTAGCTTTCTAAACCTTTCAGGCTTTAACACTTACGCTACTGCAGAAAGAGGAACAGAGAGGGGAAAAAGCATTTGGTATTCCTGTTTTGAAAACACATTCCTCTGATTGGCAACAAATATAGCTCTTTGATGTTCTTCCAAATCCTAGACCCCAAAGTTTCACAGAACTGAAGCCAGAAAGCAAGGAGAAATTGATTCTATGAAAGATAACTAATGGTACACAATGCCAAAAATATCATCTAGAGTTCGAAATTAAAATGAAAAAAGAAAAGACGAATAATCGATTTCAAAATCATAAATGAATAGAAATATGAACATATTTTTGTAACAGTGAGACTTTTCCTGGCATTTCTTTACAAGACAATACTAAATAATTTTAAAAGAACTAAATTAACACTAATATGAACTCATTCCTCAAATTTCAGTTATTAAAATCCTGACCAAAAAAACATTATTCTTTTTTTCTGATAGATGTTCATACAATTGCAAGCTTTGTCACTGATTATTTGGATTCAATTGATTTCCACCAGAGGATATAGTATAATAGAAACTGTATATGTTTAATGTCATACATGCACATGAATCTTATATGATTTCAGAAAATTATTTGTCAGGAAGTCAGGGATGATGTCGTATCATACTTTGAATGTGATTGTGCACCTATATCTATATATCCACATCTATATCTATAATCTACCAATTTATGCATAAATAGCACTGCTATACACATTTATTTGTGCTTACCAATGTAAACCACTAAAATATGTGTATTTTTATCAAAATTAACTGTTAGCAAAACATGAAAATTTGCCTTGGTATATTTACAAAATCAAATAAACAGTAACTACAACACAAGGACTTCTACACCAAGTCAAAGCTTTGAATGTTACCCAAAGGGAAAATACAATAGAAGTCCATTATAATGTACGTGTTAGGACAGACTTAATATTCATATTATAGGGTAAATGTGTAAAGATGGGGAAATCATATTCATCTTTAGTAATATTATTACCATCGAAGGGAGTGGGTAATGGTGGGGGATTTATTTAGTCCTTTCTCAAAGCTGTAAATATAGAACCTTCTGCCCCATATGCTATTCCTCTGCCAGTTAGAATTGACCTATCCTTTACTAAACTCCTGCTGCTGCCAGGGTAAGAAAAGAATTTCTTACAGGAGTGGCTGTTCTATTTCCTTCCACACATTGGACTGCTTGAAAAGGCCATGCTGAAACTCCATTTAAAGCACTCACCAGCCAATAAGCCAGCAGGTAGCCAAAAAGGGGAAAAACAACAACATAAACTGCCATCCTCACAAAAGCAGCATGATTTTGTCCTGTTCCAGCATCTTCAATGTCTGGTAATCAAGAAACACTGTAGTCTCCAAAGAACTGAAGTAGAGGATTACTAAAAGGTTAATAGGAGAATGCAGTGATGGCCTAAACAGAGTACTGCAACGTATCACAAACAAGAGTTTATTATGCATGAGAAATGGTCAATTCAAAATAACTGTAGTCAAAAATGATGTGCTGGCTAGCCATGGCATGAGGGCAAGAGTCAAACAATGGACAACACACATGCTTCATTAATGTATTTATAATCTCAAGAGAAGAAGAGAAATTTTTCCAATGTGCAGGATGGATATTTTCTTGGGAGAAAATGACTGAGTCACACAAGAGGGACATACATGGGTTACAATCTGTGTTTTTGAAGAGCATTCTCACATGGATTATATCACTGGTATATTAGAATATGAGTGAAAACAATGTTCATTTTTCATTGGAGTGCTATTTAGAAAAACAGTCATTTTAACTTCAGGTCATATGAAAAATGTCCCTTGTATTTCTATTGAGGTATGGAGATTGAGAAGAATATGTATAATGTGGGAGTTATATAAAATGAGCAGAAATAAAGAGAAAAAGCCTTTTATTTCCTAACCTAAGTCTATACAATTTGAAGGAAAGAGTTTGCAATTACCTAATCAATTTAGGCCATGTCAACAGCCAACTCAGATAATTCAGGCTAAAAAGATATATATTGGGGCCTGAATTAACCTGACTAGCTGTCTACATTGATCAGATTAACTAGGTAATTGGCATTTATGCTCTTCACTATGTGCTCTGTCCATATAGCATCAGTGTTGAGAGAAGTCCTGGGTACATAAACCAGGCAGGTGAATCAAACATAAAATGAATCTGAAACTAAATGTTAAATACTCCACACTTTCATTAACCCATTGACATCTCAACCACTAACTCAATTTAAAAATCTAGTCACACAGACACTTGGCAGAATTAAAAGGAAATCAAGTGTACATATAGCACTCCTCCCAAAATGAGTAAGAGAAAGGCATTGTGGTAAGACAGAAAAAGTACTTGGAATCAGACCAGGTTTCTGCACTTGATTTTACTATTAAATAATCGTATGATTTGGGGAAACAGTAACTCATATTTTATAACAATAATAACACATCCCTATAACACTTTTAGGATTACAAAGCACTTTTTACACAAGAGCCTTGTGAAAGAGAATATAATAATATAATCCCTGTTTTGTTTTGTTTTTTAATAAATAAGGAACCTTAAAGTCAGAAACAGGAAGTGGATTTTCCAAAATTCAAATTGCCATTAAATACAGGAGTCAAAATTCCATGTACTTTGTGACTCCAAGTCTATTGCTTTTTCCACTATAACACAACAGCAAATTCTCAGGTTCCCTAGATATACTTTTAGCACTGGAAGCTTTCCAAAGTATTTTGCTGTCAGTTTCCTGTGAAATGTAGGAAGGTGGAGGGTAGAGAGATGCGGTACTTGATTTCTACTGTCATTCGCTTTTTTTAAAAACCCCATATTTTTAATACAGTGATATGCATTCTGAAACAACAAAAAAAAAAGTTACGGAGACTAAAAAAAAGAAAAACCACACCAATAACATCTTAGGAAGAAATTGTCGAAGAATAAAGGAAATTGGAAAGGTTAGCCTTGTCAAATTTCTCTATCGCTAACAAATTAGTCATAAAGGAAAAAGAATATATTGATGAAACAGATTCTGTGAGGAGAGAAAACTGGCCCCAATTGATATATTTTCAAAGAAGTACTCTGGGAAGCTGCTGTGGCCAAATTTGCATCTGAATCTTATCTTTGAATTTTGCATGTGTGCATACAGATCAGGCCTAGCACATCTAACTGCTCATTTCCCTGTGCAATTACTTGAATTATGCATGCAACTAAATATATGTACAAATTCTGCAGGTGCAACTTATGTGCCTACCTTGGAAAATGTGCATTTTCTCTCATTTTAAACCATAAATCCAGTTAGGAATAAATATTAAATAAATTGCAATAGCTTAGTTTCCAGTCCTACTTGTATTTACTGAATATATGCATTTTGAAAGAAAATTATCAACTATTAAATATATGATAATATTGTAACTGCTAATTCTATGGTAATTTATGCTATATATAGAAACCAATAGTAGAAATTTGCATGTCTAAAAATGAAAATTTATTATTAATAATCCATGCTTTTTATAATTCTCTGCACACAATATGTTGAAAAGGAATATATGGTGGCTTTTTCCAATGCTATAGACAATAATCCATCCATTCCTTTATCCTATTTTAACATTTATTCATGTCCTCCAGTAAGTTTACCACAGGGGGTCCTTTCAAGTTGTTGGTCTTCCTCTATTTCTTCTGATATCATAAAAGTACCATAAGAGCACTCTTACTGTCCACTCATCACTTTCACCCTCACTATGTGTTTAGTCCATCTTCTCTTCACATCATACAATTCCTTGATAACATCTTTTACTCCTCTTCATCTTTAAGGTTTGTTATTATTAATGAGTTACAGTGTGCTCCCACATACCATTATTCTCTTCATTGGCTTCTCTGTGATATTAAATTTAATTCTCAGACTACTGTGTTTTCTGTCTTTCAGGCATATGGAAATACTTTTAGAATGTCACACATAATACTCAAAAGTGGTCAAATAATTTACCAACATATTGTGGGGGAGACACATATCATTTTCCTTCAGAAACAATAGTCAAGAATGTTTAACGATAAGAAATCATATTCGATTAAGTCTTATATCAACTCATATTCTAGAATGAAGCATAAAATCACTATACTAGTGGAACTTAATTATCCAATAATAATATGCATTTGAATTAACAAAACCAGCAATTGTTTACAGCAACAAAAGGCTGGATTTCATTTTTTTTAATCAAGTTTTTTTGGTACCAGTATCTTAAAAATGAAGAATGTTAAAAATAAGAGAATCCTATAAGCAATGATCTTGTAAGGTCTGTACTACTGAAATAAATATTGAGTATAGTCATGAGATGTCTGAATAGCCTTAATTTCAATAAGTCTAACATTTAAGAAAAACAGAAAGTTTAATTGACAGGATTTGAGCCAATGTGTCACAGTGTCGGAACTGAAATCAGCAAAATATAGATTCAAATTCTATCTCTGCTATTTATTAGCTCTGTATCTATGGCCAAATTGCTTTATTTCTATGAGGCTTAGGGAATTTATGGTTTCTAAAACATATCTATTATTATGAATAACTTATGATTTTTAGAGAAATCACAGATTATTGAAAAAGTTGAAAAGAAAGGAAATACCTATTTCACTGTCACATAGCAAATGTATATACCCTATACATATTCATGTATATGTATAGTGTAACTGTATGGATGTATATATGCCTCAAAGTATGTCCCAAAAGTAGCTTAAAACTGCACAAAGACTTCTGGGATGCCTTATATATGAAATATGCATCTATGTCTATATGTTATCTATTTTGGAAGAAAAAAATCAAATCACTTCTCATTTTTTGCTAATTAAAAACCCTCTACAAATATTTCCATAACTATAAACCTATATTCTACTTTTTGATATTATTATATATTACATTTCTACTTATCCTAGGTAGTTTATCAGTTGATTCTATTTTCACCAAATGTTAAGTAACAAAGATATTACTTTGATGAGATTTTCAGTCCTTTATAATTAACTTATTTATTGACCTTATTATTACTTTCTCTAGTTATTGACTCGATTTAAATGTTACTTTCACCTTAGTGACTTAAAAAGGGAGAATTTAGGGGGTGGCTAAGTGGCACAGTGAATAGAGCACTGGCCCTGAAGTCAGGAGGATCTGACTTCAAATCTAGCCTCAGACACTTGACACACAAAAAAACTAGCTGTGTGAACTTGGGCAATTCACTTAACCCTAACTGTCCTGCTTTTCCCCTCCAAAAATGAAAAAAAGAAAAGAAAAAAAAAGGAGATTTTTGGGAAATCACTCTCTAGTTATTAGAGCTAATTTACTTTTATTTTTCCTACCTCCTCTCCCTAAGATATAAACACCAGAGAACCAAATTAAGGAGGGACAGCTAAAGCCAGTTAATTATGTAGATTAGGAATCAATGAAACTTTTCTGACTTTATTGACTTTTTTCAATACTAATTTAGAAATTAGATTTGCCTAAATTAAGATGTACCTAAAATATATTCAAAAATATTAATTTTGCTTGTATTAATGCATTACTTTTGCCACCTAGTCTATCAGGAAGTTACTATGTCTAATTTTTAAAACAATTCACTTTAATTTTCTCCAGACTCATACACAATAATTTCTAAGAAATAAAAGAATGGTTAGAATGGTCCAGGAGAATAAAGGTTTTTTTTCTGAATAAAAAACAAACAGCCTAACTGATTCCTAGAGTATCAAGTTTGTATTTTAGAACATAAAGGGAAGTGACACAGTATTTGCTAAAATTATTTCCATGTAAAACCTGTCAAATTTAAAACAGATGTTCTTACCTCTCATATGCACTATCTTAGACATAACCTAACAAAAAAATTCATGGAACTGTTCTGTACCCTTTTCTTCTTCTACAAGGATATGGTATAATATGGTGTGATATGTAAGCCTAAGATATTAATATCAGTTGCTTCTATGAACATAATGTCTTAATGTCGACATCCATCCCTCTGGGGCTGAGGAAAATAACAAAAACATTATCACGATCATCATCATCATCATCAACAGCAAACAACAACAACACAATTCTACAAACATAGCAACATGGAATACTTGAGCATGCTTTAGCCTAAGAGAAGACAAGAGTCACCATCTATTCAAATTCTCTGTTGCAGTCACAAATGTGCTAGGATCAGTTCTACTTGGCTTATGAGATTCCCATTGCTAACTTTTTAGTATTTTTACACAACAGAAAGTGGCAGTCACTACTAATCAGGAACTGATCTGTTGTTTTGATGATTGTCTTGACTTTGAAAAGTGTAGAAATGCAAATCAGGCTGAAAAGTGTGCCCTTGCATTGTTTTTTTTCCAGGAGAGCTCTGTTATGAACATTTACCAACGTACATCTGCATTGCTCCGTAAATGTTATTTGAGCTCAGCAGAAGAGCAATAAGAGGCTCAGAGAGTGGTCATCATCAGACTAAAAGATAAGGATGATGATGAAAACAAAAAAATGATAAAAGCAACAGCCCAAAAAGCTGGTATTTATTTAGCACTTTTAAGTTTTGCCAGATCATCCATCATCTTATTTGCAACTCATGACACTCCTGGGCTACAAGGCATTCCACTAATTTTATTCTAGTTTCACTTGACACTAGTCCAGACTTTGAACATCCTGGTCAAAGAGTACTGAAAATACAATAGTTTAAGATAATGTGGTATGACACATAAGATTATATTTCTACATCACTTTAAGGTTTCCAATAGGCTTGCATCAACACAGCCCCATGAGATAAATAGTACAATATCATTTGCATTTTAAAGATGAAACTGAGATATAAAAATGTTGGGACTTGGCCATGGTCAAAGAGTTATGGAGTGTCAGAGCAAGTATTTAATATGAGGTTGCTGACTCTATGAAGTGTTCTCCCTTTTCACTGAATTTCCTCTCAGATTCTTTCTACTTTTACTTATATTTATTTGTAGGTTTTTCGTTGTTGTTGGGTATATTCAGTTGTGTCCAAATCTTCTTGATCCTTCTGGAGTTTTTCTTTGCAAAGATACTAGAGTAATTTGGCATTTTCTTCTCCAGCTCATTTTACAATTGAGGAAACTGAAGCAAACAGGGTTAAGTGATTTATCCAAGGTCATACAACTAATGAGTTTCTCAGGTCACATTTGAACTCATCAAGATCAGTTTTTCTGAATTCAAACCCCGTGTTCCATCAACTGTGCCATCTGGCTGCTCTTACTGTGGATTTGCCATAGTTACTGTCAAGTTCCTGGAGGGTAAGATTATGTCTTGTTCATCTCTGTGGCTCATCACTTATGCGGAACACTGTAGTAGAGAGTAGATGCTTAATGTTTATCATATGAATGCAGAATGAAGTAAAACTTTAGTCACTCACTTTTTTAAGCTGCCTTTCCAAGAGTAAAAATAGATCATCATTATTCAAGGATAACTATCACATGGATACATATATACAACTAACTAAATAATAATATATGCAAAATAAGCCACATGATTTGAAATAATCACTAAGTATTTACTGTTGCAAGCACATTAACCAATCACTCATATTAATGGAGAGAATACTATAACTGGATGTAGTGAAAAACTATCTATCTCTTCATTCTAAACTATAGTTAACAGCCATTATTCAAGTAAATGAGATGTCAGAAAGTAAAACAAAAAATGAAATAAAAATACTCTAATTTTTAAATGAGGATGATACATTTCAAATGAGAAAAATGTATTTTAAATAATTATGCTCTTTCACACAGTAAACATGATTAAAGAAAATGGGAGAAAAACATCAGTGACCAACAATATCAAAACAGAACAAAACAATGAAATTATTTTCCACAGAAAACTTGTTGCAGTTCTAAAAGCCATGTTGAGTGGTAGTCGTTTGTCTGCCAAGATTGTAACTAACAAATTACAGGCACGTTTCAAAGACATTTTTTTCCTTCTTTCCATTGCTGTTACACAGGAAACAAGTGAAATAAATGAGGACATTCTTGGGCTTTAAGGAAACTTGCTTTTCAAAATGTCTACAATGGAGAAATGCTCCCAGAGACAAAACTTTTACATATCTAATTTTTTTTTCAATGCCAACTAACTTTTTTTGTTCAATTTATTTTTCTTTTCATTTCTAAATTCCATCCTTTCCTCAACTTCTCTGACTTATTGACAGAGTGTATTACATACACATTTGGAGTCACACAAAACAAATTTTACATTAGCCATGTTCTGACCAAAAAAGGAAGAAATGCTTCAATTAACACTCTGAGTTAATCAGTTCTCAACATGGAGGTCGATAGTATTTTTCCTCATGAGTCTTTTGGAACTGTGATGAGTCATTTTGTTGAATAGTTATTAAGTCTTTCACATTTAATTATCTTTACAGTATTGCTGTTTCCAGGTAAATTATTCTCCTGGTTTTGCTTATTTCACTTTGCATCAGTACATACAAAATAGTCCTTGTTTTTTCTGAAACCATCTCCTTCATCATTTATTACAACATAATACTGTTCTCTCAAATTAATATACTGTAATTTGTTCAGGCATTGTGATGAACAGCCTCTCTGTTTCCATTTCTTTGTGGCTACAAACACAAAAAGACTCACTATATTTTTTTGTACATATAAGTAATTTTCCTTTTTTCTTTTATCTTTTTTGGGATAGAGATGTAGTAGTGGTATTGCTGGTCAAAGAATTTACATTGTTTAATACTTTTTCTGACTTAGTTCCATATCACTTTCCAGAATGATTGGACTGGTTCACAGCTCCATCAAAGCTTGCAAGATGTCCAACTAAGCACCATCACCCCAAAGGCACTCAAGAAAGAAAATAGAAGCAATTCTGCAAACTGAAAAAGGATGAAATATTTTAATGAATTATTTTCTCCATTAGGGGAAGCAAAATAATCATATTTGGGTTCTATCATCAAAGTTGAAGATAAGTTTCTACAAGAGGTAGAAGTTACAGAAAATAAAAAAAATACAGCTGGATTAAACCAACTATTTATAGAGGAGATCTTTGCTAGAGATCGTACAATAGTGATATCACTGAGTGACCAATATATAAACTATCTAAACACAAGAAATGAAAATAAAGATTTGGAAAATATTTCAAACATTATTAGTAATAAATAAAGGTGACCAAGAGAATACCAATAATGGCCAACTTATATGCTTACTCTCTATATTAAGACTATATGGAAATAATTATGGGAGTGATTTATATTTGAATTAAGGTTATTTTGATGAAAGTATTGATGGGGTACAGGCTGACTTTAAGATACAATATTCTAAAATATTCTATATTTTCTATATTTCACAATTAACTGAAAGGTGTAGAGAATAGAATATTCTATTATTCTTGTTGCTTTTTGATTAAAAATATTTGATTCAGTAGAACAATACTACATTACAAGTTCTTTTGCAACAAAATATTTCTTATCCATACATCAAATCACACAATATTAATTAAATGATTCTTATCTTTTATGCAGCAGATATAAACCTATTCAACTATCTTTTAATAATGAAAATCGGATTCAGAAAATATTAAAAAAATAGATATGTGTATTTTCCAAAAAATTTATGCCCACTGTACTGGAATATGTCTTCTACAGAGTTTAGGCTAAAGAGAAATTTCCAGTGGATGATGAGTTAGTTTTGATTGATTTTAGCTGATGGATGACATTTTGGTGATTGCATCAAGCCCTAGACTTTTGCAGGGTCCTTTGAAAGAGATCTCTATTCATTAAAAGAAATGTGGCCTGTCCATCCACATAGGGAAGAGAAACTGTATGAATAATGTCTATTTCCCCGAATTAAACACAAATTTGGATGGATACCCTATAAGTACTTGTTCAGCAGTATGCATATCTAGGACACACAAGAAATGTACAGCAAGTTGGTCTCAGAGTTGAACAGTTGGGACAAAGATTGAATTTTAGGAAACTGAAAGCATGTTTCTGGATGTTAAGCATTCCATGAAAGTAAAGTCCCAACAAAGTCCCAATGCTAAAATTCTATTGATATTTTTACCTCTCAGTGAGACTTAGAATACAACACCTTCAGTAGAACTTTAAATGACTGTCACAGAAAAGACGAAGAAAAGTACACAGTCGGTGTGATCAGACTTTAACATATAAAAAATGAGAACCTGAATTATGAAATGTCATTGAAGAATTATAATTGTAGGAGAAGATGATATGCTGACAACGTACAGTGGATAAAGGATGAGAGGCAGAGGTCATAGCCCTCTCATGGAAGCAAAATAATAAAAGAAAGGCAAGAAAGCCCGTAGCAAGTTGAGTGGATCTCTGGTGGCAAATTTTGGTTTTACAGAGAGAGGAGTTGCATAGATTAAGTAGGCATGAATGGGTTGCAGTCTATATAATTAAAGGGAACTCCTGTTATCAGTGAGGTCTGAGATTCATTTGTTCATGTTAGGCATATGTTAGGTACAATTGGTCAGTTATGCTACAATGTACTCCTTTTATTCGAGATGATGACACTTGATTGGATGAATAAACTGGTGAACAAAGAAGACTAAAAGGGGAAATAGGAGAGGAAGGACCATCATGTGGAAGAAAGATTAGACTTGTTTCATTTGACCTTAGATAAGAGAACCAGTAATTATGTGTAGAAGTAGTAAAAAAAAAAAAAAGACCCATTTAAGCCTTATGATTAGGGATGATATGGTATTTCTAAAAACTGGAAAGGGCTATTTCAGAAGATAGTGGGTTCTCCCTCCTTGGAGGTTTTCATCTAATGACTGACCAATAGCCAGGCAAGTTATAACAGGGATAATTTTAAGATATGGTTTGCACTAAATAGTCACTGAGGTTCTTTTCAATTCTCAAATTCTTTGATTCTGTGATTCCAACACTTATGTAAAGGTAAAATTTGTAAAAGTCATTTACAGGAGTTATAGGGAAGCCAGCTTTCTGAAAAAACTAATGTTAACAGAACGATGTCAGTGCATTAAAAATTCTGTGTCCTTCTTTTCCACAGCACTTAGCAGTGTAATGTGATTTTAGAAACCGAATGACAAACAATTCAAACTGAGGAATGAGCAAACAGGTGTACAACTTGTGCCTAACAGGCCTTTCCTTAGCTTCACAGTCCGACAATTTTCTTTGCATACTGCCTTGACCTGATTATTCATGACTTTTTGCATAATGAGAGAAAGCTTTCAGAAACCTTAGCTATGACACATTGAATCTGCAGTTACTCAGCCATTCTCAGTAGTCCTGTTACAAATTTTTAGGCAGATATTGCAGTCAGTCATTTGATATATCATGTTAAAAATGTTCAGCTCCTCTTATGGATACTTGAAGGATCCTTGGAAAGGACAGAAGATTTACAGGGTTACCCTATGCCACCTGAGGTCAAAGAACTTCTCTTGTATCTATTCATCTATGTCTAGTGTGGAAAATGGTAGAACATAATTGCAAAGCCTTTATTGTCACTTAAAAAAGAGTTCCAAAATTTCTTTCCTCTTGGCAGAGATGCAGTAACATTTCTCAACTTTCTGAAATAAAGGCTGAAGCCATATTATGGTATCAGACAGAGGAACAGATCATTTTAAAGACTGATCATGCAAACTAGACTCTGTGGAATAGATTGAGTAGCGGGACAAATAGAAAACTAGATTTGGAGTCAAGAAGACTTGGTTTTCAATCTTGCCCTAGGTAAATATTACGTTGGTGATCCTTGGCAATTATCTTAGCCTCTAAGTACCCCAAATTCCTAAGACTAGAAATTAGAGATAAGTTTACTAATTTGCATCACTACATGTCATTTTCATATCTGGAGCTTCTCACAATGATGAAACCACAGATGGTCCCTGCCAAAAAGAAAAAAAAAATCTCTGAAAAGCAATTATCTTGTGAATTTGATCAACAAAGACAGACTAAAGAGACGAGCTAGTCCAACCACCAACTTTGTCTTCATGATGTCTTTTTATGTGAATAATTCAGACAATATACTCAACTCTCATCAATATAACTTTCAGAAAAAATAAAACTTTAGCTCATTAATACATATTGATTTAAACTGTGAAATGTCATAGTGTCTCATCCTGTCTTGGCATAAGCAACCATATCAAAAAGTATTCTGTACTAATAAAACAAAAATCAAATGACCAACCCCTTAAGTATCCTCATCAAAAAGTATATTTCTACAGATAACAGATTTTAAAAAACTAGGTCAAATGAAAAGATAACCCTTTTTAATGCCTTCCAATAAGAAAGATCTCATTAAAACTCTTCCTTAGTTTTATGGATGCTAATATTACACATATTGATTTTTCTCTACTCCAAAGGCGAACTTCTCTCATGATAAGTGATCATTAATAACAACATCAGTCATCAAACTGTCAATTGCCACAGACACAGAGCAAAGCTGTCCCAGCTTGTTTGCATAGATCACTAACCTGCTCTTACAACATATTTTAAATAGCTCATTTGCTTTGTGACTGCAGAAATTGTGCCAATGAGTCAATATGATAATAACCTTCAGAACCTCTTTTATCAGAGTGATTAACACTGTGGATTTTGATGGCAGAAATTTAGACCACTGGAAAGTGTATTCTACTTTTATAACATGTTTATTCATTTTCCCTTTCACATAAATTAAAATGAACCAGATTTTTTACGTCTGACAAATATCAAGAAGTGCAATGAATGAATTTATTTTGCCCAAGTATGTACAAATAACATGTTCCCACTTTTTAATATTTTCAGACTTACTATTATCATTGTAAAAACAGTAGAATTATAGATTAACATTGTCCTAACAGTAATAATAATAACTAGCATTCATTTTGCACTTTAAGATTTGTAAAGTACTTTACAAGTATTATTTAATTTTATCCTTATAATAACACTGGGGGTGGAGGTGGTATGTGCCATTATTTTCTCTACAGATGAGAAAAGTAATTTGACAAAAAAAAAGTCTAAAAATGTCTGTTTCAAAGAAACAAAAGAAAATCCCCAGGTGTAATAGAACTCTATTGTTTTGTCTGACTTAAAAAAGGCAAAGAGTTGTTCTGTTTTGTTTTCCTATACAACTTCAGGGAAAACACCACAGTCTTTCAGCACTTATTGAGACAGAGAGAGAGACAGAGAGAGACAGAGAGAGAGAGAGACAGAGACAGAGACAGAGAGACAGAGACAGAGAGACAGAAACAGAGAGACAGAGAGACAGATAGAGAGAGACAGACAGAGAGAGAGAGAGAGAGAGAGAGAGAGAGAGAGAGAGAGATTTGACTCAGATGCTTAGACTTTAAATCATCTGCTCTTCTTTCCATTAGAGCAAGACCTTCGTTTAGTATTATTTTAGGAAGATTAGTTTTAATGGTATGATAAGCAGCATGATGCAGTGCATAGAGAATCAGTTTTGAAGCCAGGAATACAGAGCTCTGAGTCTTGTCTTTGTTACTTAATGGAGGCATGGTCCTGGGCAAGATACTTAACTTATAAGCTTTATAAGACTATAAATTGTAAGATATGTGTTGTGCATTTGTAGAGGGAATTTCCTCATCTAGGAAGTTCCTTTTACCAGTGAAATCACAGGTATAATCCTCATCCTTAGCCTTGAATGTTTGTGTAGGGCTCTTTAAAGAAGAACCATTTTAGATGCTAGAATAGTAATTAGGAGGTATGGTGTAGCCTATGGGAATGGACTATTATGAAGAAATACTTTGTTGAACTTGACTATGATGCTTAAGATGATGATGAATCCCTCAGTGTTGGATGGGTGGAAAATTATAGATTTACAAATAGAATGGCCCTTGGAAATTATCTAGTTTAACATGAGAAACTGAGAACTACAGAGCCGACAAGACTTGCTTACGGTGTAATTGCAAGCAAAGAATTACTGCTGTGTTTCAGCTATTTAAGTAGTTAGCACCTTGTTTGAACCCCTTGTGATGTGAAGGTGGGAGGAACTTGCTGATGCAACAGGAAGGAGTAGAACTGGGACAGACTAATGACCATATGAAAGCAGAAGCACAGGTTGGGATAGAGTAGAACTGGTAGGAAGCATGGCTGTGGTGCTAGAACTTTGTCTGTGTTGATGTTACTTTGTCAGATCTGTTTGCTGATAGAGAATGTTGCTGTTGTTACAGAAGCCCTGGGACCCCTGTTGGTTCAGAAGCCCTGGAAAAGGATTTTCTTGTTGTTTGTTTAAAGAAGTCCTGGAGGAGGATTTTACTGATGTTTCCAGAGGTCCTGGGACTATTCCGATGATTTGTGTTTATTTCTCAGACCTTGTTTGTAGGTCTATATTGATTTCACAGGCAGAAAGTGAGTGCTGGCAATGTGTATGAAAAGTTTTGACTTCCCAGAAACAGAAACTGTGAAGGACTTGAGGAGGACTGGATAGTGTGAGCTTCAATATGGAATGGGAGCTGGATGAGGAGCTGAGAGCTGCCTGCTTATGAATCAAGATGATAGGTAGATACAGGGAGCTGGACCCATGGAAGAAGAACAATGGAATTTGGGAGCCACCTTTAAGCCAAGATGAAAAGACTTCTTCTTGGGTACTTAGTGCTGATTGACAAGATTTACTATGATCTAGGGGTGGGAGAACTCTCTAACTTGTAGTTTAAGGATGATTAAGTCAAGAATGACTGGAAATTAATCTCCAATCAAGAAGAAAGAAGACTTTTTAACTGAGAGATTATTGACAATATGACCTAGGGGTGGGCAAATTTTGACCTTTGTACTTTGTGTTATTTAAGGAGGATTGTTCCTTAAGGATGATTGAGGTAAAGACTTACTGAATGTTATCTTTTGTTTAAAACTATGTGGCCACTTTAGTGATAAATTATTATGTTATTGTGTATGCTGTACTTTGGTTTCTGTAAATGTTTTCCTTTAGTTTATTGCTAAATAAATAGAGAATTCACTATACTATGTGATCAGAACTTTGGAGCTATTCACAGCAGCAGTCCTCTGGAAAGCTGCTTGTGCTTGGCTTTACATATGGTCATATGGGTAATACATATTAGAGATGGGGTTTGAAACAGATTCCTTGCCACATGAATCAGGGTCCTTTCCCCTTAACTATCTTGCCTCTATAAATAGGAAAAGTCTAGGAGGATGACTAGACTACTTACTAGACTACTAGTAACTTAAATTCGGTGGTACTGTTTCCTCATCTGTAAAATTAATGAGATACGGCAGATGAGCTCTACTATCCTAAGCAGCTTATGAGTCTGTGATCCAAGGATTGAATCCCGCAAGACACCAAGCTTAGTGTTTTACATGTTGTAATCACTCAGTAAATAGTTGATGGATAAATATATAATGAATGCTTCAGAGAAGTCAAGAAGAATTTGGACCTAGAAAAGTTCTGGTAAAAAAACATAGACCATTGAACAAGTGTAAGAAAGTATTTACTAGAGTGGTAGGGGCAGAAGGCAGGTCACAAAGGGTTATGGAGTCACTGGGGGATGAGGAAGTAGAAACAATTAAAAATATCCTTTTGAGAAGTTTGATCATGAGCAGAAGAAAATAGAATAGTACCTGGGTCAAGGAAACAGTAATTTATTTATTTTGTCACTCACCTACTTGTTCATTCATTCATTTAATTAGTTGGCTGTTTATTCAAAGATCAGAGAAAATTGAGTATAAGCAGCATAATTCTAAATACACAATTGCTTCATATTAACTCTCTTTAGTCATATATACAACATAGCTCTTGGTTTTTGGTTCTGAAAGCAATGATCTGCTTTGACTGGGTGATAGAAATGTTAGTCCATGGGTCTATGTTTGACAAGGTAGTTGTAAATTATTCATTAATAACAATAATAACCATCATTTATATAATGCTACACCTCACAAATAACAACCCTAAGGTTCTTTATAATAAGTACTATTTGTCAAAGAATGTGGCTGCTCTATAGCTAAAATTTCAAAAAGAAAAATACCTTTTAAAATTATAAAATCCAGGCTACTGTTACACTATCTTTTCTTCATATGAAATCTACATAATTTAATTAGAGGAAAAACCACACTAAATTTTGTGATGATGAGTTAATGAGACTAGGAAAACTCTTCAAAATAAACACATACACACACATACACACATACATGAGTATATACATTTTTAAATGAAGCAATGGGTGGTACCTGGCATCTGTATACAGTTTTAGCACAATAATGGAGACTAGGTATTAGAGGTCTGCAGCTGACTATGAATGACTAAAGAAGTTAAAAGGCAACTCAAAATCTTGTGGAAATGAATGTTGAAAACTAAAAATAAATAAATATGGTTTTTAAAAAAGAAATTAAAAGCTATACAAGATATTTATATGTATTAAGATTTGTTTTCCATTATAAAGGGGAAAAAAGGAGATTGATATGGAAATAAAAACAAACTAATCTTTAAAAAGGTTTTTCAGCAAATGTTGAAATCTGACTAAAAAACAAATCTAAAATCAAATATGGACAAAACCAAGAACCCAAAACCTACTGATATTTTTTCCCCAAAATGGTTGTTTTTTTCCTTTTTTTTTTTAATCAGAAGGCAAACTTCCAGGGGCTGCTAAAATGAAGATCCCTCAAATGACCCCATCAGTATTCTAAAGGAAATTTTCTGACTGTGAATTTAGTTATGTGGAACATTTTTAGGTGATTCCCACTCTTACAGAGTATTTTAGTGAAACTAGGTTGATTTCTAAAATTTCAGTTTGAACAGTCATCATTCATGAATGAGAACATTTGGCATAGTAAAAGAGAGATAGATGGATTTTATTCATCTACCACTGGGGTGGGGGGTTGTGGGATTTGGGTTAAATTACTTACCTTCTTGTCTCTATACCCAAGTTCTGGGGATGTGGGGATCAAATTACTTAAATGTAATTATATAGAGCAACTAAAAAGCAGAATATAAATGTAAGTTATTATTGTTGTTTTTCAAATTTGATAAAAATGCATGTATTACCCTCTTGGCTGCTAAGACAAATACTGAATCACAGTAATGGAAATGAAATGAACCAACTCCCACCATTACTATTAGATAACATCCAGCCACATACAATTACACATGCATACACTTTGCCATTTGCAACAGCATTAAAAAAAATAATATACATCTTTTTGATGTGGTTGCTATTAATCCTTACATGTCTGGCTCTACTATGCCTTCACCAACAAAGAGTAAATTCTCTTTGCTATGATTTTAATTTAACCACATATACACAACTATTTTTACTCTAATAATAATGATTATCACAAAAATTGTATCAAAATGGGATGAGAACATAGATTAGATGGAGGATCAAAGGTAGAATTAAAATGAGTTACCTCAAATTTTTAACAGACTAATAATATACTTAACATCATTCACGTTGTTCTTCAATATGGTATGGATGATTAAATCAGTTTTCTAACTATACAATTTGTTTAATATATTCTTACCTAAGGTAGCCTTATCCAAATACAAATTCTGACAGTATAAAATATCAGAATTAAATAGTCACTCAAGAAATTTGAATTATTTTAATAAGGAAAATGTCACACCACTAATTAGCCAAAATAAGAAAATAAAATTCTGTGAACACAGCAATATCAAGCCAAACTTGAATTTTGCTACTGACTTATATTTGAACCTGTTTTATTTCCTAGATCTAGTTTCTAAGAGAGATAGATGGATTCTATTCATCTACTGTGTATCCTAGAAAGATTGAATTAAATAATACCAATAATAATTACATTGTGGGAGAAGCAGAATCAGAGACATCCATGATACATATGATTCAAACAAATATTTTTTAAGTGCCTGATTTGTATAAGACAATAAGAAGATATGTGACATAATGTCAGAGTGTGATATTTAGAATTTGGGAAGACAATTTCAAACTTTCCTCTGAAACTATTTGTGTGACCCTGGCTGAGATACTAAATTCTATAGTTTCAGTAACTACCTAAGAATTAATATTAGGACTAGAAAGAGAAAAAGAAACAATCCATTTTCTAGAGAAGATTACTTTCTTGGAAAATACAGGAACACAGATTGGTTGACAATGCACCACATAAATAAATTCAAGTTTATATTAAAATGGGGGGCGGGAGGGAAAACAGTAACCATGGAGAAGAATCAAAAGTTGTCTCAGATCAGTAAGCTCAACATTGAAGGAATCTAAAATTTTAAGAATAGAAGGGAGGAGGTAATTAATTTTAGGAATGGATTAAATCCTTGGGAGAGATCATAGACAGGAGATGGATTGTTGAATCGGAAGAGCATTCAGTATGCTAGTTAAACTGGAATATCACCTATTTGAGGAGAATGATATAAAATGTCTTGACCGGCAGGTTGGAGCCAGATTGTAGAGGACTTTCAATGCCGGGTTGAGGAATTTATATTTTTCCTAGAGGGAACGACCAACAAACAATCAAGCAAACTTCATACTGGAAGAAAAAAACCACCACCACCACTACCACCTCTACAACAACCAGAACAACAGTGTAGCCTCATTATATTAGTGACTCAGATTAAATTGAAATTGGTAATTCAGATTAAATAGTTAAGAAAAGGGCCATCAACACAGTGGGTTAGTCCTCTGTGATAGATTTATTGGAAAATGTGGATTCAAATTATACAACATGAGATTATAATCTACATTCGAGGAGGAAGCAGCCACATTCATGAATTAGACTAAATTCAATTCATTACATTCCTCCTATGTACAAGACATAATAGCAGGTGCTCAAATAAATCATTCACAATATTCTTTTACAATAACTTGATTTATTTCTTTTCATAAGAGTAGACTAAGAAGTGGGTTTAAATGACCATTAAGAAGATTGAGTTCAGCCTCCCCCCCCAAAAAAAAAGTGGCCAGCAACTCTATGGGAACTCTCCTAGTTTGATCTTTTTTTTCTGTTTTGATTAAAGGGGCCATCCCTTGAGTAACTACTTAAGGATGCCTATTCATTGAATGGGCATTAACTCACTGAAAGAGAGAACCTAGAGAGACCTTACCATAAAAGCTCCATTTCGTTGGGCCAGTCATCCAGACAAATATCTGGCCACTGGATCCAGATGGCTCTGGAGGAGAAAGTGAGGCTGGTGATCTTGCACAGCCCTCCTTCACTCAAATCAAAGTCTAATTAAAGCACTAGCTATACAAGGAAAAGAATAAGACAATCCTTGCCCTCAAGGCATTCACAATCTAGTGAGAGAAAACCACAGGTAAAAAGAAGCCTGAAAGGAATTGTTTTTAGAGGCAGGGTATGAAGAGAGCCTACTGACGAGGGACAAAACATCTGAGGAGGTGAGAGTTTCAAAATTGGTTTCCTCTTGCAATATGATGAATTTCTGAAGATCAGGAAGTCCTGAAGTCTGAAGATCAGAAAGATAAGGAAGAACAGGAAAATAGCTGAATGGGAAATGACAAGGTAAATTCCCTGGTCACCTTCCTTAAATGGTCATTTTGCACTGTTACTGCCTTCTATCAAAACAGTTTTATAATTATTTTGCAACTTAATAGTTTTCAGAGAGTTTCTTGAGGAACTGAGAAGTTAAGAGACTTTCTCAGGATCACATAACTGTGGAGAACTGGAACCCAGGGATTCCTGACTTTTGAATCTAATTAAGGCTAAATCCATCTACTATCATGCTGCACATATTAAATTATTTTAAAATAATATTAAATTGAAGAAATTGACAAATAATTCCTTTTGTCCCTCAAAAGAACTAGACCACCTTCTACCCCTAAAACTATCTTGTATTTGACTGCTTTTTTGTTTCCCCCTATCTCTTTAGAATGTATAGTTTCTTGCACGTAGGGAGTGTTTAATTTACTGTATTGTTGTTTACAGTGTCTATCATAGTTCTTGGCATATGGCAGGTGCTTAATAAATCATTTCTGCCTTATGATAAGTCCTTTTGTAAATGTACTATTTTGTTGGTCATGAATAGGTATATTCAGTTTCTGGCAAAATATTTATGATAAAAATTGTTTATGACTCCACTCCAGAAAGATATTCAAAGCAGAGAAAATGCTTACACTTTGCACAATTTACATATTAGTAAACTTCTCTGCTCAGGATAAACTCATCATGTGACTCACTTTTTAGTCAGATACGGCTAAGTTCTAAAGCATCACATGGCGTTTCAATCAGAGGGATTGTGTAACAAGTAACATAAAAGGATAACAGCAATTAACCTTCACCATTTTAACATGGAAAACTGAAAAATAGTAAAAGGAAGATTGAATTCCATAAATCAGAAGCAACATTGGTAATTTTAATTTATTTTTTTCATATTCACAAGAAAACTAAGCTGCATGTAATTAAAAAAAAAAAATCCAAGCACTAGCTGAGGTAAGGCTATTGGAAAGAATTTCACCAGTGTTTGGAAATGACATTCTTCTTCTTGATCAACCACATTCATTGATATATGATAGAATTAGTTTTAACCAAAATATTTATTTGTTCCCTTTAACAATGAATACCTTGATAAAGCATAGGGATCAAATATTCAAGTTCTTCTGCTAGCTAAATTTTCCTACTGATTTTTGAGAAATCAGTCACCCCAGATTCCACCATCAACACTGAACATCCATGTTCTTCAACCCTGACTGCAAGGACCATTTGAAATGAGGGGAAAAATACATTTCTTTTAATTATGTTCATTATCAGAAAAAAATATAAATATAATGTAATAGTAAGGAAGCACCAGGTTTGGTAATATCATCTATTTACAAAGTCAAGACTGTTTCAAAACCAAAGATGATTCTGAGATTCTTTTCTTGGGAAACAGAGAGAAGATGACTTTCCCATTGGGATGGGACTTTTGCTACATATGTTTTCTGTTTCTGTGTAGTAAGATGAGGTGGATTCTGATACAAATTCAGTTAGTGGGTTAACAGTTCTTTAAAGAGACACATTATGATATGTGATTGAAAATTTGGCTAAAATCATCAAGTGGGAGCCAAAAGAATAAAAATAGAAACCAGATGGTCAATATGCATTATTATGCAAAAGCAATTTCTTTGAAATATCAATTCAGAAATGGTTTTTCATATTGATTTTATCATTATAAAACACCTTTTAAACATGGTGAACTCAATATGGAAAGACAATAGTATTTTTCTTTGGCTGCAACCAATTTCTTCTTCTTAGAAATGTCTTCATGATGTCAATTCATGTAACCTAAAGTCCTCTTCAGTATACATTATATGGGATTACAATGATAGCAAGTGTTCTGTAAATGCCATAGTGTAGTAAATTGCATAGGATGATTAGAAAAAAAAATTCTGTTAATATAGTGCTTGAAACTAGACTCTTCAGTTATTATTATGAGTTGCACTTGCCTAAATAAAAATCTGTTTATACCTCAACTAGAAAATACAGATGGAAAGCACAATTAAACTTCCAACCTGCAATTTCATATGCACCATTTTAATGACTGCCTTATTTGAAATTTTATTTGCAGGTGAATAAATCCCATGCCTTGAAGATTATAATCAAATACTTTAATTTACTCAACACATTTATTGCACATTCACTATGTCCAGTAAAGAGTAGATTAAGTCTATGATACGGAATCAGGAAAATGCATTTCAACATCCAGCTTCACTTGCTAGTTTTGTGACACTGGATAAACAATTCTATCTTTGGGAGCCTTGGTTTCTTTATCTGTAAAATGAGGGTAACAATATACAACTTTGTCACAGGGTTGCTCCAAGAATCAAAAGAAATAGTGAATATAAAATTCTTTGCTGATCTGAAAGTACTAGATGAATGGAAATCATGATGATCTAATCCAGTGGTTCTCAACCTTCCTAATGCTGAAACCCTTTAACACTCATATCTGGGCATATCTGCATGTGGATGAACCCGCCTGGAGATGGATAGAGGAGCAGTGTCTCAGTTCCTAAGCCCATTGGAAATATGTGTTTTCCGATGGTCTTAGACAACCCCTGTGACCCCTGCGAAAGGGTCATTCAACCCCCAAAGGGGTCATGGCCCACAAGTTGAGAACTACAGATCTAATCAGTATTATCCAGTGGACTATTAAGGATATTTGAAGAAAAAGAAAACAAAAACAGATAACCCCTGACCTCAAGGAACTTAGAGTTTATTTGGTGAAACAACTGTCTGGAAAGGTAATGTGCTATAGAGAACCTTAAAAGTAGAAGAAATGATTTGAGGTTGTCTAGACTATGGGGGACCATGAATACCATTAGCATAATGAACTTGGACTTCATTTTGTAAAGAGTCAGGAAGCACTGAAGTTTTATAGAGCCAGTAATTATTATGAAAAAAAATTTATATTTTTGTAATTTTGATCTGTCATGCCAAAGATCATGAAGAATTCAATAATGAATACTGCTGCTCAGAACAGATTAGGGGTTTCCAAAGTGAGTTATGTGGACCTCAGAGGATGAATAGGTAGACCAATGGGCTATGTGATGAAATTATTAGAGCTAAGGAAAATATAGCACAACTACCTGAAGTGAGCTTGAAGCCTGACTCAGATATTTGTTAGCTGCATGACATCAGACAAATCATTTAACCTCTATTAGCCTCTGCCATAAAACTGGGATAATCCATTTCCTGTTCAGTAAAATCAAGGTCACAGCCCTTATCTCATACATAGGGTTATTTGTAAGGTGAGGATCAAAGGAGAAAATATGTGTAAACCTTAATATTTAAATCATTATATAAATGGCATCCATTATTTTATATTTTTGTTATTGTATCCTCTCATATTTTAGCCATCACTGGCCTGTTTCTGTTTTTCTCTTTCTCTTTTCTCTATGCTTGCTGGTCCCACATGGCCCTCTACAGGGAAGCAGGTAGGTGGACAATCATTCTCCACCTAGGCCCTTTCCCTTGCCTTGATGTACTCAACAGACAACCCTGCATGATATTGCTTAGAAGCAAATGAAGATTTCCATAAAATACCAGGAGACCAGGGTCTAATCAGGCATCTAAGCATCTACCTTGCTATTCTACCCTTCTCCCCAACTGGGAAAACTGCCCTAGAAACTGATTTCCAGAGATTGTGCCTTCACTTTCTCCAAACCTGAATACCCACACACAAATATCAGAGTAAAGCAGAACTTGAATCCAGATATTCCTCACTCTGAGAACAGTTCTCTAAGCTTCCTCTCCTATGAGATTCATATCTTTTTATTTTTTCACCCAGAAATCAAATTAATATGAGTTTGAGATATAGACTATTTAACTGACCCACTTTCCTAGATATATAAAAATATTTAATTTTTTTAGGTTTCTTTTTTTTAAAGTTCTAAAGAAACAGAAGTACAAGCAGATGAAGAATTGGGAGAAAAGTTTGTTTCTAATTGAGGCAGATGGATGGAAACCAATTTGAGTCTCAAAAAAAAGTTTGAAGGCCATATGCCTTTTTATTGTGATCTTAAGAACATTGTGATCTTGGAGAAAAGTCTCTGAAATTTGAGGAATAACATCTGACAGTTTTTACAACATAGAGAGAGAGAGAGAGAGAGAGACAGGTTTTCTGAAATGTATTCTCTTTTGGTGAGAATTAACGAACAGTTCTTAGGGATAAGGTATGGAAAATATAAAAATCTCTCAAATGAAGCTTTACTGTCCTTGAAAAAAGGTGATCACAATAGCATAGGGGAAACAGTGCTTGATTGGGAAACAGTTGTGGAGTCTAGGCTTGACTCTGTCAAAATTTAACTTTATGAGTGTGGATAATTCATTGATCTCATGAGATCTTTATCTGCTTGAGATTAGGGACTATTTTGGCTTTGTGTTATTTGCTGTTTCTTTTTCTCCTCATTTCTAATATATTAATAAAGAACACAAGTTTAAAAGCAGAAACACCCTGTCTGTACCACAATTACATTCTATGTGAGGCCTGGGAAGTTACAAATTCTGACTTTCAGTATCCTAATCGAAAAGGAAGGTAATTGATTAAATGTTTAAAGTCTTTTCTATTTCTAGATTGTACAACTGATAAAAAATGTTTTTAATAAGGCAGCATTTTTTATGACTAACACTAACATTTATTAGTTTCATTTATTTTGCATTTCGGCATCTCTAATTCAATTGAAAAATTTATTAAACAGCTGTTATGTGCAAGGCACTATGCCAGACACCTAAGAGACAAAGACAAAAATGAAATATTCATTGCCATCAAGGTGCTTACATTCTCCTGAGAGATTCAGCATAAACACAGAAAAGTATAATACAAGTCAATGAGTGTAAAGGGACAAAAGAGAGATAAACCAAAGTGTTCTGGAATATTTAAGGAAGATGAAATTGCTTATTGTTTAGGATCAGGGAAAGCAATGTATGAACAGATCTGAGATTTGAACAATAAGAAATCAGACAGCTGGAGAAAAGGGAGCATTAACGTAGAGAAAAAGGAGTATGGAGAACTACCTGTGCAATATTCCAGGTTGGAGATAACTGTCAAGTTTGGAAAAATAGATAGTCCAGATTGGCTGCCATCCAATACATTAGATGAATTAAAATTGGAAAGGTAGACTCTCTCCAGATTGTAGAAGGTCTTAAATGCCAAGACAAGGACTTTGTATTTTTTTCAAGAGACAAGAGAGAACCCCTGAAGGATTTTAGTCACAAAAGTGACATAGCCAAGCCTATACCTTGGAAAGGCACTCAAGAAGGATGTGTTGCAAAGGTGAGATAGTAGAGACAAGGAAAACTAATCTGCTGATTACTGTAGTAATTCAGGAAAGGGTTAATGGGTGCTTGAAATAGTAGGGTGGCTATAAGTGTGTGGAAAAGAGAGGTTTATGAGAGATGTTGTGTAGGTCAAATTAGCAATCTGATTGGACATGGGGAATGTGTGAGGGAGGTGGGAAGGGATGAATCTACAATTCTGAAGCTTGATGACTGAGTGGATGGTTGCAATGTTCATGAAATGTGCCTTTCTCCTCATTTAAGATATTATAGCTTCCCATAAATTTCATTTATTTGAATCATATTATCTCACTATATATGCCATGATCCCTACTCCCTAAATGTTAAAGAGACATTATTCATCAGCCTTTAGAAGTCAAATCATTTTCTTGACTTTTTCTGTGGTTCCTGTTTGATGCCTAAGTCAGAACAGTGCAATATATTTGTTGATGTAGAGAATATTTAGCTAAGAATTAAAACTCATCAATATTTTTATATTATGATTCTTTCTGTCTTAGATGGGGCCTTTGTGTACTTTGACACTATTTAACAAATGCAGTCCAAGTGCTGCTATATTTTATTCAATAATTTTTAGGAAGATTTTTGTTTTCTCTCAGAGAAGACTGTTCTCACCAGAGTTTTGCTTAAATTTTGTTTTAAAGAAATTACTCCAATAAAAATTAAAATAACAGAAAACCTTAGTTATATACACAACTTTGAAAGGTTTTTGTTGTTGTTGTTGTTGTTGTTGTTGTTGGTTTGGTCTTTTTTTTTTTTGGTGTAAAGCCACACACAAGCAGCTTTCCAGGTTCTGATTGCATAGTATAGTGAACACTCTATTTAATAACAAATCAGGGAAAAACATTCACAGAAAATCAAGACACAGCACTAACAACATAGTTTTCACCATAGTGGTCACATAGTTTTCATTTAGTCAATCAATCACTTAGTAACTCAATCATTCAATCATCCTTAAGGAGGTTTACTTCCTCAAGGGTCACAAAATACAAAAGTAAAAATTCTCCACTCATGGGGCACACTAAGTTACAATCTCAGTCACTACTCAGCACTCTCATAAGGAGTAGTGTACAGTAAACAGGTCGTCTACCCCTCAGTCACAAATAAGTTACAATTTCAAGGTTATAAGTAACTTACAACTTCAATCAGTCACTGCTCAGTATCCACAGAGACATCTCTTCATTTTGACCTGGGTTAGGCTCTCAGATTCCCTGGATCCCCTTCCATGGTCCCAGCTCCTACCTGGATTCACCAAACTGTCATCTGGGTTCAAAGGCAGACACCTCCAAGCTCCTTGTCCAGCTCTCCATGCAGTTCCTTTCCCATACTGAAGTTCACAGTGTCCAGCCCACCTTAAATCCTTCACAGTCTCTGTTCCTGGGAAGTCAAGGCTTAACCAAGCCACAAACAGACAAAATAGTGGCACTGTAGTCATGCTTCCTCAGTCTTCTGCAGCTCTGGCTAGTCCTTGGAAATTCTCAGCAGCTTGGCTGGCTCTCAGACTCAACAGCTCCTTATTAGCTTCTCAGCAGCTCTGGCTGGCTCTCAGCCTCAGAAGAAGTTTCAGCTGCTTCCCAGAATAAAAATAACTTCATCCAGGTTCTCAAAATAAAGATCATTCTCTCCAACCTGGGCCTCTCTTCCTCAGACTCCAGATCCTGGCTCCAAGAAGATCTGAAATTCCAGCTAGGGCTTCTCCTTATATACCTATTTGCTCCTCCCTGTTCGGCCCCTTTGTATCAGCAACCACCTTAGCATATCTAGGGCGGCTGCTAGCACAGGTTCTTAGATCTGCTTTTCTGAAGGAAAGCAACTCAAAATGTGTTAACAGTCTTACTTTAATCAATCAAACACATATCATTTACCTACTTCAGGGGACAAGTCAGCACCCTGAACTTCAGAGAATGCAAACAGAATACAAAGAGAGGTTATAAGCAGAAGTTACAAGCAGACAAAGAAACAGATCAGCAGATGGGCTTCCAACTGTCTGACCATTACATCCATACCTATTCAGTTACCAGAGAGGGAAGCACCAACATCTAGGTTTTTCAAAGCTGGGGGGCTCAATGACTTCCCAGAGTCTCATTTGGCCAAATCACACAGCTCTTCTCAAAGTGAGCCCCAAAGCAAAAACTCACATCAGGATATATATATATATATATAGCCTTCTCCTAGATCAGAGAATGTCACAACCCTCTAGACCCACTGTCCAATCACAAAGTAATAAAACGTGGGCATTCCTGAAGAACAAGCCTCCCACCATATGTTCCACATGACACATTCAGCCTATTAGGCAGCAGAGTATACTTTCAAATCAGGAAAGGTTCTCAGAGCCACTTAAGCCTGTCAAAGGGCCTAGGGGAAGGGAAGATCTTCAGATTCCCATAACACCCTTCCTGTCATATCAGCAACTTCCTGCTAAGTCAGCAACAGGAGTTCATACCTTTTGTGTCTTAACAGAGGCTTGATCTAATTAATTTCCAGCTAGGTGCTAAGTACCTGTTAGCTTTGCCAATACAAAGGAATCAAATTACAATACTATTACATTTGGTTTGTAAATTAATTTTATTGAATTTTTATTTTACCTGTCCAGTATTTCCCTTTTCCATCTTCCAAAAAAAAAAAACCCAAACCCATTAATTATTATTAATGAAGAAAAAGAGAGGAAAGCTAAATTCAGTCATCATAGAGAGAAAAAACAATCTAATTTTTCCCCCCACATGTTCCATATTCTTAAGTTCCCAACCTCTGCAACAAATTAAAAGAAAGTTCTTCTGTGGTTCATTTGAGGTCTAGCTTCTTCATTATACTTTTGTACCTTGCAATTTCAATTGTTTTGCTATTGCTTTCTTTCCACTTACATTATTATAGTCATTATGAATATTATTATCCCTTTTCTTTCTCCTTAGTTCACTTTGAATCCATTCTTATACATCTTGTCAAGCTTCTCTATTCATCAAATTAATCATTTCTTTTACTATAGGACAATTCCATTACATTAATGTACAAATTTTTAAATTAATCCCCAAAGATGAGTATCTACTTCGCTTTATAAAAACACTATATATAGAAAGGGGGCAGCTAGGTAGCACAGTGGATTGAATACTTAACCTTGGAATGAGAAAGACTCATTTTCATGAGTTCAGATCCAGCCTCAGACATTTACTATTTGTGTGACGCTTGGCAAGGGACTTAACCCTATTTGTGTCAATTCCTCATCTGTAAAATGACCTGGAGAAGGAAATGGCAAAATATTCTAGTATCTTTGCCAAGAAAACCCAATTTGGGGTCATGAAGAGTTGGATATGATTGAAATGACTCAACAACAACAACAAAAAACAGAAAGGGCTTTTGTAACTTAGATGTGGAATGAGTAGTGTTTACAGATGATAAGGAAAGATGTAAAAAAAATTAGGAAAAATATCCCATAATAATTAACTTTAGTAATAAGAAATCTCAATTTATTACTGGTTCCTTTAGTTAATTTCTCATTCATAATTATCAAGAGATTAATTCCAAAATAAGAAAATCTCAATCTTTTTAAAGATAGAAAATTCAGTATGTTTAAAAACTATTTGCAGTTTAAAAGCTATTAGTTCAAGACAAATACTTAAACAAAATAAAACTATTTTTCTCCATCAGAATAAAATAAAATATGAACAAAGTACCAGAACAAAGGCATTGGAAGATTGTTAATACTTATAATGAGCTCTATTAAATGACAAACTTTTGGTCTATCCAATAAGAGGTGTTAGACTCTTACTGTGGGAGAGGTGACAGTTTTTAGAAATATTTTCTTCATTGGAAATATGATATTGGCATCACTTCTTCTCTGTCATTTTAATCAGCAGGGCAGCTCCCACAATATGGTTGTGATATTTAATCTCTTGTTACAAAACTAAGGGATGATCTCAATCTTCCTGAATGTGACTTGTAGGCCAGGAGCAGATTTCCAAGGTAGTATAGGGTAAAATCTTATATGGTTCTTGAACTTTATATATTTGAATTTTCAGTTTCTCAAGTTCTACTCCTATGTTACTGTTATGAAGCATCTACTTGTCCTGATACTGCTTAAAAAGAATCAACTGGATATTTGTGAAATCTACTCTTTTTTTTAAACAAAAAGATTGAAGAGGATGTCTTTCTTTAGAGTAATTTCTGGGTTGAAACTTTGTACAGTGCTTACTTTCTATTAAGTATTAAATAATCAGAATGACTTATTTACCCCATGGGAATGACTGTTGATAAAGTTAAAGGTATGTCCTTGAATATTGGCAGAAATCCTGTAGTGAGATTTTAAACAAATCTGCTTTAAGGTGACTAACAATGTCAATTCATTGATCCAACGTGGTTTTTCTCCTCTATTTCCCCTTTAAACAATAATCTGGTACCTCTACCATTTTAAAGCAATAAAATTGCTGATTACACAAAGAAATTAACTGAAAATAGATCATTAAGTATAGTTCTATATGAAATGCCTGTTATTTTTTCCTATATTTCTACAATAAAGAGTGATATCTTTTTATAGCACTTATGTGAAAGATTTCTAGACTCTATATTATCTAATTATTGCAGAATAGCTACATTATATGAAAGATGAATTTTTATTCTCCATCTTTGTCTTATATGAATGAATTATAAAGGAAAGAAAGAAATTTCATCCATGTATTGTCCTTAAATCTTAAGTCTAGATTACTAGCATTCAATAGTTACTATAACCAGTGTTGAAGATTACAAATAATTTATCTTATATTCAGTTTAGGACAAAGTCTAAAATTCTGACATGTGCCTTGTGTATTAATAAAAAACATATCGCAACTTGTTTAAATAATTTAAATAATCAAAATAATCACATTATCCTCTTTCTTTTCATGGCAGATGTTAAACTGACCAAATTTTTAATGAGACTGTAAAATTATTCCCATTGAGCATAGTTCTTCACAAATGTAGGTAGTTCAAAGGGTTTATAGAAAACACATAAGGGGATAATCATAGATATTATGATTTACAATATATTTATCTAATTGAAGTTTCTGTCCCCTTAAACAGAAAGATTACCTTATACTTATACAACATAAAACCAATTTTGGATTCAGAAAGTCAGCCTACTCTTTCCATTTTGAGACTATTTTCTTTCAAACCTAAGGGCACAGAAAACAAGTAACTGTTTTAGAAAAGTTGACAATTCTGGCTCCATTAAGGTAGGAACAGCTACCTTTGAACATGTGAATGAATAATAAAGTCTCTTCAGACTTAATTCTGGAGGGCATAGAAAGCAGGTTGGGAAAACATGTATTTATTATATGATATAAAGAAACTAGCTTGGCAAACTGAAAGCTATGAATAGGAATTATTCTTCCCATTTAAAGTTTCAAAGTACTCTGCATAATGTAAGTTCTCTCCATAATTTGGAATCCATTCCATAAAGATTATGATTTTATTACTGACTTTTAGGGAAAAAAACAGAAATGTTATGCATAAGGAGAATGATTACTAGAAAACCTTTTTGCTATTATATCCAAAAGAGAATTGTATGTATAAAAGTTAAACGTGCAAGACTTAGAGAACTATTCAATACCTCTGTTATTAAAATGTGCTATTGCTTCCATCCAGAAATTGACGTAAGTTAAACTAGAATCCCTTAATGTAAATCCACAAGGTGGTTTTCTTAAAATAATGAGTTGTATATAATTTAGCTTCTTGTAATGAATAATAACTGAATTCTACTGAGTCCTAGCAGTCATAGCTATGTCTCAGTTCCAAAGTTCCCAAAACAGAGACAGGTGATATCACCTAGGAGCAGACCACCTTCATGCCTGTAATATCCTCTGGAACAGATGCAATCACCTAAATTTCCTGAGGAAATGTAGATGTTAAGAACTAGTCTGAACTACTTCATGGATAGCTCTGAAGCTACCCAGAAAGATGTCTAAAAAAAGTTTAAAGGTTCTCAAACAGAATAGAAAAAAAAGTGCAAGAAGGATTCTGGAGAGTAAGACATTTTGTGAAGGGGAAGGAGAATCAAAAGTGATAAAAGATTGTGGGTGGAAGAGTATGGCAGCAAAGAGAGAGAGACAAGGAGAGACAGAGACAGAGAGACAAACAGAGAGAGACAGAGACAGAGGTACATAGAGAGAGAGATAGACAGAGAGACAGAGACAGAGGGACAGAGAGAGAGACAGAGACAGAGAGACAGAGAGAGAGACAGAGAGAGAGAAAGAGGAGAGAGAGAGAGAGAGAGAGAGAGAGAGAGAGAGAGAGAGAGAGAGAGAGAGAGAGAGAGAGAGAGAGAGAGAGAGAAGGAGAACAAATATTGGAACCATGAGTGTTCTGCAATGAGGCTTTTTTTTGAACAGCTGAATGTATGACTTCTTAAGACTGATCAACAGATACTGCAGGATCTTGTTATTGATAATAGAAAGTGTTGTATCATGGTAGTTGAATATTCCCTGCTAAGGGACACACACACACACACACACACACATATGCACACAATATGTATGTATGTATGTACATCTCACATGAACACCTAGGAGGTAAACTGTCTTCCCAGAGTGCTTCTCCATAATATGACAGAATTCATCCTAAGACACAAAAAACTCTATGGTAAATATCTAGTTCTACTGGTTAGTATGGGGATGAACAATGATGTTACATAAATATCTAATATTAAATTACACCCAACTATAAACTTCATGTGGGAAAATCTCTTTTCACATTTAATCTCTTTATTTCTCCTACTAATCAATAAAAACAAACATTTTAAGTTGCTACAATGGTTGAGTTTAAAAAGAACAAGAATTTAAGAGCACACAGTGGAAGGATTGGACTCAACTGGAATACAACATTGGGGTTTAGGGATGTGACACTTAGAAAGCCTATAGATAAATATCATAAGGATTGGCAAAATGATATGTGGTAAGAGTTTGCTAGCCATAGGAGATAACAGTGGATGAAAGCAGGTTAGCCAAAGATTACAGATAATATGAAAATTAAAATGATTATGACCTCACTACTCAATCTCTGGTTCTTTGTGGCTCTGGTTTTAAAGTCTTGACAGGAACCTTACCTATGGGTAAGAAGGGAAGAACAATTAGCGTAACAGTTGGAGACATGGGTCTTGAACATTTCTTTCCTGCTGGGAATTGGGTAGAATAACATATGGTAAAAAGAGCTTCTCTCAGGGTCAAGGAATTGTGGTTCAAATCCTTCTGACCCCAGACAAACCAGGGTCTTAACCTCTCAATTCACCAGGTAATTCTTTTTTTTTAAGGGGGAAGGCAAAGCAATTGGGGTTAAATGACTTGCCCAAGGTAACACAGCTAGTTAAGTGTCAAGTTTCTTGAGGCTGAATTTGAACTCAGGTCTTCAGGCTGCAAGGTCTGTCCTCTATTCACTGCTTTGCCTAGCTACCCCATCCAGGTAACTCTTTAAGAAAGAAACTTGCAGATCAAGTTTCAGTCTAAACAGTTAGAAGGAGTTTTCTCTTTGGAAGTTTCCTATAATGATGAAAATTTAACTCAAGCATAACACTCAAAAATAAAAAAGCAGGCTCCTCTAGAACCTAACATATTTTGAATGTCCTAAAATATTAGCTGAATTAAACAATGTATTGAGATCAAAGTCAGTAATTGTATCTCCTCCAGTTAAAGTCAGTGATTGGAAGAAAATAGAAACTATAAGAATTAAATAGTTCATTATAAAATTTGGTTTTCCAGCTCACAGCTTAAAAGAGTGATACGATTTTGGCCATGGAATCAAGCAGCATCCTAAGACTAAGAACTTGATCTAGATCAGTTCAGTAGATCAGTATACAAAAGGGGATAATTAAGAGAGAATCTAAAGAGGTAGAATTAACAAAAATCAGTGACTGCTAGGATACTATCAATAATAAACCCAATAGATATAATAGCTTATTATTTGCACATCACTTCGTCCTTAGTGTCTACTGTATAGATGCAGAAAGAGAATTAGAAAGGCTAGATGTAAAGTATTGGATTTTGATACATATTGTTCTTGATTCCATTTCCAGCAATCTTTTCACTCACTGAATGGTACTTTCGTAAGTTTTGCAGTTTGTCAAATGCAATGCAGTACATGTTCTTTCCATTTTTCAATTCTGAGCTTGACTATTTTCCGTCTGCAGCATTTGGACTGATGAGAGTGTGAATTGGCTTTCCCGATAAGCACCAAGAAAGGCCAGCATTTCCTGACTCTCTTCAACTGTGAGTCCCCTTCTTCCCTAAGTACGTTCTATTCAATAACTTTGTATTTGTTCTCATTATATGTTCTGTTTACACCTATCAATACAACATTACCTCTCCAGAAAGAATATCAAGATCTTTGAGAAAAGGAACTGATTCTATTCTTTGCCATTTTTTTAACCCCTATTGCTTAGCACAGGTCCTAATACATCATAGGTGCTAAATAAATACTTGCTTATTTATCGAATTATTTAAAACATTCACTCCGAGACAAGATATAGTAGCAAGAGAATAAATCAATTATTAAGCATCTTCTAGAGGTTTATGCTAGGTAGCACAGTGGATCGAATCCTGGACCAGGAGTCAAGAGGACCTGAGCTCATATTTAGCCTCCGATACTTACTAGATGTGTGACCCTGGACAAATCACTTAACCCTGTTTATCTTAGCTTCCTCATATGTAAAAATAAGCTGGAGATAGAAATGGCAAACCACTACAGTATATTTGCCAAATTTGCCAAATGGGAATAACTAAACAACAATAACAACAAGTTTTCCAAAATCTTAAAATCAAGGAATACTTTATTTATTTATTTATTTTTGCTCATTACTCATTCCTATGAGTGAGAGAAGTTATGATAGCTACTTTTCTGGCCTTAAAATTAACTGGAAAAAACCCCACAAAATTATGGATGTGCAAGAACATGGAGAAAAAGTAACTGCATCATCTAGGAGTTTATAATTGCAGGAAAAGGAATTCTATGCACAAGCTGACTCATACCCTTAACTTTATGAAATGTGATTTACAGTATTTCTCAGGATGATGTCTTGACTGGTGCATGAATTGGATTTAAGTGAGTAAAGTTGCACAAAGTCATCAGTCTCATTATCTCTTCCAGAGTTATCCAAGGTTAGTGTCAACACAAACATCAGGATGATTGGCAATCACTCAGGTTGCAATGGATTATCCTGGCATCTTTTATGTCTGACCAAATTCTAAGCGTTCCTTATCACCTGCTTCAGCAGCTTTCATGGCTGTTGGAACAGATGGTTCTCATCCCATTGTGTAAAGTCTTCACACACTTGAGGTAGGCATCCTTTTAAATCACCAATGGATTGGAGGACTAGCATTTCTGGGGTGGGGACTTTCCAAGATCTTTTCAGGGCTTCTCAACCACCTTTAGTGTCAACCTTCACCTAACTCTTACTTGTGGCTTCAAGAAATCATAGCAAGTAAAGCAGTAAATCATCTTCACAGATTCACTAAACCAAGTTGAGGGTAACTGACAGGCTTCAAACAGAGAAGTAAACATCACCAGAACATGAAATAGAGCTTTAAAACAAAGCTTTCAAAGAATGAAAGAAGCTGCTTTAAGAATACTGTATTTGAGAAGTCCAAGGTAATAAGATGCTTTCCTTTACACTAACAAATTTATTAAGCAATAAATTTTCTATGAAGAACCCCTAGCTGAAATTTTCTATATGTCCTATAGTTTAAAAATGAGGAATTTATCATTTCTCTTTGGGGGTGTCCTTCTAACTACTTGTCATAACTATCTCATTTTATATTGCTAAATGATTTGATTTTCAGGTAATTAGAGGATGATAAAGCTACTATACAACAATAAATCAACTTATTTGAAATTCCATGAATATGCTCATTAAATAATTTAAAATTATTAAATGATATGCTGAAATCTGTTATAATCACATGGTATTATGGAAATGAGAATATTATCTTTAGGAGAAAATCTAGAGACCCCAGTAAATGCCACAATATTTACATGGCATTTGTTTTCCAGAAAAGCAGATCATAAAGCATTTTTCAAATAGACCCTCAAAATAAGTTATAATGCTTATAAAAGTGAGAAGGGACAAAAACTGACAGCAGAAATGATGAATTTTTTTTTAATGAAGGGAAGGGTAGTAGTAAAAAAAAGAGTGAAAAAGAAGATAAATAGGAAGGAGATGCTACTTTTTCCTTAAAATTAAAGAAAAATCAGGGATGACAATTACTGCACCCACAATTTCTGTTTCAGCTAGCTTAAAGTAGTTGACCCAAACCACGACTCATGAGAACCTCATAAAAGATGTCATTTTGTGAAAACACAGAAGTTGAGGATCCATGTTTTAGATGCATTATTAAGTAGTTTATGTGGTAAATGGTTTATTTCCCATGTTAAAATTTCTTCTCATGAATTGTCTCTGATATATGAATGCAAACCAAGCTATACCTCAACAATGTATTTATCGAAGCCTAAAGTATAGTGGCTGTCTAGTTCTCTCACCTGGACAAAAATAACAAAAACTGAGAAGAATTGGGGAGAGAAAACACAGAATTGGAATTTCTAGTTTGAATACATAATTGAGTGCATATAAATTTTGTGCTGTTGATTTTCTTCTATTTGAGAGAATTAAAAAAGCACCAAAAATCATGTGTATTACCATAAATACTCATTTTAAAAGGGTACTAAGAATGGAAGAGACTTTATACAACTGCTTGTTTTACAGATGAGAAAACTGAGGCTCAGAGAAGGTGGGTAGTGAGTCTAGGTGACTCCCTAGAAGGTATTTTCAGTGATTTCAGTCATGTCTGACTGTTGTGGCCCCATTTGGGGTTTTCTTGGCAAATATACTGTAGTGGTTTGTCATTTTCATTCTCCAGCTCATTTTATGGATGAGAAAACTGAGTCAAACAAGAATACATGACTATCCATGGGTCACAGAGCTGATAATTGTCTGTAGTCAAATTTGAACTCAGGAAGATGATTCCACACTCAGCACTCTATACGTTTTGCCACCTACATGCCCTAGAGATTGTTAGTTGATCCCCAAATCATATTAGTATAAAATAAGAGGCAGTTTTCCTGATTCAAGGTCCAAGTTCTTTTTCAATTACTCTATATTGCTCTTTGATCCATAAATTAATAGGTCTACCTACTCTGTTAGTCAGTCAATCAGACAGCAAACATTTGTTAAGATGTTACTATGTAATAGATTGGGCAGCTAGGTGCTGCAATGGATATAGTGCCAGGTTTGGAGTCAGGAAAAGATGAGGATATTTATCAGTTCAAATTTGGTCTCAGACACTTAGTAGCTGTGTGATCCTAAGTATGTCACTTATTTCTGTTTGCCTCAGTTTCTTCATCTGTAAAAATGAGCTGGAGAAGAAAATGGCAAACCACTCCATTATCTTTGTCAAGAAAACCCCATATGGGGTCATGAAGCATGAGGCAGAACTGAAATAATGAACAAACACAACAAATGTAATGGAAATTATGCTAAGTGCTCCAGAAACACAATGAGGACACCTGAGATAAGCTATCCTTGTCTTTCTACTGTTGCTTCCATCTCCAAGCACTTACTAGAAACTCCCTCACCCTAACATTTTTTCCCCCACTGTCTTGCCTTAAGAAAAAAGAAGACAACTTTATTTCAAGGCACACCCAATTTCATTCTGGGATTCTGGCACCTGAACTTTCTGGATAAAATTCATTGATCCACTCTTTCCATTTCAAGCACAATTGCTGTCATTGTAGATTGGTATTACTTCATAATACACAGCTAATTAACTTCCTGCTCTTTCCTGTTTCTTTCATATATTTCAACTTGATAACCTGAAGTTTGCAAAAGGCAACTCTACACTTTATAGTGGTTCCCTGTTGAATTATTTGCTACAGGTTCTAAACTCTATTTTTGAAATTTGAGACATCAGAAGACCAGCTTGAAAGTTCTAGAACACAGCTCATTTTCCAAGATTTCTCTAAATGTTTCCCCACTACCCTAGGCATTTTATCTGCCACTTCTTTCAATATCCTATATAATATCATTCATTTGGGCCAGATCTGAATCGATATTTAGCCAAGCTCTAACTTGGGTCCCTATATTCCTACATAAGAAACTTAAGGAACATCATTCCCTTCACTAAATGAAAAGCAAAGGGAAACTAGTAATTTTCTGCATAATTTGCATGAGTATGGGACATTTCACAAACACTATTATCAACTCGTTCTCTATGGAAAGTAGCATCATTTCTAAACAGCCCTAGATGATCAGCCATTCTTTCCTTTTCTCCATGTGTCACATTCATATTCATAATCTTTTTCATATTCGATTCTTTCTTAGAGCATTTATTTCATGCTGTCACCTTCTCTAGTATGTTAGATCATAGAGTTGCATATCTCAAGTCTTTGCGTTTCAACCTTAAGATGAGTTTTCATTTGATACAGCCACAGTGAATACCTCAATCCTTGATTAACAGCACAAATCCTAGGAGGCTTTTGAAACAGTTCTTTCAGTTACGATCCTTAGAATAAAAGGGCTAGAATATTCAACTTCTCAGTTCTCACAAATGATAGTCCATCTCCCAACTTCATGCATTTTCACTGCCTGTCTCCCTTACCTGGAATTTTCTCTATCATTTCTGCCTCTTAGATAAATTTACATCTTCTGTAAAAAACTTTTCCCATTTCTTCTTAATACTAGTGTCTACCCTCTGAATTTATTCCCATGTCATTTTGTATATACCTTCTTTGTACGTGACTTTTGCATGTTATCTCTTCCATTAGACTGTGAGTTTGTTGACAGGAGGGGGAAGTTTTCCTCTCTTTGTATCTCTAGTGTTTAGCACAGCGTCCAACACATGGTACTTAATAAATCTTTTTTTATTGACTTAATTGGAAATAGAAAAGCAGTACTTTGTGGTTCCCAATTAAAGTTTTATGTGCTTCCTTACCTGTTTGCATAACTCCATTACTTCTTCAAAATATCACATTTTAATTATACTTTTTTCCCCTGAAAGTTTCCAGGAATGATCTTTTGGAGTAAGTCATAAAAAACAGTTATATGCTACTATTTTCTTCCTTTTATGTTGGACCAATATTTAGGTAAACAATCAATAGTATAATAGCATATGGATACAATTGACCATATTATTCAGAACAAAGGGATCTTTTAATTATCATAATTTATTATGCTGATTGAAGCAACAAAGTTTTTTTTTAATTTAAAATGATGAGTAATCATTTCATTCCTTCCCATCACCTCACTAGCATAGACCTTGTTGGATTCAAATATATGTTTATCATGTTCATATACTGCAATGAAAAACAGAGCTATATCTAAGAATTCTGGAATCTGGGGGAAATTAAGTTAAGGAAAGTAGAAGAATATTTCAATTATGACAACTCTTGGGCATGCTTGAGGCTTGTTGGAGACAGGGAGTTGGAGCAGTTGAGAAAACTAGAGGTCAGTCCAAATTGTTCAAAAGGTCGGGGTTGAAATTACAAGCAAGATTTTTAAATTGTTGGAGGAGACGAACACAGAGGCCCTAGGTGACTGAAACAAAAATCCAGACAAGATGAAATTGGTTTTAATAAAAAAAAATATATAGGGCATTTTTATTTGTTTTGTTTTCCATGATGGCTCAGGTAGAGTCTGAAAGTGACATTGGGAAGCAGGAGCAGGCCAACTTCTCATCCTAGCCCAGTGTGTCAGAGAATATGAGAGGAGTTTAACTGGGCACAAGAAGATGAAATGAATGTGAGAGAAAGAATTTTAGGGAACAAAAGGGAGTTTGGCTAGATAGAAGGATTGGAGAGGTCATAAGAAAAAGGGAACAGTGGAAGATAGAATCTGTGAAGTTCCAGGTGTGCATTTAATGGGAGCAGAGTTGTCTCTAGTGTGGAGTGCTGATCCCCAGCTAAATCCATTGGTGATATAGATTTTTAGGATAAGGAGAATAGCATAAGTCAATCTTGGACAGAAGGTATAGTATAAGAGAAGGATATATCAGAATCTTGGAATGTGGTAACTCAGAATGGGGATGAAGGGTAGGTAGTCCAGTCAGTACTCTAATACAGAAAGGAAGCACTTGAGGTAGAGGGTAGATGAATTATTTTTTTCCCATATTGATTCCTGAATATTGATCTTTGGGGCAAACCATTGACCATCTTGATTCTGCAAAAAACAATGTAAATAT
The DNA here is from genome assembly GCA_028646575.1 of Pseudocheirus occidentalis. Taxonomy (NCBI): domain Eukaryota; kingdom Metazoa; phylum Chordata; class Mammalia; order Diprotodontia; family Pseudocheiridae; genus Pseudocheirus; species Pseudocheirus occidentalis. The sequence goes on from CM053600.1 coordinate 56,837,512, forward strand.
TTTGGTGATGAGTAAATACAATCCATTCAAACAAGGAATGTGATATATTGAGAAAAAAAACCCAGCACATCAGGAGACACTTTTTTTTCCCCCACAGGAAAGGCAAAGCAATGGGGTTTAAGTGACTTGCCCAAGGTCACACAGCCAGAAAGTATATAAAGTGTCTGAGGCTGGATTTAAACTTACATCCTCCTGACTCTGGGGTTGGTCCTCTATTCACTGTGCCACCTCGCTGCCCTGACACTTTCTTTTAGTTATCATTCAATATCATTAAATTATGACTAGAAAACAATTTCCAGGAATATTTTCCACATTAGATTGGTGTTCTTTTTTTTTCCAATATGTTCACTGTGAGTTCCTACTTATCAAGGGTAGAGAGCTTCAGAAACATTAGGCCATATGAAAGCATATAAATGTACACTTTGGTCACCATGGCCATGACTTACATCACAATAACTGTATATTAAATGATAAACCAAACTAACCTTTCCTAAAGTAGATCATTGTACTTGTTCTACTTTCATTGTAAAGTGTAAGTTCTTGTCTTAGCTGCAAGCACTAAGGCAATCAATGCTGATGAATGACTAGAAACAGCTTCTTTATTCCAGTCCTCACTGAATAGAAAGTTTCCATTATCATCTTGACCATCTTCACTCTATCAATTTGACAGGGGCAGGCAGTTCTACACTTCACTGCCTGCACTCTGGAACTGTATTCTGCTTATCTATCTGTTTCTAATATGAAAGAAAAATGAAAAATAATCAAGACTGGAGAAGACTTCTTGTTTGCACAAATATAAATGTCATTTTTCATTCTGCTTTTAATTGGTATTCTCCTCTCTTTTTTTTTAAAGTCTGAGATGTAGTTATACAAAACAAAATAGCAAAACAACTACCTTGTTTGAGTAGAATTTAACTTTTAAAATTTGTCCTAAGGTGTCCTCCTGTGACTTCCTATTGTGATGCCTCATGATTACATAAAGATAACCCAGTGGAGAGTACTTGAGGGTACTTTATGCATAGATGATAGAACTATGAGTAAGAACTCAGTGATAAACTTTGTGTCTGTTGTCTAAGGAGCAGCAAAGTTAAGTTAGCAAAAGCTCATCACTAGAAGACAATACACAGATAAATTGTTGTGCCATAGCAATTCATGAAATTCTTTGATTAGGCATGGAGGACCTGTGATCTGCATCACAGAATAATGAAATAACAGACTGCATAAAGAATGGCAGTAAATAAAGCTTGCCTTTATGACTAGGTAAGTTAAAACTATTAGACATGATTATTTACAAAATCTTCATTTTAATGTTCTTACTGGTATGTGCTATAGGTCCATTATCTCTTAGAACCTTACCTATTCTAAATTATTCTTCTGCTCCTCCCACCTCAACCATATTCTGACATAAGTTTGCTTATGCTCAAATAAATCAGTGAATGCCTTTGCCATAACATGTAGTTTTGCTGGGAGCACAGTAGTTTGGAAAGCTACAGAGTACTTGTGTGTTCTGGTTATTAAAGCAAAACTCATATTAGGTCTGTATTAATTCTCTTTCTATATTGCTGACCTTTATGGAACAGTAAGCAATAATTAGAAAAGATATAAACAGCCCCTAGAAGAGTTTAAAGCTCTCACACAGTCTCTCTCTCTCTCTCTCACACAGTCTCTCTCTCTCTCTCTCACACAGTCTCTCTCTCTCTCTCTCTCTCTCTCTCTCCTTTCTCTGTATTTTTTCAATTACTAAGCATTTATTTTCTCTCCTTCTTACTTTCTCTTCTACCTCCAAAAGTTAAGAAAAAAATATCCCACAATGTATGTCTTATTCTGCAGTTTGAGTCTATAATCTTTTTGTCAGGAACTGGATAACATAGTTCATTACCAGTCCTCTGGAATAATAGCTGATCCATCCAATAATTGGTATTCTCAAGTTTTTCAAAGTTGTTTGTTCCTATAAAGTTGTTACTAGTGTATAAATTGTCCTCCTGATTCTGGTCACCTCACTCTGAATCAGTTTCTTCAAGCTTCCCCAGGATTCTCTGAAATTACTTCTTATAGTCATTACTTCTTATAGCACAATAATATAGAAAATATTTTCTCCTTTTTAGCCTGTGAACTGCCTTCATGTGCTACCTCAAATATTTCAATCACCACCTGATCACAAATCTCCTTTGTAGCAAAGTTTTACCCATATGGTTAGAAAAAATGATTTTCCTTCTAATCTTTCTTTATATAGTATGTATTCCTGCTGCCTCCTCATGCCAATCTCCATGAGTAGCTGGTAAGGCACTGACAAAGGTGGTAACCATTCAAGATTTGGAAATCATATTATCACTAATTTTGGTCAAAACAAACAAAAAGTCAATACTAAGGGGATGCTTTGTACATAGTAAGCTCTCTTCCAACCCAAAGATTCTTACTTTAATTCTCTGAAAAGTGTTCATCTTTCTACTATTTGAAGATGAACAAAGTCATACTTGGATTAAACGTTTTAGTTTTCCTTTTGGTTTTCTGAATTATTAAAAAATGAAGAGAAACGTCATTTATATAGATATATGTGCAAATGTGTGTGCACACACAAACATGTATATAACATTTTATAAGACTCAAATTATGATTTCATTAATACAGAGAACTTCTGAGTGAGCAAATTTTCTACAAATATAGGTCATCACCTTCTCTGTATCACATAGTTTTAGAGATTTGACCAGAGTACTAAGATATGAAATGACTCACCCCCAGTCTTCTTACTAATCTATGTCAAAGACTGTACTTAAATCTCAGTTTTCCTTCTTTTGATGTTAGTTCTCTATCCACTACATCTACTGTTTCCCAATATATTTATATCATGAAAAAAATTATAAAAATTACTTGTATTTCTATCTTTTGAGGGGTGGAGGAGAAGGCAGGGCAATTGGGGTTAAGTGACTTGCCCAAGGTCACACGGCTAGTAAGCGTTAAGTGTCTGAGTTCAAATTTGAATTCAGGTCCTCCTGTCTCCAGTGCTGGTGCTCTATTCACTGTACCACCTAGCCACCCCAGAAATTACTTTTCTGATACAAATTTTTTAGTGTATCAAATTTCTTATAAACTGCAGTACAGTGTCCTATTCAAAATGTGTTACCATCAATTAACCCAACAAATGGAAATTTGCAAACCTTGAGATAACCTAAGATGGATTTTAATGAATAATTAAGTTTCATAACCTTAACTCTCACCTCTGATACATATTGATTGTGTTACTGTAGGCAAGTCACTTAACATCTCAGTCTCAGACAAATGTATACTACTATACATTACAAAAGAGTTGCTAATCTGCAGTGATACAAATAATTTTCTAACTGGAAGTTCACTATACCAATTAAAAAAACCCACCAGGACCTGTTTTCCCTCTACCCAATTTTACACATAAGTAGTACATTTATTATTTACTTTTTTGGTGAGAGAAAGAAAAGGAACAGATGGGTAAGTGTGGTGATATATGAATGTAGGCCCTGTTACTATTCCTCTTGCTACTGGGAGATGGAGGTGGGTGAACTATTTGAATCCCAGAGTTCCAAGCTTCAGCAAAATTGCTAAACCAGTAAAATATCTGCACTGTCTGGCACCAGTTTCGTGAGACTTTAGAACTGGGGGGTTGGAGTGGTCACAGGATTAGGATGCCTAAAGAAGGACAAAGAAACACAGCTGGTCAGAAATGGAGCAGATCAAATTCCCCATGCTGGTCAGAATTTGGATTAAGTCAACAAGTGACTACTGGACTTCTACTTTGGGTGATATAGCGAGAACCAATCTCATGAAAAAGAATAAAAGAGAAGGGGAAGGCAAGGAGGACTTTAGTTGGCAATGGTGAGAAAAGCTCTATTTCGGTCAATTAATTCAACATATAGCCATTGTCTAAATTTTTAAATGTTTAAAACTGCTGTCAATTTTCTTTTGAAATAAATAGGACAACAATTTGATGCATCCCAATCAGATAAAAGTACTTTGCCATAGTTTTACTTCTTAGTATCTTCAACTGTTTTTATTATCATTATGGACCTAGAAATAGCTGTATTTCAGAAACTGAATTATGTTTCAGCCACCCAAAGTGGTACCTATGACTTGTCAAAAGTCACATCAGTTCTACTCAAAATATTATATATGTGGGCCAGACAGAGGAGGATTATAAAGAGGAGAATAAAAGGACATAACTAGTTTGTTCTCTGTTTCTCTAAATTACCCAGATCTGTATATGACTTTATCAAAGTTGTTTGATATCACTATTTTTCTCCTCATTTTCAAGTTGATCTAGAGTTGTGATCCTAGAGCAATCCTTATAACGCCAGGCTATGTTTTCTACTTATTTGCAAGGCTGAGTAAATGGCATCCTTAAAACCCATTGTCCACCTCTAAATGGGTGATATGCATAAAAATTCCTTAACTCTCCAGGCAGATGAGATCCAATGTTTGTGTTATTATTCAACAATTTTAAAATGTGTTGGGGCCAACAGTTATTTACAATGATATGAAAAACTTCATTTGAATATATTTAAACCCTTTTCAAATAACTATTCCTCATGGAAAATGTGTTTACTACAGAAAATAAAGTTACTTTTGAATATTTGTAATTTTTAAAAATGTCTTTTGCACAACTTTTCATATAAATTGTCACCATAGACCATCAACATACTTCAGCCTCCTTTTACACATCATACATTTTACCATTTCTCTTTGGCTTATTTGTAAGATGTGAAATTTTCAAAATCACAATGGTTCATTAATCTTAAGAGTCTACTAGTAGAATATTGCTATTAGTAATGAATGACAGTAGTATCTAACGGGTGCTGTTAGTTGCAGTCGTATTTAACTGCTATCTCTAGGCTATGTGTGGTCTCCTAGGTCCTTAAGTGCAGGTCTTTGACTGAATCTAAACTTCAATAGAACAAATTTCATTCATAGAAGGATTTGTTCTGCAAAACTGGGACTCAAACAAAAACCCTAACCCAAGGACTGAGAAGATTACATGCAGCCTCAATGCCACATTCTCCCTACCCCCGATTCTAGCAATTAATAAGCAACAAGTATTTCTTGATTAACCAATACAATAGTGTTATTAATATGCCTAGGTTTAGTTTACTCATTCAAAGTCTGTGAACTTAATTTCTAAGTCTTAGGATGCTGTTATCTCTGCATTTTTTACTGAATATTTGAAATATAATGAAATCTCCCTTCCCTGAACTGCTAACACTTTTCATTGCAATGTTGGTTTGATTTTTATTTTTTTTATATGCTGTTTCCTTGCACTATCTAACTTCTTAATGTGTATGGTTTATTGACTCAACTAGGCTGCAAACACTTGGGGAGAGAATTATATACTTTTGTATCTCTGGCTTTGAACATAGGATCCACTCTTTAAATATTTGTTGATTGACTATTCAGAAACAAAAGCTAATTTTTCTCTATTTATAAATGTCAGAAAAAAATAGGTTAACCATGAGACCAAATTTTCACTAGTTAACAGATTTTTCCAGGCATATAAGAATCTTTTTCCTTTGAGTAAGTGGGAAAATGTCTTTGATTTGCCACAGACTGATGCAAATTACACAATAAGTTTGATTTTAAAGCTAGTAATATCTATGCACATATTTGCATAGATTTCCTCTGCAATCATGCTTCTATTGTTTACTTATTGTTAGCTCCATAGCAAGTTTATATATCTTGGTGCTAAGTGAAGACTAAGTATTCTGATAGTCACATGTGAAGCTATAGTTAAATGTTAGTGAGCAAGCAGCTAAACTCAGATGGCCTCAATGTCCTCAATGCAGAGACTTTTAAAAAAACGACTTCTTTGTATTTCTTAGTGAATGTCATGCTACTGTGATGGATATGTTAGTGTTTTTAAATAACATAATATTGAAATACATTTTTCTTTGCTTTTTTTGGAGGACAATTTAGGTTAAATGACTTGCCCAAAGTCACGTGGCTAGTAAGTGTGAAGTTTCTGAGGTCAGATTTGAACTCAGGTCCTCCTGACTCTAGAGCCGGTTCTCTATTCACTGTACCACCTAGCCACGCTACTGAAATACATTTTTTTCTTAATGTATGAAAGTTAGGTATAAATATAATTACAAAGAACTTCAGTAATTTTGTAAACATTTAACCCAGGAATGTTGATGAAATGCAAGTGAATATTGTTTGGTTGCAGTCTGATTCTAATTTCTATGTCGTCATAAAAGATAAAAAGTGAAAAACAAAGGTATTAATGAAGGATGAGTAAGCGAAAAAAAGTAGAAAGGAAATATCCCCTTACTAGCCAAAAGCATGCAATTTACATTAAAATAATTAATTTTGCAAAAATTATGTAGTTTATATTTGGAAACAAATCTCCACTCAATATGCCCACACAATTCTCACTCATCCCCAATACTAAGAGATTCTTTGGGGATTGGGGGTGAACACAATTCAGGCCTCATTGCTTTCAAAGTTGATTCAATTTCCATTTTTCTATGGCTCTCTCTCAACTTGATTGAAACAATCTTTCTCTATTTTTTCAATTGACTTTATTCTACCTGGTGAGATAAATATTATGAGACTTTTTTTTATTTGAGTACTGTGGAGATCAAAACTTTACATTTCACAAGTGATGTGATTTCTTTTTAGTCCTCTCTGAGTGGTGCCCCTCAACTTTTTGAGGAGAACCTACTTTAGGCTTTCCCAAAATCATGCTATTCTCAACAAAGGAGAGAATGGTCACAAGAATGTAAGTACCTAATGGTAGGGGTATTGTGCTAAGAATAACTAAGAGTCATAAGTATGAGTGTTAGGGAGTAGGAGTGTGGAAGCTAATTTGAAGACTAAACAGCTTTAAAACCAACAGATAATGTTCTACTGGTGTGGTAAATCATAAGAACATAGATTTAGAGCAGTAGCGGAGCTTAGAGGGAATCAAACCCAACCTCCTCATTTTACAGACCAAGAAACTGAGGCTTAGAGAGGTAAAATGATTGTACAGGTTCATACAGCTAGTTAGTATATGAGTTGAGATTTGAAACAAGGTCTTCCTGACTCCAAGTCCAGAATGTTGTTTACTATTCCACATTGCCGGTCAATCTTGGTTTATCCTCTTTATATAGAATCCTATGGAAATTCAAGTGTTTGAGGTAGAATTTAAATTCAGGTCTTCCTTACTTCAAATCCAACACCCTGTCACTATCATGCTTCTCTTAATTCTGTTTTAAGATGTTCCTCTCTCTTTCACATATTTCCTCTGTTCTTTGAATGCTCACAGTGAGAACACAGGGAGAATGATTTCAAAATAAGAAATGAATCTGGTCTTATGGGAAAATGAATGAAACTGACTTCAAATAGAATAAAAAACTACTTAAACAGTAAGTTTATGTATTACTATTAATGAAAAACTTCCAATATAAAAGCAATCCCCAAACACTCTGTTTTTTCCCCCATTCTAAAAAAAATATGAACTGGGAGGAGATTCTGGGAAGATGGCAGAGTAGGCAGAAAATTCCAAGTCCTTCAGATTTCCCCCACAAACAAGATAATAACAGCACCTCAGGGCAAATATAGAATAGTAAAAATAATAAGAGTAGGGGCAGAATAGTGGTCCTGCTGAGATAGAGAAGATCTGAAGAAAAAGCCCAGTATGAGATTTGGTCACTCTGAAGAGTAAACACCTGCAGACAAAGAACCACATAAACAACAAGCATCAAGACATGAGGTGAGCTGGGTGTAATAGTAATGGAATTTGAAGATCCCTTTATATTGTTAAGCTGACAGGTACTTAGCACCTAGTTTCAAATTAAGCCACTGTCAAAGAAACAGAAGGTATGAATCCCTGTTGCTGACATAACAGGAAGGGGCTGAACAGGGAGGAATGATACTGTGTATAAGGAAAAACCCCAGCTGGGAAAGTCAGCACTTCTTGGGATGAGCACCATAAGCAGGGCTGCTACTGCTGGACTGGAACTTCCGTGGAAAAAGTGACTTTGGTTTTGAGAAGGAAGCTGCTGAGGATTCCTGAGGGCCAGCTGGAGGTGCCAAGACCTTCCAAGGGCCAGCTGGAGCTGCTGAAGAATGGGGAAGCATGACTGTGGTGCTGGTGTTCTGTACAGATGTTGTTGTGGCTTTTTTAATGTGTATCAATGTTCTTGTGGCTTTGTTTAACCTTGTCTTCCCAGGAACAGAGACTGTGAAGGATTTGGGATGGACTGGACAACGTGAGCTTCAATATGGAGCAGGAACTACACAGACTTATGGAGAAAGAAAGAGGTTATCCACCCTCAGAGAAAGAGAGGATGAATAAGTATAGCATGGTCTTGCAGAGATGCATGTAAATGTATATGTCTATATATGACTGATTATTGATGTCTAAATATAAATATGTATAAGTGTATTTATGTACATGTTTATATGTGCTTATATATGTGTATAGTTTTGTGTGCATATGTTTATGTGTGCGTGTGTGTGTGTATCTCCATGTTTAATTATTGTCTTTGGTGGGGGAGAGGGGAAAAAAACAAATTTTAAAGTGCATAGTAAAGAACAAAAGAAAACTTACAAAGAAGCAAAGAAAAGAGGGACAGCTCTCAACACAATATGTAGTACTTATTATATAGGTTTTTTTGAAATGGAAATTCATCACTATAGATTTTGAATCCTCTTTCATGTTCTGCTGTCAACATGGATTTTTTCCCCTTTTCTCATTTAGTATTATTTTAGTTTTAGTATTTAGGTTTATTTCTTTATTTCTTTTCTTATTTTGTATTTAAGTTTAAAATTAAAAAATACAAATTTTTAAAAAGACACGTACTAAATGAACTCTATCTGGAGTTAAGTAGTAATAATCATGATTAATCAGAGTTCTTGCTTTAGGAAATGATAAAATGTTTTGACTTATTTTCATGTCTATATTTTTCTACATTTTATCTCAGAGTTTGAGAATGCTTGTTCCTGGGAATTTAGATAAGTAGTGGGACTAAAGATAAAGTAGGTGTATCAAAAAAACTGATAGTTAACCCCTTTTGTCTTTCCATAGCACGTTTTCATTTTCCTTTCTTAAATCTAGAGATGGACAACAGTTTGTTTTCTTTTTTCCTCCAAGGTAAAGTAAGTAGATTTCTTCTTAGGCTCATGCAAAGACCTTGAGCCAAAATGACAATGTCATGGAAGAAGGGAACAATTATAAAATGAGAACAAAAGGGAATATTTAGTCAGGAAGTGGGCAGGAATGGTATTTCTCAAAGAGAAAAACAGAATGGTTTGGTCTTGGAAATAATGTATTGTAAACCACAGCAATTAAAAATGAAGAGGGGGAAACAATTGGGGGGGATAGTTAAAACTTACTTAGACTCTAGAATAGACTTCGACCAACTGAGATTTCATGACCAAGATACAACATGTATAACAAATTTAACATCCAGTAATGAAACAAAACTAATTAGCAACTAATGCACTAGTCAAAAGTAAGCCAAAAAAAAAAACCACACTATCTCCTGACCCCCAAAAGGTCAAATGTGGTTGGTTAGAATATAAGAAAGAAGTATCTATAGATTTAAAACATTTCTTTTCATACGGAAAATTCCTTCTAAAATTGTTGTCTAAAGCATATCCATAATGGCTGAGTAAAGGCAGTGATTTGTCTCAGTTCTCCCCCAAACCTCTCCACATACCTTTTAACAATGACACTACACAAATTGTAGAGCGGCAGAACTCACAAAAAGACGGAGTGAACCAAGTTTCTAACCCAAGAGAACTTGGAAGGTCTGGAGGAAAGATCTGTTGCACCAGTTTGAGATAGGAACACAGTCCAGCATAGGCTGTACCAACACAGTCCTGGCCATAGCAAACCATGAGCAGGACCTAGGAGTGACTGAATCAGCAGTGGCAGCAACTGCTTCTGGATCTCTCAGTCCACAGATGGGAAGGGAGCTAAATAACTTGGTAAAAGAAGATTACAAGGATGTTTTTGCTAGGGTTGTTTTATCCATACTTGGATCTGCGTAACAGTCTTGGATGGCAGTCCCAGGGCAAGGAGGGGGTCTCTACAATAGCAGAATATGTAGCAATGGTGGAACAGGTACCATCTTCAGTGGTCTAGGGCAGAAAAGAGTGCTTGTGGTCGCTCACAGACCAGAATACAATACAGTAAAGACCTCTTCTTAGATTATACCACCTTAGAACTGAAAATTTACAGATCTGTAGAAGTATCTCTGAAAACAGCTGCACAAAGCCCCTGGAACTTGGGATGGTTTGCCCTCCACTCTGGAAGCAGAGGTCTACTTTAACAAGTCAAGTAATAGACTAGGAAAATAAGCAAACAATTAAAAAAAAATCTCTGACTATAGAAAGTTACTACAGTGACAAGGAAGATCAAAACAAACACTCAGAAGACAACAAAGTCAAAAGTTCTATATCCAAAGCCTCCAAGAATAATATGACTTGGTCTAAGGCCATGGAAGAGCTCAAAAAGGATTGTGAAAATCAAGTAAGAGAGGTAGAAGAAAAAAGTGGAAAGAGAAATGAGAATGATACAAGAAAACTATGAAAAAAAGAGTCAATAGCTCTTGAGCTTTCTTCAGCAAAAAATGCTGAAGAAAACAATACCTCAAAAATAGACTAGGCTAAGTGGTAAAAGAGGTCCAAAAAGTCAATCAAGAGAAGAAGGTCTTAAAAAACAAAACTGGTCAAATGGAAAAAGAAGTACAAAAGTTACCTGAAGAAAGTAATTCCTTAAAAAATTAGAATGGAGCAAATGTAATCTAATGACATCATGAGAAATAAAAAAACAATAAAACAAAAGCAAAAGAATGAAAAAATAGAAGATAATGTGAAATATCTCACTGGAAAAACAACTGACCTGGAAAATAGTTCCAGGAGCCATCATTTAAAAATTATTGGACTACCTGAGAATCATCATAAAAAAGAGCCTAAATATCACCTTTCTTTATCAAGGAAAATTGCCCTGATATTCTAGAACCAGATGGCTAAATAGAAATTGAAAGAATCCACTGATCACTTCCTGAAAGAGATCCCCAAATGAAAACTTCCAATAATATTATAGCCAAATGTCAGAGTTCTCAGGTTAAGGAGAAAGTACTGCAAGCAGCCAGAAAGAAATAATTCAAGTATGGTGGAGCCACAGTGAGAACAACACAAGATTTAGCAGCTTCTACATGAAAGGTTCTGAGGGCTTGAAATACAATATTCTAGAGGGCAAAGGAGCTACAGTTACAACCAAGAATCACCTATCTGGCAAAACTGAAAAAAGACATTCCATCAGATAGAGGATTTTCAATCATTCTTGATGAAGAGACCAGAGCTGAATAGTAAAATATGACTTTCAAATACAAGACTCAGGTGAAGCATACAAAGGTAAACAAGAAAGGGAAATCATAAGGATATTAATAAGTTTAAACCATTTGCATTCCTACAGGGGAAAATTATATTTGTAATTATACACACATATACACACAGAGGGTACACATTTGAGTTGAATATAAAGGGATGATATATTAAAAAACAAACTAAAAATAAAATTAAGGGGCAAGAGAAGAATGTATTGGGAGAAAGAGAAATGGAGAAGTAGAGTATGAAAAACTATTTCACATAAAAGAGACAAGAAGAAGGTTTTACAATGTAGGGAAAGGGAGTGGAACAGGGAGAGGTGAGGGGGTGTAAGTGAATCTTACTTTCATCAGGACTGGCTCAAAGAGGAAATAACATAGACACCGAATTAAGTGTAGAAATCTATCTTACCCTACAGGAAAGTATGAGGCAAAGGAAAAGAGGGGTGTGAGGAGAGGGCAGATTAGGGAAGGCAAAACAGTTTTGACAAGGGACAAGGTGAAAGAAAATAAGAGAATAGAATTAACAGGGGAGGGATAGGATTAATGGAAATATAGTTAGTAATAGTAACCTTGAAAAAAGTGTTTTGAAGCAAGAAAACTGAATCAAATTTATAAAAATAAGAGCCATTTCCCAAGTGATAAATGATCAAAAGGTATAATAGTTTTTTACATGAAGTAATCAAAGATATTTATAGTCATATTTTTAAAAAATACTTTAATTCACTATTGATTGGACAAATGCAAATTAATACAATTTTGAGGCACTATTCATACCTATTAGATTGACTAACGGGACAGAAAGAGTAAATGAGAAATGTTGAGGGGGGGATGTGGAAAAAATGAGAGATTAATGTACTGCTGATGGAGTTGTGAATTGATTCAACCATTCTGTAGAGCAATTTGGAATTGTGCTAAAAGGATTGTAAAGCCATACATATGCCTTTGACATAACAATACCCCTAGTAGGTCTATCCCAAAAGAGATAAAAAACTAAACGGAAAAAGGGCCTCTATGTAAAAAAAAATAATATATTTTTAGCAACTCATTTCCAGGGGCAAAGAATTAGAAATTGAGGGGATGCCCATTAATTGGTGAACGACTGGGGGTGGCTAGGTGACTCAATGAATAGAGCACCATTGTGGAGTCAGGAGGACCTGAGTTTGAATTTTGACTTCAGACACTTAACACTTTCTAGCCGTGTGACCTTGGGGAAGTCACTTAACCTCAATTATCCTGCCTTCCCTCCTCCAAAAAGCAAAAAAAAAAAAAAATGGTGAATGGCTGAACAAGTTTTGTATGTGATTATGATAGAATACTCTTGTATTATGGGAAATGATAAGCGGGATGATCTCAGAAAAACCTGGGAAGACTTGCATGGGCAGAGACAAAGTGAAATGTACTGTGTAAAAAGTAATAGCAATACGGTAAGATGACCAACTGTGAATGACTTAGCTATTCTCAACAAATACAACAATCCAAGACAACTCTGAAGGACTTATGATGATGGATGTTATGCATTCCCAGAGAAAGAACTGATGGTATTTGAATACAGATTTAAGTACACTTTTTTAAACTTTCTTTCTTTTTCTTGAATTCATTTTTTGTCTGTGTTTTCCTTCACAACATGACTACTATGTATATATTTTGCATGACTGCACATATATAGCATATATGAAACTGCTTGTCTTTTCAATGGGGGAGTGGGGTGGGGTGGAAGGAAGAAAGAGAATTTGGAACTTAAAGTCTCAAAAACAAAAGTTAAAAATTGTTTTTACACTTAACTGGGGAGAAAATAACACGCAGAAAAAAAAGAAACTGTGCTGTCTAAATTGGTTGTCTAATTTTGGTATCTGTCTAAAATTTGTGAAATTCTACATATTTCAATATAAATGTTATCTAATCTCTGGTGTAGTGACCTTGAGTACCAGATACTCTAATAAACTTATAAAGATCATATAAACAGAGCACTCACCAAAGAAATAATTTATTTATGTAGAAAAGTTAAAAGAATATAAACATTTGTTAAACTTCTGTTTGAAGCAATGGTATTATAATTTCAGTGCAAAGACACCAATACTTTTATTTATATGAGTGTATATAATCTCATCTTTATTTAAATAATCTCATTTCTCTAATTTATAAAATTAAAAAGTAATATTAAGATCTCATAATAAATGTGTTATATCACGAATATGCTAGTTATGTTACATCATGTTTAGATAAGGAAATAATTTCTTTCATAAGCTGGCAAATTTATTGTTGAAGTATTATTTATTTAAATTCAAAGATTCTCAAAATTGAAACGATCACTGGAGCCCAGATCTTCGAACTTCAATTTAAAAGTGAAACACTAAATACTTCTATTAAACTCAACAAAATATATTCATTTTCCTTCAATGAAATACTTAGCAAGATTTAATCTAATTTCTAAAACAAAGTAATCTTTAAGACCTGTAACTTTTAAAACATTGCCCAGACTTAATACTTGCTATTAATTACTATGTTAATTACTGTAGAAATGAGAATCAATGTAAATAGAAATTCAGAATAAAGAGTCAGGAAGAAGTGTGTTCAAGACCAGCTGCCTATACATACTTCCTTAGTGATCCCGGAGTTAGATCCTGGAGTTGGATCCTGGAGAGATCCTTTCAATCTCTCCCACCCCCACTTCTGCCCCCAAGGCAATTCCCTAAGGGGAAACTTCAGAACAATTGATGGTTGGTATTGGCAGAGAGTTTCATTCCAAAAGAGTTCCCAAACACCAGTTTAAATATGGGTTTGGATAATGATAACAACAATAAGGAGAGTGACATTTATATGTCATTTAAAATTCTTCAAAATTCTCAATATATTGTATCTTATTTAATTCTCACCAAAACACTGTGAAGTCAGTACTAAGTGGAGTGTTGGATAGAACTAAAGCAATAGGTCTGGAGTCAGGAAGATCTAGGTGTCACTTAATCTCTGCCTCATTCCCCTCCACTGTAACAAGGGTATGGTAATAGCTCCTGCCTCTCATGCTTTTTGTGGTCACCAAATAAGACAATAATTGTTAAGTGCTTAGCATATTGTTTCACCTATTTTAAGAGCTATTTAATGTTAACTATTACTATTATTATGACTGTATTTTTTATATAAGGAAACCAAGTCTTAGAAATGTTCAGCTTAAGTTCTACCTTCTCTACATCAAAGACAGTTTGTCAAACCCAGGTGTTCCTGAATCCAAGTCCAGTATATCACACCATGCTCTCTCAAAACTTGATTTTTCACCTAATAGAGGAGAGGGGCTCAGGTAACCCAAATAGATACTTTAAAAAATATTACTACCCAATTAGAAGATTCAGTAGAATGACACTGACACTGAGACATAGCTACAGTCTCTCATCATTACTAATTGTTTCTACTCATAGATCTAAATAGTGGGTAGCCAGATGCCAGAATACTACAGGAGCCTCCCTACTGACTCTCTGAAGAGAAGAGGAAGGGATGATGTAAATATTTGTCTAGAGTGTAAGGCACATCTTGTCCATGTTTTGTGTGTGCTCGTGATAGTACTATCATTAATGTCCCAGAACTGAACTGGTTGAATAATACAGTGAAATATCTCTCTGACAGTAGAGAGAATATAGATGCCATATATGTGATGTATATATGAATAAGAATGGAGTATAAAAATACACTGTCATTTAGTAAAGTTTCTGTTGTTAAACAAGGAAAGTCTAATGGTATATTTCAATTAGGACATACTGATGGCTTTAAAATCACAGAAGCAATAATTTTGCTGTTCTCCTATTTGTATTTGATGTATTAACATGAAGACTATAAAACTTTAAAGAAACTATAATAGTATTCTTTTACCAAAACTCTAAAATATTTTTACATAAACTATATTGCTTTAATTTGTGAGTAAACTGAACTGCAGAGACTTTCTTTGAATATATTAATCACTAAAATTTTAAAAATTAAGCCACTAAAAATATTCACTTACTAACTTACATATTTCTACACAGGGACTTAGCATATAAGATCAGCAAAGGACTTATGTAAAAATCATAAAATTTAAGTATTTACATTTATTTTATTATAGTGTAATAATATTGCATTTAATCCTAGGTAAGAAAAGTCTTGTTAGAAATTATTTGAGTTTCAAATTAGTGAATTTTTTTATCTATAGAAAAGAGTTAAATTCAGTGGAATTGATGTTAATATGAAGTTGCATATAATGATAAAATACTTTTAAAAATTTAAAAATGTAGATTAAGAACAGTTTTTCCACTTGGCAGAAGAAACTATGTAAAATCTAAAGATTTACAAACAATATTTTCAAATGTTACATGAAACAAATGTCATTTGTATTTTAAAAACACCATTACAACCAGTTCACCACTTTGGAGAAATAAAAAGTATATTTGGAGCCATCAAAATAAGGGAAATTTAATTATGTATTTCTATACATCCAGAAAAGGGGAAATTAACAGTCCATCCGTTTCTAAAAAATATATGAAGCATTATCATTCTGGGGACACAAAGAAGGCCAAAAAACAGTTCCTTCTCTCAAGATCACAGGCTAATGAGGCAGAAGACATGAAAATAACTTTGTATGCAAGAAAAAAATACACAATTACAAATGAGGGATAATTTCAGAAGGAAGGTCCTGTTAGTGTTTGGTTGGAACCTTCCTGGAGAAGGTGAGATTTTAGCTAAGGCTTGATGGAATTTAAGGAAATTAGAAGAAATAGGTGAGGAGGAAGATCATGTCAATTACAAAGAAATGGGTTAAGAAACATAATCTTGACTCTTCTTTTCCTAACAAAATATTACTGCATAATATGACAGCAAAAAGAACTGGAATGATTTTTTTTCTCCTAGTGAGACTAATCCTGTGCTAATAAAAAAGAGCCTTTGTGGTTTGTATTATATTTCAGAAGAGACTCAATAACCCCAGTCTCCAAATTCAATATAGTACTTTGTATTAGTTAAAAGCTTTTAACTTTGCTCCTAATCCATTTTAATGAATATCTTATGCATTAGCTAACTTTTAAAAAATCAAAGGCAAAAAAAAAAATCTAACGCTAATAAAGCACAATGTTGCCTTATTGAAAGCACTTGGGTGTTTCCAAAGGAAGAGAGATGAAAAGATGGAGATTAGTTAACCAAGTGAGGTAATAAAGAATGACAAATTGAAAGATAAAATTGTGATAATACCTAGAGAATCATTTAGGAATGACTTAAGTTTGACCCATAATACAGGAGCAAAGGGACAATAAATGAAATTAAATAGCAGCAAAGCTTAAAAAGGCATTCTGAGAAATGTTTTTCATGAAAGCATATAATTTTTTCCTGATTAAGGACTTTTTCACCCAATTTAATAATTCTACAAAGCTTCTGTCCATGTTCATATATTCTCACAGTTCTTTTAAATAGATAGAATTCTGACTCCTATAAAATTGAACACATTCATGGTCAGGAAGTAGCCATTATTAATTACATCAAATGATGTTGTCAAGTGTTCTTTTATTCAATCCAATGAATTGTGTTTACGTGCAACATTTTATTTAACTATCATCAGTGAACTTGCGTTAAACATTATCTAGAAATGGGAATATGGATTTGTCTCTTGGGGGAGAAGGAAGGATATAGGCTTAGAAATATAAGCTAAAATTTCAGGGATATGTTCCAGTAATGGTGAGAGAAAAATTATCCTCTTTTCTCTCTGGTTTCTTAATGATGAAATTGATTATTCTTAATTTACATTCAATATTTTAAGAATTTAGAAGAAATTTTAGTGGAATAATTTAAGTAGGCATTATATTTGTAAAATTTTTTTTAGATATAATGAATAAAATTTCAAATTATATATAAAACTTCTCAGGATAAGATTGCACATTCTAAGAAACCTATGCGGATAAGAAATCAGATAATGATACTAATAAGAATGACTGTACACAGCATCCAATTATTCAAATATATGCAAAAATCCTATATCTATCATATAAAATAATGAATTGGCATCTCCATTAGGAATAAATTTACATTAATTTTCAATTATCCATGGCAATAGAGGAGAGGAAAGACAGAAATTCAGTAAAATTTCCATTTTTTTCTAAGACTAATATGAAGGAGGAGAGAATGAATAATTTAAAATGTAATAATCAACTCCTAAATAATCAAATGATCACTTTATAGGACCAAAAGTACTAATCTAGTCTCCCTCCAAGTAAAACTGAATTCAAATCAGTATCACAAAGCTACTACATATTATGAACTATAATCAGAAAATTTAAAATATCTTATGTCTTACAATTCTTAATATATGAGATCTACTTAAAAAATTTATATGTTTTCAGTTATAGTTTAAACTTTTCCCTTTTCATCTACTTCCCTAGAATATAAAGAAAAACCTCAGCCTTTTACATATCTCTGCATATAACTTTGTTCTGAAAAGTTCTGACCTTAAAAACTAAATTAAATGAGCAGTTCTATATTTAAAGTAAAACAGATAATTTTAGGTGAAGTGAAATATATTCCTTTTAAGTAAATCATAAATTTAGTTTGTTACTATGCATTCCCTTATATTTGTCTTTGCTTCCTTATGGTCTTAGTTTATTTTTATTTTTCTTCCTCCCTCCCTCCCTCTTTCCCTTCTTCCCTCCCTTCCTTCTTTTCCTTCCTTCCTTCCTTCCTTCCTGGCAATCAGGAGTGACTGACTTGCCCAGGTTCACACACAAAGGCTGGATTTGAACTATGGTTCTCCTAACTCTGGGACTGGTGTTCTATCCACTGTGCCACCAACCACCCAATTTGGCCTTACTTCTCTCCTCTTCTGTGAATTAAAAAAAACAAATAAAGGAATATAATTTAAGCAATAATAAATAAAACTTTTCATTTGTAGGCTAAAAATGACAAAGTCTTTTCTACATCATTCTGAAATGGTGACATAAAATTTATGCTACTTTGCTTTTTAAAATGTGTTTTCTTACTTTTATGAAGTGCATTTTACTTATTGGTTTAATTTTGACTCATATCTGTTACTTGTGCCAACTTCTTATATTTTAATCAAATTTTCTACCACAACAGTTATACTGTTATACTGGGGCACTTTAAAAATATATCTTAGGTTAACTCTTGAGCCTTTTTTTGAATGTCCCTTTAACTGTTACTGAGAACTTCATTTAACCAAATTCTAAATTAATATTATCAGGTAACAAAAACACAGTCAGTTCCCAATCATCTCTAATTCACAATAAAGAAAATGAGCTGTTTTGGTTTTATTACAAAATGAGCAACTCAAACACACACATTTTTCTCAGAATGAAAAATCATGGAGCAAAATTTTTTTAAAAATCATCATACCAGTGTTACCACTAGCTATTAATAGAGTTTATAGATAAAATTTTTTTTAAGTCTAAAACCTATTCGCAGTGGAAGTAATGATTCAGAAATTATTTATCCCAGGCCTATCACACCATAATGAATGATACTAAACAGAAACGTTAGCTTCCCTTGAACAGACCACATGACAAAATGATCCTATTTAAAACAAGCCTTGCCTATCTGCTCAAACAAAATAAATGAATTTTCCAAGAGTAAAGATTGAGTCATCAACTTATTATGCCATAAAAGCAGGGAAAAATCAGAGTTTGAAAATCCTCAAGAGATCCTGTGTTCCCAAAAATGACAAGAGCCAAGGGATTAGCTGAAACCTACCTGAAACTTTTTATCAAAGAAAATCCTCTTTATGGCTTTAAATAAAGCTACTAAACAGTGCTTCTGCAACCATTCACAAACAAAATAAATAAAAACAACAGCAAAAATGTTTGACTTATTAAACAACAGTAGTAGCAAATATGTTATTATTTCCTCAGTCTACCTATATAAAATTATATATTTGTAAACATAAGGACTTTCATAAATTTAAAGAAAAGATTTTTCTGTGTCCATCACTCAAATAAAGAAACTCCACCATTTCATTGTCTGGGACAGTCTAAAGAGGAAAAGTGTCTAAATAAAATGACAGAGGTAGCTGAGAAAGCAACAATCCCATGAACTCAAATGAGGACATTCCCACAACTTACTCCACTTACTTGGAGTAAGTTGTGGGATGGGAGCACAGTATTTGACCCTTTGTTTTTGATCACTAATAGTCATTACAGAGTTCCAAATATTTATCCATTTTAATTCAAGGACAGTTTATTTACATCCTATTATGTATCATGTAGTGACTAGGAAAGTAGCAGAGACGAAGGACACAAATGAAGAATGTCCGGTATTATCGTTAAAAAATCCACAGGTTTCTTTTGCTCCAAGATTTTGTTACAGACTCGTGGTGAAGTGGAATTGACTCAATTGGGAATCGGGGGCGATAGTTCAAATCTTAGTTCTACTCCTTATTTATATGACATTAAACAAGTCATTTAACCATCCTTGATACCAGTTACTTGATTTCTAAAAGGAAAGGAAGACCTGCAGTTCATTTATGATTCTAAAACCATAATTATGATGTAACACCAAAGCAAAGTACACGGGGATCACTTTCCTCAGTTTATCTTTAGCTGTTGCCTGGGTGTACCTTGGCTAAGTATAGTTGAATTTTTCTAAAAGGATTGTGGGTAGGAAAAGTTAAGTAGAAGTTACTATCATTTAACTGGAATAATATTTGTTTGTTTTCTTATCATTTTGCCAGCTACAAAGTAGAAATGTATAAAATAATATTACTGTAACCAGGGATGCTGCTCTGGGTGGGAGAAAAAAAATATTCTCAAAGCTTCCACTATTCTTAAGAGACTGCCTTCCCACATCTCTGAAAGTTGAGTCTAAAATCCAAAATTGGAGTCTGTGTATTATCCTGACCTTAGTCTCTTCTGTGTGGAGAAACTGAGCAAACCAAAACTTTATTTCATAAAAAGAAGCGTAATTCTCCCCCACCCCCCAAAAAGCCCTCCAAAATTCAGCTGTTTTTAGTGTGATTTCCCTTGGTGTAACCTCCCAACATACCCCTCCTCTTCCCCCCCACAAAAAGGAGAAGATTGAATAGAATTGGTGGTTTGATGGTGAGGTAAAACCTTAGTAAAGTTGGCTTTAGCATTTCAAAACTGACATTTATACCACCATTCTTAAAGTAGAGCTCACACATGACCAAAAATATAATAAGAAAAGTTACTCAACTAAAGCTAAATATTCATTATTAAAATCATCCAAATATTTGTTATAGAGATTATGTGGTCATCAGTCTTCTCTTATCTTTCTACAAGGTGATTTAAAAAAATTAAGGTCAAGCACTTCTTTAATGCAATTAAAAACTTTAATAGAAAATTTAACCAGCATTATTTAACCTGATAGAGTCAAAGGTACATAAATTAAGAGGTTTTGCATCTTGATTTAAATAAGTAGAGTCTGAGGGAGTTCAATTGATGCCTATTTCAAACTTTTCAGTATGTAAGATTTTGGGCTGTGTATTTATTTACTTCTCTTTATTCAAAAGGACCCAAGAGAGACATTATTGTTCAGTCAAGTACACAGCTCTTGGAAGCTGGTGAGATTATTGCCACACTATTGGTTATAATAAACTGAAGACTGAAAAGGTGGTCAGCATGATTAGCCATGTACCCAACCTTTTTATAGATAAAATGACTTTTATACATATTCAAAAAGCAATCCATATTCAGTTTAGAACTCCTCTTAACAACATCAAAGATGGAGATAAAGACTCTCCAGAGAAGAGAATACCCTCAAAAATTTAGTTTATGCACTTTGAAAATATTCAACTACTGTAATCTATTCTCTGAAAAATAAATAAATTACAAAAGGAATATATAAAATACCTGATTCATAAACCCCCACTCCTATGCTACTTCTTTTTTCTCTATGAACATATTGTGAGGTAGCATTGTTTAGACTGGCTCTGGTTCAGAAAGAAGTCACAGAACCTAATTTCTAATACTGAGTTGAGCACTTAGTAATTCTGAGACTCTATGCAAGTCACATAATTTATTTGAATTCAATTTTCTCAGGTATAAAACTAAAATAATATGGGATAAAAATTGTATTTGGCAAATTGTGATACTATATATAATTACACACATACACCATATACCTATATATCATTGAAGAAGTAAAATACTGAAGTATGTATATACATATGTGTGTAGGGGAGGCTCACACAAACATAACTACACATGTACATATTTTGATCCCTACCTATGATTTCTTCAGTGTGATGAACTCTGAGAATTTCAATATCTCACTATGGAGATCAGTGTTCTTTAACTTTCCTGGATAACTGAGTCACTTGCCCAATCACAAGGCCAGTAGGTAGGGGGTTGAACCCAAGTCTTCCTGACCTGAACAATGGCTATCCAGGACACTGTTCATATCTTAAGAACCTTTCATTTTATTGGTAAAACTTCTCTCTCTACTGACATAGTCCAAAATCCTTCTAGAACATGGTAAAGGGTATTCATGAGTTGCTGGGTTTAAAATGCATTGCATTACCCTGTGACTAAATGAAATGAACAACTGAATTTAAGATGTTTTGGGCCCAAAGGGTTGACTATGGGCCCAAATTTGAAGCTCTGATAGAACCTGTCAGTTCTAGTACATTCTTTGAGAATGTAAGGCCATTTCCATATCATGATCAAGCCTTAGAGTAGAACTTTAGAGAAGGACTTAAGTATGTGTGTTTGTGTTTGTGTGTATACCTACACATATGTAGCCCTATAATATCACCATGGGAATATGAGATGTTGGACAAAACTACATGTGGGCAGATCTTTTTACCCACTGATACAGGTGCGGTAGAGTTGGGGAAGGTGTTGAAATCTATGGAAAGGAATAAGAGCACCAGATTTCTACTTGTTCCCTACACTTAATAAAGGAAAAACCATTAAAAAAAATTAGTGCTTAGTCCTGGTATTGCATGAGTTTAGTAGACATCTGGCCAATTAGTGGGAAGTTTTGCTGGCACCAAATCCAGACCCCATCAGACTCCACAAGTGAGGCTCTAGCATTATGCTCAGAATCATTATCACTCAAAAACATTCTGCTCCAAGTTCTTTTTTATTAATTAATTAATTTTTAGTTTTCAACATTCATTTCCACAAGATGTTGAGTTCTAAATTATCTCCCCCTTCCATCCTCCATCTTCCCCAAGAGGGCATACAGGATCTACACATACATTCATTTTAAACATATTTTCACATTTTTCATGTTGTAAAGAAGAATTAGAACCAATGGGAAGAATCAGAAGAAAGAAGAAACATGACAAAACAAAGAAGAAAGCAAATAGTATGTTTGATTTGCATTCAGACTCCATAATTATTTTTTTTTTTGGATGTGGATAACATCTATTGAGTTTTTTTGGAGTTTTCTTAGATCTACAAGGGGGAAGTTCTGTTGGACTAGAAAACTTCTGAAGTCCTTTCTAGTTCTAAATATATGACACAATAAACAGAGTACCCCACAAATCTTAGCGGAATTTTAAAGTTAAAAAAAAAATTTTTTTGGCTTTTTGGAGGAAGAAGGCAGGGCAATTAGGGTCAAGTAATTTTCCCAAGGTCACACATTAAGCATCTGAGACTGGATTTGAACTCAGGCCCTCCTGACTCCAGGGCTGGTGCTCTATTCATTGCGCCACCTACCCATCCCAAGTGTTAAAGTTTTAATCTGCACTATGATGTTTAGGATATCCTGTTTGTATTGTAATTGTAGAGCAAAAGGATTTTAGATATGTAGATAACTAAAATTATATATTTTCAAATATTACTACTATTACCCCACATAATTTTAAGTAAAATAAAAAATAGACAACTTGACTTAGAGTAAATTTAATAGCAAAATAATCCTTTTCCATAAAATCAGGATATTAATAAAAACCTCCATTAGCATAAATAAGCAGACATTTAGATATTGTTACTTTTTAACAAGAGTATATAGACTTTATGTTTCCCTTGGTTCTTTGGGGACATTAGATAGGGCTAAACATTGCTGAACACGCTCAGTTGTATAAAAGTGAGCAAACTCTCTTTCCTCGATAAAATAGGCCTCTTAACTTGCTACTCTACCTACTGTCTCAATGACTTTTGTGAGTAGGACCCCTATTCTTTGAAAGCACATCATCCTCCCTTTTGCAAATTTTGGGTAAATTCTGTGAGGTTTTTATTGCTATGTATTTTTTACATCATATGAATAATATAAAACCCATGGAGATTAACTGGTCAATTTCTCTGCTCAAAGGATCAGAAAAAGAACAATAACAAAAAGATCTGAATACAAATTCTCAAATGTTGTAAAATTAACTATTAGTTATGTTTAAGTCCAAGGTAATTGTTCTTACATTGGAACATTTACAGTTAGAGAAGTTATTAAGCAGCCTTTAAAATGGTGTAGCTTCAATTGAAACCTTAAAGAGACATTTTTAGAATAACATCCCAGGAAACTAAATCTAATCTATATAGGGCAATAGCAAGCTATTTTTAGGAAGTCTTCTAAAAAAGGGATTCTCAAAAGGGCATTTCTTGGCTATTTATCCAAGGATAGGTGGAAGTTTCATATTGTACCTAAGCATGTACGGGCCTCTTATACTCCCTAGTTTCTTCCAAAGGTCAGTTTATATATCATCTCCTTCTGGAAGCCTTTCCTGATTCCCTTAGCCACTAGTCCTCATGCTCTCTTTCGTCATCCTCAAAACATCATGTATCTTTTTATCTCTTCATTTGTTGCATTGCCCTAGTGGAAAGTAAGCTCCATGAAGACAAGCACTATCAGTCATTCATGCAAAGTGAAGGAAATAAAATGCTGGAAATTTATCATCCATTACCACTTGTATAGTCTGATAAATGTGAAAGCACTTTGGTAGGGATATCATTCCATTTCAATTATAAATGTGTTATATGAATGAAAAGCATTATTATCACCATAAAAGTAAGAAATAGTTAAAACTGTTAAGTAATAATTAATCAAGGATGAAACTTGGTGGAGCTCTACTTAATGCAATTAAAATATTAATAATATTATTTGGCAGTGTTCCTATAAACAGCTATGCATGTACTTTATTGTAAATAGCATTTTTCAAAACAGATTTTTTTCTGGCTTCTGGATGGATAGTCAGCCAGCAGTCACATTCCATCAGGCTAAAAAAGATGTAGAATCTGTTTGTTTTGAAACAAGGCCAATTAAAAAATGCTATATTCTGAAAGCCATATAACTAGCAACTGCTGGAGAGAAACTATTTAAAGAAAGAAAGAAAACCATTGCAATCATGAATAATATTTAAAGCTGACATTTTATATAAAGGCCTTTCTGATTGTATTCTTATAGGTAAACACAGCAGGCAAATTTTCTAATTGCATTAATTTGGATTCAGTATCTGTGTGTGTATGTATGTGAGTGTATGTGTGTGTTTGTGTGTGTGTTTAGGAATTATAAGCTACTTCCAGTTGCTTTATGAAGAATAAAGTAAAATTATAAATTCACTTTAGTTTCATCTTAGGTTTAAATAATAAATACCTTTGCTTATAGACAAGGGGTAGCATTGATGAACTGTCACAATTATGATTCCTAAACTTCCTATTTAGGCTAAAGACACAATATCATTCTTCACAAATCAAATAATAAATTCAAAAGATTTATGCTTTTCCAAAATATTAGAATATTGTATTACACCTAAAGTGAATAAAAATTAGTGGGGGACAACAAAGCAAATCCTAAATAATTCCTCTGTTGTTTTGTACTCTTTAACATTCCTTTAATCTTTTTTTAAATTATGTAACATGAAGTCATCTTGTAAAGAATACTGATACAGTTGATACTAACCAGTTGATGGAACTTTGAATGTGACCAATACCTTTTAGGCAATACTGAAAAAACAAACAAACAAATAAACAACCCCCTCCCCCATATCACCATCATTTTCACTATGCTGGGGTAGTGATATTTGTAAGAATTATGCAGATTGCAATTTTGAAAATACAGGTCATTTTCTTTGAGAAGGTTTTTGGGTTTAATCTGATCATTTTTACAACTACCTAAAATAAAAGTAGAAGAAAAACACCAAATTGCTTTCTTTTTATTTCTTTTCTTTTTTGAGTAGAAGGAAGTAGAGGAAGCTCATTTAAAATCATTACACATTGAACTTCTCAGGAAGAAAGCAAATCATATCTGCATTACACTGAACTATTACAATTCTTTTTTACTATCCAAAATATATAATTTTAAGGTAACGAATTATGACAAAACATTCTTAAAAGTTTATTATGTTTACTGTAAAATTGGATTGATTTTATAGGAGCAAATTTGCTTAAGTAATCTGTTACATTTAACCCAAGAAGATATTAAATTGAACTTGTCATAATACAAGAAGGAACTTTGAATTAAGATTTAAAATACTACAAATAAAATGTTTCTGATATGAGAAGTAAGCTCTGAAAAAGGAGATAATTTTAAAGATTATTTTTTTTAAAAATGAACTCTACTTTTCTTTTTGTTCTTTGAGGGAAATATATTACAATAGAATCTTCCTTATGAAGTAGAATCTTCTAGAAGCAGAGAATTTACAAGATATAAAATAAATGTTTATAATAGGCATTTTATATTAACTCTTACCATTTTGAATTTGTCCATTCAAAATAAATACTATTAGTCAATCAACAAGCATTTATTATTAGCAGTGTCAAATAGATATTGTAACTTGCCACTTAAATCATAGAGGAAATAGTAATTTGTAAATTTAGTGAAATTATTTAATGTATTTGTCCTAACTGAAATACAGGATACCACAAAGGACAGAGAACTAGCCAGCAAACTGGGAACATTAACCTCTGTTACCTACTTGTGTGGTATGGTGTAAGTTCTTTAACATTTTGGTGTTTCAGTAAACTCTCTAAGACTGAAATTTATAGTTTCCCCATGGTAGAAGGCACTTCCTCAATGGATGTTACCATAATAATGAGATCTGAATCTTATCCAAAAGAATTGTTCATGTTATGATGGTTATTTTGCTCACCAATTCAGAAGTAAAACTAGATATGATAATTTCTACTTCCTGTCTTAAACAGTTCCATTGATGGGAAAGAAGTATCCTAATCTAACACACAGTTGGTGTTCTCGCAAGATACTTATCATATAAAAATGTTGTAGAGTTTAATGTTTTAATGCTTCTAAAGTGCTTTTTTGAAAGATATTTTAAGGATCTCAATTATTATTATTACTTCAAAATCTAACATTCTTTTCTTTCAGAGATAATTCTGTAAACATACTTAGCTTGTGTTCTCTTTCCCCCAGGTATATTTCCTATTATAATAGCCAGATTGTTCCCTGCAATCAAAGTCTTAAAATATATTTCCCTGCAACAAAAATCTTGTCATCTTCTATACTAATCTGCTTTTCAATATTCTCTTACTTCTCAAGTGCCTGGCTTTTTTCATATTGCATACAGGTCTGCTGGCTTCTAGTGCTTAATAAAATTTCATTGCTGTTTCTTTTCCCTCTCTAGAGAAAGTTAAATCTATTGCAGCTATAATTAACCATGTGAGTTCTTTCGGATATACTCTCCAGTAATATATTGCATTCAGATACAAAAGGCTTGACTTACAAGTTTATTTTGGCATTGATTCAACTCATTCACTGCTTCATATAATTATGAAATTTAATTTTAATTTTGATGCTTCTGACCAATAATGCTGTAAAGTTCTGAAAGAGATAATGGGTATAACAGACACTTGAATCAATCTTGTCCTAGGGTATGCCTAAATATATCAGGGACACAAAAGGAATATGAGTGCAGAGGAAAAGTTTTAAGGGCAAAGTTACCTTTTAGAATCTAGGTGTTAGATGGAAGTACTTAACATGGAAAGGATATCACTTTTCTACCAAAAAAACATCAATGACCTATATATCTGCCTGGTAATACCATACACTTTAGGTCATACATCAGGAACTGCCACTTACTTCTGGTGAAATCCTTAAATAACAGCAACTTGAGACCTATTCTTTGGAAGACTGCCAAAAATCAACTATACCTTTATTATAGTTGAGATTGATATAATGAAATAAAATCCTGAATATGTCTATTACAGTCTAACATGAAGCTCCTGGACTAATTCACAATACCATAACTAATAATAAAAACAACAACAACTAGGATGTAAATAGTGCCTGCCATTTTCCAGGCACTGTGCTAAGAACTTCACACATATTATTATTTCATTTGATCCTCACAAAAATCCTGTGAAGCAGATGTTATTATTCACCCCATTTTATAGTTGTAGAAACTAATGAAAACAGAAGGCAAGTGACTAGCTCAAAGTCACAAAGATAATAAGCATCTGAAATTGTGCTTGAGCTCAGGTCTCTTTCCTGACTCTACACCCAGAGCTTCATAAACTTCATCCCCTAGCTGTCTATAACTGCAAACATTCCAAGAATAAGAATAATTACCTTGACCTCATACAACTGCTGAACCTATTATAAATATTTTTGGTTTGATTGTTAATATTCCATTTTTAGGACTTTATTTTCTCTCTCTCTCTCTCTCTCTCTCTCTCTCTCTATATATATATATATATATGGTTTTGCTTGTTTCTCTGACCCTTTCAACAAAGACATTTTCAAAGTAATATCTTAACTTTTAAAAAAATTATGGAATGTATAAAATATTCCAACATATGAAATTTACTTGAAGTTTAGAAAAATGCATATATTTATAAACAAAGCTCTTTATATCTCACTTTATATGACATATGTACATATAAAAATTCCTACCTTGATTATATCATATTAGCCATCATCTTAAAATTTATTCTCATTAATCTAAGTATTAACAAATACAATATCTAACTTTACACTAAAATTTATATTCACCCTCAAATTGACTTTCAAGTGCTATATTGAAGCAAGTTTATGAGATCAAAAGTATTGTTAAAAACTTTTTCTGCTGCACTTCCTATAAATCAGGTAAGAAAACCAATATTTTACATTTCTTTATGAATTGTGATAGATCTGGGAAGAGGGAGGGAAGCAAGAGGATATAGAAAAACTTTCAACCAATAAAGTAGCACTATTTGGTCCCATTAATTGCCATTAATATGGATCATTCAAATCTGACAATGATTCTGAAAATGTATTCTTAAAATACCAGCATTTATTAGTATCATGATCAAAACTCATGAGGATTAAATTTATTTATATATATATATATATTTAAAAAATCCAGTTCACAAATGACATCCTGTAATGATAACTTAAATGAATGGAACTAATTTTAAAAGAAGCCTTTTTCCCCCTCTAAATATAAACTTTTAAGCTACTTTCCCCACTTGGCATTATTTTAAGAAGCTAGGTTTTTCAAAATATATTTGGTTCTGTTATCTAAGAACAAATAAGAATTGTTAGCAAAAATGACAGACAAAAGTAGAACTACTTTTTGTAGTTGTGAATGAAGCCTTTAATACAATTCTACATAATCAAGTCTATTACTATGCTAATTTCAAAGTTCCTTAAGGTAAAATAACATTGATATTCTATAATCTTGAAT
The DNA here is from genome assembly GCA_028646575.1 of Pseudocheirus occidentalis. Classification (NCBI taxonomy): domain Eukaryota; kingdom Metazoa; phylum Chordata; class Mammalia; order Diprotodontia; family Pseudocheiridae; genus Pseudocheirus; species Pseudocheirus occidentalis. The sequence goes on from CM053600.1 coordinate 56,866,381, forward strand.
ACAACTAATGGACAAAGCAATATCCAGAGATAACAGATTGTGTTTACAAAATTTAGCCAAGTCCACATTTAACAATTTCTTTTTTTGCATTTTGGAAGGGGGAAGATGGGGCAATTGGGGTTAAGTGACTTCCCCAAGGTCACACAGCCTATAAGTGTTAAGTCTGAGGTCAGATTTGATCTCAGGTCCTCCTGACTCCAAGGCCAATGCTCTATTCACTGTGCCATCTAACTGCCCCTACATTTATTTTTTTTAAGTATTTAACTTTTATTTTCTTCTCTATATTTACTTTGCTTCTTCCTTTACAAAGTGTCATGGAGTTCATAGCTTTGTACCAAAATGAAAGGGCGCCAAGGTATTTGCTTATTAAGTACTTCAGAAATGTCTCACCCATTTTCATTCTTTTGAAACCATATACTGTGTTAAAAAACACAAAAAAACAAACAAAAATACTTTTCAAACCAAGAACACTGAAATAACTCTGGTATATGTATAATTAAGGGGAAAAAATAGTGGGGCTTTTTTTTCCAACATCATTTGGATTGTTGTCTAGAACACTGTATAATATACAGGGGGTCCTAAAAGTCTTGATGCACTTTAAAGCTGGTACACACTTTAATTTTTTTTCTTTAAGAGAGTAGAAATTTTCAACTCCATTAGATCATTTTTGGTGCTAAAAGCATCAAATTGTACCAATTGACTTTTGAATGTTTTACCCTATTTCATAACTATATGAATCTTGTATGACAGAAATACCTTATGAATAAATTGTACAGATGTCTAAATATATAAATACACTAAATTCTCTAAACTAAATTAAAATACTTCTTATTTTCAATACCCTACATTAAAATTAATTATCCTCATGAACCAATGACCACTAATTGAAAGTTTGTGATACAACATAGAGATAAAATGTTTCATTGTCTTATTTTTGCTCTGAATGATACACTCTCACAATCTGCAGAACAAAATTTATTTCCCCTATGTCTGACCCTCAAACCACAAGCTCAGGTATTCAATATAATTATTACATTGTTTTTATTCAATATTAAACGTTATTTTAAAACAATGCCCAATTAACAAATAAAGAACAAAACACCATACCACAGAATACAGTGTTGGCAAAAACCACTCCTTTAAATACTAAATTCCAAACAGTATTTAATATGATAGGGAAAAAAGCATCACATCTTTTCTTGTTTACTCACCCACATGACAATAAAGTTTTATTATACTTGACAACCAAGAATCTTGATTTTAAACTTCATTTACTCACCTACAAGAAAAAGAAATAAAAAATTAATTGATTATAATTAATTTTACTAATATGGCATATTAAAATTATATATATATGCAGAAAATGTCATTAAAGTTGTAATTATGCTGTACCTCAAGGCAGGAAGAAACTTTGGCTCACAGAGTGGAACACTGGGTATTTTTGAAATTTATTTAGTTTCCATTCATCAGTTTATACAAATATATATAAATCAAAATTTGGGAAACAACAAAATTACATGGGAAGAAAAGAAACTAGTTAGCTAAAGCATCTTTTCTCTCCAACTATGTGCTATTTCATACACACACACACTCAATTAACTCAATATTGTGGTTACAAACATTTTTAGTTTGTCTTCTACCTAACCTTCAGAGTGTGCTTATGGAAAAAAGAAACCACATGTTTAAGTTGGAATTTATTTGAAAAAAGTCACTAAGTTTTTCACACTCTTCTATGCATAATCCCAGTACTAGTCATATTAAAAAAAAAAAAAAAGATCAAAGAAAGTAAGGCCCCATGTATATAAAAAAAAGTTACAGCACTTTTAGTAGTAGAATAACCCTGAAGGGGGAAAAAAAAAGTAGATACCCAGTGGCTGGGAGATGACTGGCATTCAGAACTTATGGTAGATCAATATGACAGAATACTGCTGTATTATAAAAATGATGAATAGGAGGATTTTAAAGAAAAATGCAAAGATTAATATAAACTGATCCAAAGAGAATAAAGCAGAATTAAGCATCCATATGCAATTAATATGGTATTATAATAAAAAACAGCATTAAAAGACAGCCAAACTGAGATTGTAATGATGATTCTTAATCTCATGAAGGAAATACAGTTGATTAGTGAATAAGTATTAAGTAATTTTCTTTGTTACAATGGCTAGGGGATATATCACGAAATTACTAGGGAAATTTTAAAAAACTGTATACACCTATACCCATATGTATGTGTATACACATGTATATTGTATATGGGCATGTATACATACACATACACACACGCACATGCGCGTGCACACACACACACACACACACACACACACACACACACACATATCCTGGACAGTCACAAGCCCATTTGCCTTAGTTCCTCATTTATAAAATGAAGTGGAGAAGGAAATGGCAAACCATTCCGTATCTTTGCCAAGAAAACACAAAATGGGTTCATCAAGAGTTAGGCACAACTGAAATGATCCAAAAACAACAACAAATCTGTATACATATGTATTGTGTATATATATATATATATATTATATATATATATATGCATATATATGAGTGTGTATAAGTATATGTGTGGCATATATGTATATATAAATGAGTATCTGTGTATATATACATCTACATGTGTGTGCATATATACATGGATGTATATATACATATATATGGATGTATATATGTGGATGTGTGTGTGTCTATACCTGCTCCTATATAATGTGATTTCCAGGAAACCTAAAACAATATTTGTGGAAGCTCTCAGAATTAAGTCAGCTGAAGCTAATACTGGTACAGTGATCTAAGAACTTCATTTTCACTCTCATATGCTTGATCAATTTATCAATTAATATGTATTTACTAAGTACTTACCATGTGTCAGGCACTAAATTAAGTGCTTTGGATACAAAGTCTAATGTGAAACAACCACTGTCCTTAGCAAGGTAACATTCTCTCTCTCACTCGTGTGTGTCTCTGTGTGTGTCTGTGTATAATACACATATACATAGACATGCATACTCATATATCTATAGACCTATTATCTATCTATCTACACACACATATATAACATATGTCTACAGGGTATATCCAGTTGAAAGCTCCTGATATGCAATTAGTGATTCTGAATATGAATTTTAGAAAATAGCACTAGATATGTTGTTTTGAGACTCATCTGCATAAATATGGTCATTGAACCTATGGAAGCTTATGAGGACATGAAGTAAAAGAAGGTAGAGAGAGAGGGCCAGGAGACAGTTTTAGGATAAATCCAAATTGGTTGTGACCTGTATGATGATCCAGCAAAAAAGAAAGAGCAGTGGTTAGACTGTCGCAAAAATAATCCAGACAAAAGTCACAAAAATGCAAAGGAAATTGTAGCCAAGGGAAGGAGTAATAAACATTATCAAATGTTGCACAGAGGATGAGAAGGATGAAGACTAAGAAAAGGTTGATATTTTGGCAATTAAGATCTTTGGTCACTTTTGAAGAAGGGTTTCAACTGAATGATGAGATCAGAAGATAAATTTAAAAGAATTTATGACATCTGGAGAGGAGGTATGGACAAATGAGGTGCAGACTTTTTTTTTCAAAGAGTTTAACTGAAAAAGGGAGAGATACAAGTGAAAATAATTAGTAGGGAAGTTAGGATCAAAAGAATTTTTTGTTGTTAATGACAGAGGAGTCTTGGGCATTCTTACAGGCTACAGGGAAGTAGACAGTAAATAGGACAAAAATGAAGATTAGAGACAGGAGGGATAATAATGGGACAGAACACTGGGGGAAAATAGTACAATAGAAGGCTTAGACATAAAAAGCAGTTGATTGGTCAGTGAACATTTATTAAAACTTTACTAAATCCCAGGACTGTGGTAAGCTTTTAAGATATAAATTCAATGAAAAAGAAAAATAGTTCCTACCCTCAAGGAGCTTATATTCTAATGTGGGGAGAAAACCAGGAAAAGGGAGCTTAAAAAGCATGTGTAAGAGATACCTTCTTGAAAAGAAGAGCATGATAGCTAAGTACAGAAAATGGAGCTTATTTAGGTCCTTCCTCAAGTTACTGGGAAAAACTCAGCAGTGAGAGAAGACAGTGACAGTAGGAAAAGAGTAAGGAGGCAATTGAAACATGGTGACTAAGTATGGAGAATGAGAGTAGAACCTCCATCTCTTCACCAGAGACTGAAGAGCAGAAATATCAGGGGATCAAGTCAAGCATTTGCAGGTGAAGAAGAGAGAGAAAAAAACTACACAATTAATGGACTTGATTTTCTTCATAAAATATCAGACAGTCTTTAGCTCAGAGGGTGGAATGGAGAGAAGGTGTGGGAGTTTTAAGAAGGGAAAGGCAGGTCTGAAACACACACTGCAGTGCATGGGAACAAGACTCAATTATGGAGTACTAAAAGCATAATTTCTTGCAATGGAAACCAATAAACACTGTAGCAGATTACAGCTTCATTTGGTATTATGTTAGTAGGAGTGGAGAAGGCAAAATTCTGGAAGTAATATAGGTTTGGTGTTTTCTAAGGAATGAAGCTAGATGGTTCAATGGATAGAGTACTGGACCTGGAGTCAGGAAGACTTATCTTCCTGAGTTCAAATCTGACCTCAAACATTCTAGGCAAGTCATTAACTCTGTCTGAATTTCCTCATTTTAAAAATGATCTGGAGAAGTAAACGGTTACCAAGAAAACCAAAGTCACAAAGAGCCAGACAAGACTGAAAAACGACTAAACAACAACAAAAAGGCATGAACAGCAATAGAATGCAGAATCAAGATACAAGGCTAGAGATCATTTGGGGGTTTGCTATAAGACACATACTAAAAGGTAACAAATTTCTTTAGAGATTAGTGATGTAGAATTGCCAAATATTTACCTACTATAAAAAAACAAACATTTCTTTAGACTCATTAAAATTGCGTTTTTCCCTTCCTTCATTGAATGCATGGATGCTAAACACTGGGAAAATTTTTGTTATTGCTGAGATTTGGGGCATATTGGAAAACCTATTAGACAGGTCTAGTATACCCATTTTCAGGAAACAGTATAAAATCTGCAATTTTCCTATGAAATATAATTTAATCTTAGTATTTGTACATTGTAGATTAATCCTAACCATTAGAATGTGGTAAAATAGCGTCTAGCACTTTCTAACTCTAACTTTAATTTGCTTTTAGCAAGTTATCATAGCCATCAGTTTATGCAGCCATAAACTTAAAAAAAACCTACAAAGAGAATGGTATTAATTACAGTTGTTTAAGCACCTTCAAAGTATTTTTCAGTCCAAAGCACTGCCATTAAATATTTAAGCCTTTCAAGAATTAGAAATATTAATTCTTCCCCAAATATTATCCTTTCCAAAATTATATATTTATTCTAAGCAAAATCCAATCCTAAACAATATACATTTAGCTGATCAACTTTGAATTTCTAAACATCTACTTTGAATCTGTATGAATTGTAGAAGATAATCCTTTAATATTTTAATTTTGTACTTAGCATGAAAACCTGGAGACTTTTGTACCTTCACTTTGTTTTGGGTTTTTTGGAGTTTATTTAGTCACCTGAAATACTTTTTGAGAACACTGGAACAATTGACCATGTTTCCTCTTGTAGTTCTTTAATATAACAGGGAGAATGGTACAAAGAGTACTAGATTTGGATACAGATGACCTCAGTCCAAATACTGGCTCTACCACTTATTATCCTAGGTGACTACAAAAGACCCTTAAATGTCCTTGGGCTTCAGTAAGTGAGGGAATAGGATCAGATAACCTCATCTGCCCCTTCCACTCCAATCTATGTTCCAAATCTATGATTCTTTTGTCAAAAGCCAATAGCTTGCTTTCTTATTACTTTGAGACTATTTTTATAAGACACAAGACAAAATTATTTATAAGACATCTTTAGATGAGTCTTGACAAGTATCATACTGCCTTGATCTATGAAATGGTGGTGACACTACAAATATACTTTTTTAAAAGTTTATTTATTGAATTTTTTGATGTTATACCTTTAGATTGAATCTGGTTACCATGTGAGGAGGTCAAGTGCATAAAGGCCTCTGTGGAGAGAGGGTGATGGCACAATGTCCCAGCCTCCTAAGGCCAGTAGTAGTTCTAATTGTTAGAGTAGTAATTAATTTAAAAAGCAACAGACAAGGCAATAAAACTGCATACCATTTTATCCAACAACACCAATAATAGGTCTGTCTGTATCACAAAAAAATCAAAGAAAAAGGACAAGGACCTTATTGTGCAATAGTATTTATAGTGGTTCTTTCTATTGTGGCAAAGAATTGGAAATTAAGTAGATATCCATCAGTTGGGGAATGGATGAACAAGTTGTGGCATATGAATGTGATAGAATACTACTGCAATAAGAAATGATGAAAAGGATGGATTTAGAAACACCACGGAAAGGAAGGGGTGGCTAGGTGGCATAGTGAGTGGAGCACTGGCCCTGGAGTCAGGAGTACCCGAGTTCAAATCTGGCATCAGACATTTAACACACACACAAAAAACAAGCCATGTGACCGTGGGCAAGTCACTTAACCCCAACCGCCCTCCCCCCCCAAAAAGGCAAAAAACCCCCCACTAAAACAGAAATCATA